>OX276406.1:26716090-27316090 GCA_946251805.1 Cybosia mesomella
TGGGTGATATCGTTCATCAATTCGTATTGGACAAAGACGATAATATTTTCTTTATAAACGGTACTGGTTTATTTGGTATTAAAAGTGACGATGACAAGCCTATTTTATTAAGGGATCACCCAAAATTTTTAGGAATAACGACAGATAATAATGGATTTGTATATGTTTGCAGTGAAGACGGTATTTTCGTGGTTACAAATGTCATTCAGAAAGTTAAAAAAGTAATTAACGCACAAGGTGTTTTAGGTATAACTTTTGACAGTTCTAATAATCTTATCTATTCAAACTCTCATGACATATATAGGCTGATTCCTGTGTACGGTGGTTATTATACTGAAAATGATAAATAAAAATATTCTGAATATATTTGTTGTAGTTTTTATTTACTACTCTTAAAAAACGAGAATTAAGAGAAGAGAAAGAAGATAGTATTAAAAGAGTGTACGAAGATTTAAAATTACTTTCTAAACCTCACTTCACTGGTTGTAGAAATTTGATGACACAAATTTGTCACAAAATTCGGCCGGGTGGGTACCACCGTGCACGATTGTGAATAACCCTCCATAGTAATCCAATTTCGGTTTGATAGCGTTCAGGGGTCAGCAAGTGCATAGCCGGGCAGCATTGTGGGCGCAGCACTATTGGGACCGGTGGGTGTCGCGACGACAATCCTCTTCTGTTGAGGCCGTCAAGCTGAGTGCCACCATTGTTAACATGGTACGTGTATGTAATGGTGACCCTCTTTCCTGACACTTTACCTTCAGCTTACCATCAGGCGAGGTGAAGTCAAATTGACGTGTCCTAAATATATATAAAAAAAACCCTTCTATAATGTCTAGGTCGCAAAGTCCAGTCTCTTGCGCTGTCGTTAGTGTCTTATCATGAATGAATGAAAATGCAATAACCCCACATATAATGGCAAAATCTTCTACGACAAGAAGTATCGTGGCCTGTTGTTCCTTAGTAACTTATTACCATTCCGGAAAATAAATTTAATTTGTATACCCATCGATGAAAAGGAATATAAATATACTACTTTGATATCTTAGTACTGTAAGGTTTTATTTGGAATAACAGCATAACAATTGATTATATAAAACCCATAACATACTCCAGTTTTGACTGATTGTATAAAACCTTAAGCCTAATGTTTGTAGGTCTTATTTTTAAGTGTTCAAAACCCCACGGACTCCACTTCATCGGTGCCAACGATGAGATTGGTGTGTGTCCATGTCCTCCCCAAACGTCGATTGCCGGGCACCCTGGGTAAGCCCTCGAAAGGATAACCCCAAAGTTACCCCTGAACGCTATCAAACCGAAATTGGATTACTATGGAGGGTTTTTCGCAATCGTCCACGGTGGTACCCACCCAGCCGAATTTTGTGACAAATTTGTGTCATAAAATTTCTACCACCAGTGAAGTGAGGCTTAGGAAGTAATTTTAAATCTTCGTACACTCTTTTAATACTATCTTCTTTCTCTTCTCTTAATTCTCGTTTTTTTGGTTGCTATTGCGGCGTCGCCTATGGGGTCGGATTTGATCCCGCGTCAGTGAGTTGGCAGGCGTGCGTAGGACTCACACGACACGCCTCCATATTGGCCTGTTTCTGTAAGGACGGCGAGTTGGCTAAATGTCGTCCTTAGATCAATGTATATATATATATACATTGTACTAAAATACACAAGTCAGCTTGTAAGTAAATACACAGAAGTAACATTACGCAGAAACTTTGACACGACAGATTATAGTCAGAAATATCTCTACTATTATAAAATTATAAATTGGTTGTGTCTGTACATTGGCAATATTAAAAAAAAATGGGTTATGTTAAATGAGCGTTAGTACAATTTTTTAGGTAGATTTCGATGAAATCGATCTACCTATTGGTTTCTTGACTACTGTCGAATTTAAAAAAAAAATCTTCATAGGAGGTCTAGTTATGACCCCCTGAGTCCGAAATGACCACTGGTCAAAAAGTTTAAATATATATATATGTATGTATGGTTCCACTTCCCAAAATTTGCGGCACTCTCACGGTCGCATTTTTGCCCCGATCGCTTTCAAACTGCGGTCAAAAATTGCTTGGGTGTAAACTTAGTTTAAGTTCGTGAACTGGTGGAATCCGGCCTAAGGGGACGGTAGGGCCTCACTTTTTGTGAAATCAGTTTTTCCTCAAAATTTCACGTTCCATGAAAGATATTCGAACCGTTCTAATTTTATCCCATTGTATACATGAATACCAACAACTTTTAATTATAAACCTATAAGATTAAAACTTTAACTAAAAGTGGAGGGGGGAAAAACCAAAATTTTTCGGGAAAAAAATCATAACTTCTAACCGGTGAACATTCTTGCCGTCGGAAATATTTTTAATCGGTAGGCCATTTTTAAGTCTAAAATAAATGTCTGGAAAGTTTTTCGCTAAAAGTTATCGTTTTCGAGAAAAAAAATTAAACTGTTTAAAGTCCGTAGTTCTCTATATAAAATAATATTAATTGCTTCACGAAATCTACCTGTGCGTTCCGCCTGCGGGAACGGATTTTTTTTATTCTTATCTATTTGTCCGCTTGTCCACTTGTCCGCTTATCCACTTGTCCGCTTATCCACTTGTCCGCTTATCCGCGTGTATGCTTGTCTGCTTGTCCGCTTGTCCGCTTGTCAGTTTGTCAGCTTGTCCGCTTGTCCGCTGTCCACTTCTCCGGTTGTCCGTTCGTCTGTTTGTTCGCGATGCACGCAAAAACTACTAAACGGTATTTGATGCCGTTTTTCTATCAGAAAGGTATTGGTCAGACCTAAAATCTGCTGTATGTTTAATTTCAATTGGTTAAGTAGAACCGGAGATTTGACCAAAAATCGATAACTGGCCTCCGCGTAGGCAGAGCCGCGGGCATCAGCTAGAATGTAATATATTTGAGACTAGCAAATATTTGTACTAACGCTCACTGGAATGGTACAAATAAACAGAGAAACGTAACCGAGACCGAGTACAAGTATTATTTTATAGCGTGTAGCCATAGTAAAGAAAGATGGTTTTAGAGGTATACCAATGTTGGTGGTGGCTGGTGGGGCCGCCTGTCACCCCAGCAGAAGCAGGCCGGGCCGGTGGGGCGACTAGCGCCCCTACTCCAAACCGGGGCAAGACAGGGACACCGTGGTTCCCAAACCCGAGGGGGCCATCTCGAAACCGAAGATGGCCCAGGGTCAGTCGGGGTGCGAGGGATATGCTCTATGGGCAACCTTACACCCCGGCGTCTGTAGACCCGAGACGGCGTGCGGTTTTAGTCGGTACAAGCCCGACATAATCGCTCCCACTGGCCGGCGGGGGGTATCCGAGGGCATTTCGGCACGAAAAAAAAAAGGTATACAAATGTTTTAAATGTATAAAAATATGTTTAAAAATGTCATATGGGTGTGCCCAAAACCGACATCACCTGCAGCTAGCCGGTAAACCTACTCATTAGGGCGAATAACTCCGGCAGAGGGTTTCCTTTCGGGGTTGGGGGTCAAACGGTAGTCGCTCTCGTAAAGCCAAAAGTAGAAATAAAGAAGAAAGACATTTATGTAACCGGGATTAACGTTGTTATAATGATGATTGAATGAAACGTGTAAAATACATATATTGCACTAGCTGATGCTCGCGGCTCCGCCTGCATGGAGGTCGGTTATCATTTTTGATAAAAACTCCGCTTCTACTTAAAAAAATAAAAAAATAAAAAAACCGTTCCCGCAGGGGGAACGCACAGGTAGATTCCGTGAAGCAATTAATATTATTTTTTAACATGTTTAATTTTTTTTTCTCGAAACTTTTAGCGAAAAACTTTTGAGACATTTATTTTAGACTTAAAAATGGCCTATCGATTAAAAATGTTTCACACAGCAAGAATGTTCACCGGTTAGAAGTTATGATTTTTTTGCCGAAAAATTTTAGGTTTTCCCCCCTCCACTTTTAGTTAAAGTTTTAATCTTATAGGTTTATAATTAAAAGTTGTTGGTATTCATGTATACTATGGGATAAAATTAGAACGGTTCGAATATCTTTCATGGAACGTGAAATTTTGAGGAAAAACTGATTTCACAAAAAGTGAGGCCCTACCGTCCCCTTAGGCCAGATTCCACCCGTTCACGAACTTAAACTAAGTTTACACCCAAGCAATTTTTGACCGCAGTTTGAAAGCGATCGGAGCAAAAATGCGACCGTGAGAGTGCCGCAAATTTTGGGAAGTGGAACCATACATACCAACCATACCATACCATACCATACATATATATAGATTTCGATGAAATCGATCTACCTATTGGTTTCTTGACTACTGTCGAATTTGAAAAAAAATTCTTCATAGGAGGTCTAGTTATGACCCCCTGAGTCCGAAATGACCACTGGTCAAAAAGTTTATATATATATATATATATATATATATATGTATGGTTCCACTTCCCAAAATTTGCGGCACTCTCACGGTCGCATTTTTGCCCCGATCGCTTTCAAACTGCGGTCAAAAATTGATTGGGTGTAAACTTAGTTTAAGTTCGTGAATGGGTGGAATCCGGCCTAAGGGGACGGTAGGGCCTCACTTTTTGTGAAATCAGTTTTTCCTCAAAATTTTACGTTCCATGGAAGATATTCGAACCGTTCTAATTTTATCCCATAGTATACATGAATACCAACAACTTTTAATTATAAACCTATAAGATTAAAACTTTAACTAGTCTAAAATAAATGTCTGAAAAGTTTTTCGCTAAAAGTTTCGAGAAAAAAAAATTAAACATGTTAAAAAATAATATTAATTGCTTCACGAAATCTACCTGTGCGTTTCCCCTGCGGGAACGGATTTTTTAAAATTCGACAGTAGTCAAGAAACCAATAGGTAGATCGATTTCATCGAAATCTACCTAAAAAAAAGCCTTTTATTTCATGCATTAAAAAGAAAAAGATATTTGACAATATTTGTTACTACATTTTTTTTGGCATTCCGTGTAACATAATATGGTTTTTATAAGAACTTTACTTTTTTGTTGTTGATTTTTCTGTGCTTATTAAATACTAATTTAGTCATAATTATAAAAATTGTGTAGTAATTATTGTTCTTAAGAGTGATTTAAAATGTATAAATTAATGATATTGTCGGAAGTTTACGCGAATGTTACACATTGAAATAAAACTATTTTTAACGGATTCTATCGCGGTTTATTTGATGTTATTTTATATTTTACATTGATCCCGACGTTTCGGTTGCTTTTCAGCAGTCTCCCCGTGACCATGGCTTATAGAAAAATAGTTTTATTTCAATATGTATAAATTAAATCAAAATTTGAATGTCTTAATAATTTTAAAATTGTTCTACTTAACCAATTACAATTAAACATATGGCAAATATCTAATAGAGAATCAAAATCTGTTCAGTAGTTTTTAAGTCCTTCGTAAAAAAACAGGCAAAAAGAATTCAAAAAAGAAAATTTGCGTACATTCATTTAACGTAACCCAAGTTTTTTTAAATATCTCAAATGCACAGACACCACTAATTTACAATTTTATATTAAAATAATAATAATAAACCTTTATTTCGGACCAAGGGAGTCCATATAGTGTTCGTAACAAAAAAAACAATGTTATCCTATTGTTAGTAAATACACATCACAGAACACAAAGTAGGTATTGTTGCGACACCAGGACACTGTGCCACTGTGGTTATGTCGGGCTTGAACCGACTAAAACCGTACGCTGTCTCGGGTCTTCAGGCGCCGGGGTGTAACGTTGCCCATAGAGCATATCCCTCGCACCCCGACTGACCCTGGGCCATCTCCGGTTTCCAAATGGCCCCCTCGGGTTTGGGAACCACGGTGTCCCCGTCTTGCCCCGGTTTGGGGGAGGGGCGCTAAGCGGCCTCACCTGCCACCCCCAATGCACTCGTACCCAGTGCCCCAGCATCGGACTGTCCCACTTATCTGATAATGCGCTCAGGATCTTGTTGGAGCTCTCTCGCATCCATCGGAGAACAGACGCGCATCGCTTTCGGATGATGGCATTAAAACCATCAACCCTCGCCTCCGCGAACATCCCAGATGCACTGCAGTAGCGTGGTAGTTAGATAGATGTGTAAAAGAGGGCTCAGAAGTTCAATACCATATGTGACTCTGAAATTATAAACATCGTGTTCTTGGCAGTCTTTTGCCTCATTTATTTAATTTCAAGGACCAATCGTAGCCCTCTTTAACAAGGTATTGCGCAGACGACGCGCAGCGGTTATAAAATAAACGCATCGTATCACTGGCCAATGTCCGAAACATTTTTTGATATTTCGGAATAATTGCGTTTCATATCTCCTACATTCTTTTTTTTTTTTTTTATACCACTAAGGTGGCAGACAAGCACACGGCCCACCTGATGGGAAGCGGTTACCACGGCCTATGGACGTGTGCAACACCAGTGGCGTCATACTCGCGCTGCCGACCCTGTAAAGGAAAGGGGATGGGAAAGGAGTTTGGGAGGGGATGGGAAAGGAGTTTGGGAGGGGATGGGAAAGGAGTTTGGGAGGGGATGGGAAAGGAGTTTGGGAGGGGATGGGAAAGGAGTTTGGGCTCCGGCACTCTCACTCACCAAACGGAACGCAACAGTTCAAATACTGTTTTTTTTATACCACTCATGTGTGTGCAGTGGCAGTGGCAGACAAGCTCACGGCCCACCTGATGGGAAGTGGTTACCGCGGCCTATGGACGTGTGCAACACCAGGGGCGTTACACTCGCGCTGCTGACCCTGTAGAAACCTTCTAATGTCCTTCTTGAAGAACCCCATATTGTAGTCGCTTGGGAAAACCACAGCAGGGAGATCATTCCACAGCCTGAGGGTGCGCTACTTTCTACTATAGTAACGGTTGTATCGAAATTTCCCATCTAATTTACTTCCCATCGAATTAAGGCTGACGTTATAGAAACAAGATGCAATTAGTAGTACTCCAACATATATTCGGTTCTTGTGTTGCAAAAAATAGTTCTAGTGCGGGTTCGATTCCCCCTCAGTGCAAAAAATGTGTGCATGAATTGAAAGCTTGCATATCCATAATTTTCATTACAGAAGATGAAAGGGTCTCATAAAAATACATTAATATTGCCTGGTCTCCTACCAGGGGATCAATGGGCACCTATAATATAGGGGTTGAAACGACAACTTTTATGCCCGGAGCGAATATTAGATATTAGGGGACCAGTGGGTTCGATCTCTTGGTGGTAAGGTGGAAAAGAACTATTATGTAAATAATAGTTCTTTACCACCTTACCAGGAAATTTTTATGTATGAACCCCCACCAATATCTGAGGGGTCTAAACCACCTGCAAGCTAACCATATCTACTGAGTGTCGGACAAGGTTCGGTTGCTGGCTTTCCTCCGGGGATCGGTCGGGAATCGCTCCCGTAAAAGCCAAGATAAACTAAATAGAAGAAGGATCCAAAGAGCAAGATGCAATCGGGATTGGCGCTCGAATGCGTCGATAGCTTAGTAGTTAAAAGGAGATGGCCTCTCGATCGTAAGAGAGGTCCCGGGTTCAAATCTGTGAACCCGCTCCTAACACAGGTTATTTAGCTAGCTGGAGGGGTAGGGGAAAACTCATCATCATCATCAACCTATGCTAGTCCACTGCTGGACATAGGTCTCCCCTAATGAGCGCCATAGCGCCCTGTCTCCAGCTTGCCGCATCCAGCATCTGCCTGCCGTCTTTCGCGAGGGCAAAACTAGTAATTCGGTTACTAATATTAAAAAAAAACAATGATGAATGTCATTCTAATTCAAGTACCATCTAAATTAAATTACCGGTAAAATCAACGCGGAAATATTTTCTACTAGCGATCCGCTCTGGCTTCGCACGGGTGCAGTGCTGATACTAAATTTAATATACTACAGAATATCTAAGTGTAGTTTAAACAAGTTGAATTCCTGAGACGAGCTCAGCCGAATACAAGGGATTTTCGATTTAGCGTTTTTTTTTTTTGCTATTTTTGCGATTTTTTCTTTATCTTGCAATGGTTCACCCCAGCACGAATCTATTACCGAAAACAGCAACTCGATAGCTCATCTCCTTCATACCCAAAACCGTGACAGAAAATTGGCAACGACGACGTCGACGACAACTCGATAGCAATAGGGCTTTTCTACCGACTGAAGTGCGAACATACAATATTGAAAAAAATTGCGGGCTGAAAAGCCCTTTTGTCTTGATTCTATTTCGAATTTACAATTACGAATATATCTATTTTTATCTTAACGTACTTATAAGTACGTATTACATTGTCGCGCTGTTAAGCACGTTTTTATTAAAAGCACAGGTATCGGAAACCAATATCGACGCAATGTCGACTCAAACAAATCTTGAATTTAACATTTAACTATACGTATAATATGTACTCTTGGTATTTATTCTATTACTCAGCCTGGGATAGCAATATTTATCCCGACTGACTGACAGACTGACTGACAGACTGACAGACTGACAGACTGACAGACTGACAGACTGACAAACTGACAGACTGACAAACTGACAGACTGACAGACTGACAGACTGACAGACTGACTGACTGACAGACTGACAGACTGACAGACTGACAGACTGACAGACTGACAAACTGACAGACTGACAGACTGGCAGACTGACAGACTGACAGACAGACAGACTGACAGACTGACAGACTGACAGACTGACTGAGTGACTGACTGATTCTTCAACGCAGAGCCTAAACTGCTGTACGTACAAACTTGAAATTTTGGCCGTAGATGCCTTTAATGTTGTAGGCATCCACTAAGTAAGGATTTTTGGAAAATGTTACTTCTAAGGTAGCAAAATAAGGGATGAACGATTGTATGAAAGTCCGTAATTCTCAAAGATAGAAGCACGAAAATTCATACGCCTGCTTTTGGTTAGAAATGAATGAACACATGCATTAGCGTTTTTCAAAATTTTACCCTTAAGAGGATGAAATAAAGGTTGAAAGTTTATATGGGAAGTTCGTCATTTTTGAAGATAGAAGCATGACAATTCATATACCTACTTTTGGTTAGGAATAAATAAATACGTATATCAGCGTTTTTCAAAATTTTGCTACTAAGGGGTAAAATAGGTGATGAACGATTATATAGAAAGTTCGTCATTTTCAAACTAAGAAGCACGAAATTCAATTAGAATGCTTCTTATAGCTATCTTATATTCACCATTGGGCCCGGAAGGTGGCACTGCAATCGAATTATAAGTAAATTTTTACTACTAAGCTAGTAGATATATAAAACAACAATAATGTAGACAATATGAAAATACCGTGAAAGTCAGAGACTGCGAAGTCCGTACCGTCCACCTCACGAAGTCAAAACCCTTATAGATTCGTCATGTCTGTCTGTCTGTCCATCCGTATGTCACAGCCACTTTTTTCCGAAACTATAAGAACTATGCTGTTGAAACTTGGTAAGTAGATGTATTCTGTGAACCGCATTAAGATTTAACACAAAAGTAGAAAAAAACAATAAATTTTGGGGGTACACAACATACTTAGAACTGAAATTCAAACATTTCTTTTCACTCCTCTTGCTCAAAAAGACCGTCATTGTGGCGTACCAGAGCGAAGAAAAAATAGCAATTCTTCCCCTAAAGGAAAAAGTTTTTTTTTTTTAATTTTTGTGTGTCACATGACAATGAGCCTACAAAAACGAAAAAGTCTTTAGTCATAAGTAGAATAATCATGAATAAAAACTCGAATTATTACTGTTTCATAAAAAAAGGACTTCATTTTAATTTTGAAAATGGAACTAAAATCGGCGATCTCTGGTAGAATACATGCAATGTGTTGCTACACTACAGAAGACACAAAAAAAAGACATTGGAGTGAAATCTCTATAATTTTTCTCTAATTGCAAATTGAATTGGTAGTGACCGTAATTAATTTTACAATAGTGAAAATGTCATCATCTAGTGAGAATGGCAGAGGACTGAAATTAAGTTACCGGGAAAAAACATCTCGTTAAATATCCAGAATTGTACAAATTGTACATTTAATTTTTAATAAAATAAACTACATATTTCATATTGTATTGATTTGTTTTATTTTCTCGCAATCGTAGTGAAAAGTATAGTGTAACACACGGCGCTAAAACCCATTAAAACTCGGTTTCTATTTACTAAAACTACCTCGTATATAATGGGTCATTTTAGCTCCTTGTATAACAATCTACTATATATTTTTTTTTTCTAAACCGAATAGTTTGCGCGAGAGACACTTCTAAAGTGGTTAAATGTGTCCCCCCTGCAACTTCTCAAATAAGAGAATGATAAAACTAAAAAAAATATATGATGTACATTAAAATGTAAACTTCCACCGAAAATTGGTTTGAACGAGATCTAGTAAGTAGTTTTTTTTACGTCACAAATCGCAATTTACCTTTCATTCAATCAACTCAAATATAAATTTAAAAAAAAAACATTATTATGTTACTTGCTCCTACGGAACCCTCCCACTTGGCCGCTTTTTATGTTGCATTTCTATAAAAAGCGTAACAAAAAAAACCTATGGCTGTTTCCTAAATGTTTCTCCGCAACCGTATCTGTATTTTAAATCTGTAATATCTTCGAAAATATTCATTTAAATTACGTGCTGTAAAGGGCCATATTGATCTAGATTAAATGCACAACTTATTAAGGTACTTTATTGCATAAGAATTAATGCTGTATTGCTTATAGTCGTTTCGTAAATAAGATACTATTTCACTTAACAGGATTAAAAATGTTTATTGTGGTTTATCCCTAAGAGATAGACATATACCATCGTGGACTTTTTTGTAGACCTTTTTAAGATATTCAATATTATAGTACATTATTTTGATCTAACTCGTAGAGTTCAGCCAGAGTTTGCAATATAAGTGCAAAAAAAATGTGTTAATTTACGACATCACATTGTAAACCTCTAAAATTATCAGTATTTCTCTACTATATTATGCATGTATTATACATATAAACCTTTCTCTTGAATAACTCTATCTATAAAAAAAACCTCATCAAAATCCGTTGTGTAGTTTTAAAGATTTAAGCATACATAGGGACAGACAGACATACTTTATTTTATATTATGTAGTGATGGTGATGAACTAGTTAGCAACCCGAACGTTTTGTAAACGCTGCGGCATTTTCGGTTGGTGCCTAGACACTACAATATTAAAATCACGTACCCTTAACACGATACCCTTAACATTGTATATTGGAATATGGACATTTATATTTGATGCGGGCCACGAACTTCACAGGAACTCTGTTAATTACATACCTGTGGCGATACCACATATACCCAACGACATCTAGTGCCAACAAGTTGAACTACTTCGATATACTACTTCCTCACTACCGATCCTGAATCGCGAAATTGAAGTTTGCGCGCTGTAACATATATACAACATCCTAACGGTAACCGTTGGGCTGCGGCCCGACATGCGTGATCACCTTGTCTGGTCGGAGGATCCTTCCTTTGTATTGGAGGAACATCACGCCACTTTCCTCCACATACCTACCTTGAATATTTAAGAGCTAGTATTTTTGTATTAATAAATAAATATTTTACGACATTGTTAACAGCGCTCTCTAGACCCAAAGTAAGCATATTATTTTTGTGTTTTTAATTATGCCACTTAGGTGGCAGACAAGCACACGGCCTACTTGATGGGAAGCGGTTACCGCGGCCTATGGATGTGTGCAACACCAGGGGCACACTCACACTCACACTGCCGACCCTGTAAAAACTTTCTAATGTAATTCTTGAAGAACCTCATATTGTAGTCGCTTGGGAAAACCACAGCAGGGATCATTCCACAGCCTATATATATATATATACCTCACTGTACGCACTGTTTCCGGTTGCAACTTGTCAGGATGAATTCCCTTTCTGTGGCGAGCGGTGCGATGATAGAATGTGGCCGTGGAACACGCACAGAGAGGCAAAATCACTCCTAAGGCTGAGAGGGTCTACACAGTCAGTAAGTATGGGATTGTCGACAATCCTCAGCGTCCTTCTTTGCCCCAGCAAAAAGGTGACAGCAGTACTCCATTGCAGGGCTGTACTTGCGACTTATAAAGAAGAAGTCTTTGCTCCCCAGTAAAGTACTACTTCGCCCTGTTGAGCACTCCAAGTTTCTTAGATGCCAACTTGACCTTGTCCTGTAGGTGACTGCGGTACTGGACTTCGCTGGAGATATTGACACCGAGGAACCCGATACTTCTAGAGAAGGTGAGTAGTGTGTTCAGGAATTGTGGCGTTACAGTGAAATTAAACGACAGTGAAATAAATTGTACAGCTTAATTAGCTTGTGTTATGGGTTCTAGAATGCGGATAAATATACTTATATATCTACTTTTTTTTGTAAATACATACCTCCATATTATACATAGAAACACCCACACCAATGCAATTATTCATATTCATGCACACAAATATTTGCACTGATCGAAATCGAACCCGAGACCTCTGACTTAGCAGTCGAACGCTCTACCGCTACGCCGGCGCCGCAGAGGTTTTTTTTTTCGTGCGGAAATCCCTTCGGATACCCCCCCGCCGGCCAGCGGGGGCGGTTATGTCGGGCTTGAACCGACTTAAACCGCAATTATAATACTTGCAAGAGTGCAAGGTCCTACCAAAACCTTCGAGACCCTTGTTAACCTCACTTGCTAGTCGGTGCACCAGCTGAGGATTCTGGCGATGGATTTTCTCTTGTGGTTGAGAGCTCAGATGGCAGTCGCTCTCATAAAAGTCAACAATAATCACAATTAATAAAGTGGATCCGAGGTTATGGACGCAAGGCTACTGAAAACTGAAAAGCTACTGAACGGATCTAAATAACTAGTCTGGCTATAAATACTGTTACATCAAAACTTTTCTTTCTTTTTCAACTTTCTAATTATTTTGAATTTGGAACACGTATATTATTTTAAAACTTCTTTCGATTTCGCGCCATTTCACATATTTTTTCGTGTTCATTATCGAGTTACAATATGGAATGGGGTGTTAAAGAAAATAGGATCGCAGTGATCGCCTTGCACAAAGTGGGTATGGAGCCGTCGGTCATATTCCAGACACTTCAAAAACCTAGTATCAGTCGTATGTTCGTACATCGTACTATCAATAGATACAACGGTGCTTATCCTCGATATACAGGACATGCCCTAAATCAATATTTAGGATTAAAGAGAGTGGATCGATCAAAGCGCCTTCTATCGCGATACGCAGGTGAAAGGCACAGAAATATCCTCTTTACCGATGATGAAATTTTCACGATTGAAGAACACTACAATAAGCAAAATGATAAAGTGTACGCTCACAGTTCTAAGGAAGCTGCTCAAGTGGTCGGAAAGGTACAACGTGGTCATCATCCTTCGTCAGTGATGGTTTGGTGGGGCGTGTCTTATCAGGGAGTCACAGAGCTACATTTTTGTGAAAAAAGAGTGAAAACTTCAGCCAAAGTGTATCAAGCGTACTGTCTTTGACCATGTTGTGAAACATCACAGCAATACACTTTTTAAAAATATACCGTGGACTTTCCAGCAGGACTCTGCTCCTGGTCACAAGGCACGAGCTACCCAAGCCTGGCTAGAAACCAACGTTCCGGACTTTATAAGCGCTGAAGACTGGCCCTCATCTAGCCCAGACCTCAACCCTTTAGACTACAAATTATGGTCAGTTTTAGAGGACATGGCCTGCTCTAATCGACACGGCGACATTGAGTCTCTTAAAAAATCTTTGGAGCAAGCAGTGGCAAAATTTCCCTTGGAAACAGTGCGTAAATCCATAGATTCGTGGCTAAACAGATTAAAGGCCTGTATAAAAGCCAAAGGTGGCCATTTCGAATAAAATATTTTTTTATTTTTTGCTAAGACTTTAATAAATATGTAGGTATAAAATTTAATAATATTACATTACTTCATTTTAAAAAAATAGCACTTTCATTTGTAACAAAACCTACGGCTGGACGAGGTAAAATGAGCACAGAGATAGATTTTAGTCGGGAATAGCACATAGACTACTTTTCCCGGGAATAGGTTCCTTTGGGCTATGGGAATGAGATCAGTATTTCATTTTAACAACTTTTCATAATATATTGTTATCTTTAAATCAATATTTTCTTTGTGTCAATGCAAACTGGCATATAAATATTTGCACTAAGCGGAAATCTACCCCGCGACCTCTGACATTCTACTCCAACGCTCTAAAGGTACAACACAAAGGTCATCAAACCGAAATGCGCGATTTTATTTAGGTACATATTGACACAACTCCGAAACAGACCATAATACCAAAGAACATCAAATAACTAAAGCGGCCCATCAGTAGGTCAGGCCTTACAAATGGTGCTTCTAATAAATTTTTATATTTACGAGTGCCTTTTAATTAAAACGCCATGACGTAGCGCTTTAAGAGCTCTTTTTGTTAAGCAACCCTTCGCAAATGACCGCGTTTAAGGACACAGGATATTAAAATTTGTGTTTATGTATGTTTTGAATGGTTTGTGTGACTTTCTGGGACGTCATAAACGGACAATTGTTGTGTACACTTTGTTGAAATAAATATTAAATTTGGACTAGGCATTGTTTTACGTCTAATATGGTTCTCATAATAAGAGCTCTCTACGTAGCAGTTAATTACTGCGCAACATTTACCCCTACACACTGAGAACGTACGAGTAAACGCACTCAGACCCGCATCTTCGAGACCTGCAGTAGTTCTAACTCACTGGAATCACTGAGATAGTCCCAACTCACTGGGGCTAGCGGAAGGGAGTCAACGAATGTATGTAAAGGCTGATTGACGGACGAGACTCTGGCGAATGCTTTCTAACCGGGGTTGAGGGTTAAGGCGGTAGTAACTCCCATAAAAGCTAAGATGAACTGAATTACGGAAAGGAGAAGGGGAGTTGACTCCAAAGTAATGATGATGATGAGTTTTTTCGCAATCAAAACATTTAAACTAAACCGCCTTTTGGACTTACTGATATCTCGAATATAGCTTTTGCATGTAAACTACTCGTACTAAATACAATACACATACGAATTTACATTATAGCCTACCTGGATTAACAATATGAACTGCACAGTATCATACCAGTCGCCTAAGGACCGCAAAATCTACCGTAACTACACGTACCTTTACATAAAACCGCGTAACACGCGTAATTTCATCCGAACGACCGCAGCGTACAAACGCAAATGGGAACGTGAAACGGAACGCGAGTTAAGGTTAGGGCACACGTATCCGCAACGAGTCGTGCGTGAACTTTAAAAATGGCTTTTAGAACGGAACTGATCTGAATTTCATTGCTTATTAATGGTTTTGGTGGTTACCATTCTACTGCCGGTTCTGAATGTTGTGAGAGCTGTAAAATGAAAAATTTATTAGATTTTTCATTTCAATTATAGGCAGCTCCCGCCGCGTGGGATAATAATCCCGTATCATTGATCCACAGGATCGTATTCCCGGAATAAAAATACCCTATGTGTTATTCTCGGTCGTAGCCTATCTATACATAATTTTTTTGTTGAATTCTAGCGTTTCGGCGAAAGTTTATAATGATAGATGTTTGTTACTCACTCGGAAAAACGACATAACGGAACTGGATGAAATTTGGTACAGAAATAAATTATGGTCTGGAATAGGTTCCTGTGGGTTACCGGACGGGGTTATAATTCCACGTAACTGAAGCCGCGGACAACAGCTAGTTTCTAATAAAAGAAGATAGGACAATCAGTTTATTTGGGCACTTTAACATGGGCTGTATTGTCTTTTTACGTTTACCCTTAACTGCCTTCTACGGAACCGGAGCAGAGGTGGGTTAGGCCTTTTATTCTAGTTCGTTGAGAATCACGTAGTGAAAAAATGTCACGCTAAAAGCTTCACAGCTGATTTAGCAAATAAACACTATTAAATAGTATCTTAATGACGGCCTCTGTGGCGTAGCGGTAGTGCATTCGACTGCTATGACAGGGGGTGCGGGTTCGATTCCCGCTCAGTGCAACTATTTGCATGCATGAATATCTCTATTTGCATTTAGAATACACTGCTTCCGGACTGTTTGGCCGTGGTCCATATAAAACTTGTGTTCCAAACGTTTCGTCGATCACTGCGGTTGACATTTTCAGTGCGTAGAACTCTCCTCGCCGCGGCGGCGACTTCTCTGCTTAGTGATCAACGAAACGTTTGGAACACAAGTTTCATATGGACCACGGCCAAACAGACAGACACACAGATATTCTACATGCAACGCCAGCCTTGAAAGCCTAAAGATTTATGATCTGTTTTGCATTGGTCTGGGTGTTTCTATATATAATATGTACGTATTTACAAAAAAAGTATATAAGTATGTTTATCTGCATTCTCGCTGTAACCCATAACACAAGCTAGTTAAACTATGCTTACTTTGGGTCTAGAAAGTGCCGTGTAGAATGTTGTTGAATTTTATATTTGTTTAATTCTATGAGCTCAGTCTATTTCCAAACAACAGAGTGTAAAAGGTCTCTAAAAGATAGTGACGATTACAAGCTAATGGCGGCGAACAGAGCGATGCATTAGTCACTGATGTCAACCGCTGAGGAACATTTTTAAACGCTTCTCTTTACCCGGCTGCGATATAGCGAATGGAAAATAGTATGATTATAGCAGTTTAGCTGATTGTATTCTAACGGTATATGTGAAACTGCCAGAAGACATCAACAGAACTAAACTAGGAATTCAGTGCAGGGTGCGACTGAAATAAATTGAGCTAAGCGAGCAGGACTCTTACTTGAAAATAACACATCTTACTACGGTCGCGCGCTTAGCTAAGGCCGCGCGCTCGTGAAACTGTTTTTCGGTGATTATTCCTCAATGGTACATCGGACATGAACCATCTCGCTTCAAAACACTCCTCAGTGTCCACACTATCTTCGTGGTAAATTTGGTTACGGAGGAGTTCAGCCACCAACAAACGGCTATGCTGGGTATAAGAGTAATAAACAGGAATATACACATGTAACTTACTAGCACCGCTACGCGGATTCACTGGTGTAAGTCCGGATCCCGTGGGAATATCAGGATAAAAAGTAGCCTATATTACTCAGGAATAATGTAGCATTGTAATTTTTTTTTGCAATCGGTTCAGTAGTTTTAGAGTTTGTCGATTATAAACGAACAGATCTTTCCTCTTTATAAACCGCGCCTTGTCGTGGAGTTGCGGATACCAGCCCGAGATACCATACCATCCCATATAGAAGTATAGATCAAAAGACTTTCAAATCAAAAAGAAGGCTTGAAGGTAGCTTAGAAATTTTGACGGACCATTTTTTTACCTCCCTTTGAGCCTAGGGTTAATGCAGGCCCATCAGTTTCGAGTGCTTTTGATGTGCCTTTTGATTAACACTTCACCAATTTGATAAGTATCTTTTTTTTCGTGCGCCGGCCTGCGGGGGAGGTTATGTCGGGCTTGAACCGACTAAAACCGCACGACGTCCCGGGTCTTCAGATGCTGGGGTGTAAGGTCATTTCCCTCGCACCCGGACTGACCTGGGCCATCTCCGGTTTCGAGATGGCCCACTCGGATCGAGATGGCTTCCTCGGGAATTTGCTTAGTACCTACCTTTATTTGCAGTGGTCTGGGTGTTTCTATGTATAATATGTATGTATTTACAAAAAAAGTATATAAGTATGTTTATCCCCATTCTAGAAACCGTAACACAAGCTAGCTTCGGGTCTAGAAAGCGCAGTGTAGAATATCGAAGATAATTTATTTATTTATATTATGTTCTGCGAGTATATGTAAGCCGGGGTTGAACCCCGGCTTACCTGCCCAATTGCATATTATGCACCACTTATACAAAGTGTGTAATTCGCTCAGTACTCATTAGTTCTAAGTGCCTAAACCACCTTAACATACTGTTTTCATTCAATTAAATTTTTAAGCATTTTGTACGCTTACTTTTTCTAAAGATTTTAGATCGCAAAAAGAGAACATCTAGAAAAAAAAACTATGTTTAAAAATGACTGTAACTCATTGTTTCCGTAGTTCGCAAGAATTACGGTAGATGGCTCCAGCGTCGCCTTAAGACGTATAGAATATATCGGAGAATTTTGAATATCTGGGACGTGTCTAGATAGCTATCTAACAGGAGGAATGCTCTGACCAGCTGAGCTCAGTTGGTCAGAGTATTCCCCCTGTAAGGGACTGGTCGCGGGTTCAAGTCCCGTTCTAGATGTTCTCTTTTTCCGATCTAAAATCTTTAGATACCGTTTTCAATTCTCGTTACAACATCCGTATAACCGACGCGCGGCGTTCTATATCTATTTGTATTAATTTATTAAGTCCTAATTCGTTGTAATAATAACAAAGTAGGATAAGTGAAATTCAATCGGCTTACAGCGCACGTAAGCCGATCGCCACCGAATTAAGCCTAATCCACTCACGGAGTAGAAATTATTTTCAATAGGCTTCAACATTTTTATAGCATAAAAGACTACGAATGAAAACTGATATGTAACTAAAATAAATATTAATTTACAGTTGTTGCCTCCAGATGGTACTATGATCTCACAAACGAATTAATCAAAAATACGTGGTTAATTCGTATGCCGTGGAAGTGGGAGCGAGAAGTATACCAGCAAAATCTCTGTATAAACTAACACAAAAATAATATTTCAAAAGATTTAGATCGGAAAAAGAGAACATCTAGGACGGGACTTGAACCCGCGACCAGTCCCTTACAGGGGGAATGCTCTAGGTGGCTCAGTTGGTCAGAGCATTCCCCCTGTAAGGGACTGGTCGCGGGTTCAAGTCCCGTCCTAGATGTTCTCTTTTTCCGATCTAAATCTTTAGAAAAAAAGTAAGCATACAAAATGATTAAGAATTTAATTGAATTAATTAGGCGGAGTCATCAAAAAACAATGTTTAAAAATGACTGTAAAGTTATTCATTGTTTCCGTAGTTCGCAAGAATTACGGTAGATGGCTCCAACGTCGCCTTAAGACGTATATGATATATCGGAGAATTTCGAATATCTGGGACGTGTCTAGGTGGCTCAGTTGGTCAGAGCATTCCCCCTGTAAGGGACTGGTCGCGGGTTCAAGTCCCGTCCTAGATGTTCTCTTTTTCCGATCTAAATCTTTAGAAAAAAGTAAGCATACAAAATGCTTAAGAATTTAATTGAAATAATATTTCAATTCGTACCAGTAGTTCCTGAGATCAGCGCGTTCAACCAACCAAACAAACAAACTCTTCAGCTTTATAATATTAGTATAGATTTGCACCTAGTTTTGTGTGAATCGAACCTTGCGATACTATATTCAAAAACTCTATTTCCTACCTTCTGGGGGTAGTTTTGAGTTAACTTTAAAGTCATATAGAGTTTTAAGTGAATCGAAGCAGATTAAAGAAGTCAATATAAACTTCAGAACTGCATTGCATTTCCCTTGGGACTAGTTTTCTAAAAAAAAAAAGTATGGCTTTTTGATTATTAAGCGTAGCGAACCGAAGGCGAGCGAAGCGTCTTTGGTTTCAAAGTTGCATTTCAAACAAATGATACTCCTCCGAGACCGTTTGACCGATCTCGACCAAATTTGCCACGCTGATCAAGTAGACATTACTGAGTGTCGTAAAGGGTCGAATGTCGAATGTCCAGATCGGTCTTACCATCGAGGAATAATCACTGAAAACCCAAATCAATGGAAAAAGCCATTGTTGGATAGGCAAATCTCGCTACGCTTAAGTTTGGGTTGATTGCGAAGCTGGTAACCGTCCTAGTTTATTTTAATAATTAAACTGAAGCACACAACAGTTGGGGTCACACAAGCAATTTAACACAATTCTCTGTTGGGGTCCACTCACTTATAAAGCGAAACCAATATCGATACCATCACTTTAAGCATCGGTAGCTTAGTGGTTAAGGAGTTGACCCTACGATCGAGAGGTCCCGGGTTCGAATCCTGGCCATTACACTACCGAGGTGAACCTACTCCTCACACAAGCAATTTAGCTTAGTTAGTTTAGGTTAGGGGGAATATGAGTGATTTTGGTTACAAATATTCTTTAAAAGAAACACTAAATCACACAATTGATATGCAGCGACCAAACGCAGAAAGTTGTCAAAGCGAGATGCAATATCAATAAAGTCGCAATATTTTCCACTCGCCAACATTAAAAGTAACAAGTGCGCTTTGGGCATTAGTGATATAAAATTCAGAAGCTCTATTCTTCTATTTTGTATATTCCATACGTTACAAACGCATTTGTACCATTTCACGTAAATATGTAACAAAAGTATAACGTCAATTTTTCATGAGATCGTACGCTGAAGTGCATTGGAAATAATGCATTGTGAGTATCACAGAACCTTTCTTCGCCAACTCGATAAATTCAATAACCGTTGTTGAAGTCAACCACACCGGGGATAGTGCGATAGGACTACTTTAATTCGTGAATTATATTATTTGTAGTACTACTGCACTAAATGTATGTATTCTTGAAGATTTAAAGACCGCGGTAGACTAGTGGTATGGGTAAAGGACTGCTGAGACGAGGTCTCGGGTTCGATCCCAGGTATTACCATGGCACACACCAATGACTTTTCGATGCTTTTCGAAGTTATGTGTATATTTATCGCAGGTTTATAAGTGCCCGGTTAATGGCAATAGGCTCGCCACCTATTACATTGGGACCTAAACATAATCTGGCGAAATGTGGGTGCTAGCACCTCTGCCTACCCCTCCGGGGATATAGGCGTGAGTTTTATGAGTTTATGTAATATAGGGAATAGAAGTGACACGGAATAACATCGCATCGCATCGAATAATTCGCGTCAAATAAGTTTTTAATTGTTGGCGTACTGTTACACGGGAGCGGGCTCACGAGTTTTTAAAAAAACAAATTTTGAGTACACCGGATTTATTGAATTTAAGTTTTACAAAATTGAAGCACTTTTAGAATAAATGAGAATTAGAAAATAAAATGAAATAGAATAAAGAAAAGAACAAGTGCTCTGGAAGGAGGCTGGTGGTGAACTGTCCGATCCGCTAGCCCTCTTCAACTCACAGGAGTGATAGCGCTGACTCAGGCGAAAGTGTCAGCACTTTTATAGGAGAACCCCATATGTAACAACCCCCCCGTTAAGAGGAAACTTAGGGTTGTTGTGATAAGTTTCCGTATTATTCTACGCGCAACCGGGGCGCCACCTGTTTTAATTCTATTTCTGAATTACTGTCTTTCCGAGTTACTGATCTTTTTGATTTAATGTTGAATTTTCCAAAAGACTTGTTCTTTTTACAAATTAGTATTATAATCAAGATGATAATCATAATTATGGAGATTATAGTTAATATTGGGAAACTGATATGATTCTCAAATTTAGTTGACTCTATTTTATTTAAACTATTTATAATTCCATCAGTTCCCGGTTTAAACGATTTCAATTCATATAAATTAAGAGTTTTAATTTTAGGTAAGGATGCATTAAAGTGAAATGTTTTGAAAGTCTTTAAATTACAGCAACTATCGTTAATAATATTGAAATCAGAATATATATATGGTATGTACAATTTCGGATATAATTTAGGAACCAATTTTAAATTATTATGGAAAGCTATACATTCTAATGGAATGTTCAGTACACCTGTGCCGGATATACTCTTTTCTAAAACATTACTATTACATTGTATACTTAATTTAGTTTTACTTGATTGTACAAAAATCCACTTATTATTTTTTAATTTATGCCAGACATCCACATCACCGGATATAAACTTAATAGGACATTTTTCAGGAAGGGAAGGTAAGGTTTTTGTTATTATTTCAATTTCACAGGAAGGATTATTCAAAACCGCGTAAACCTCGGAAATTTCACAAAGGTAAGTCTCGGTAAGTATCTTTTTACAACTATTTAAGGTTTTTAGGTAAGTATATGTAGATTTATCTTCACTAATAGCTAGATATTCTTCAGAAGGAAGAATCATAACGAAAGAGTTTGGTTTATTTTCAGCGATGTGGGGCGTCGGCAACGGTATGTTCTTATATATGTTATATTCTAGCAAACTAACTAGAGGGAGTTTTATAATAAACATTAACTTATTATCTAAATAGTAACACGTTAAATCAGCTATATTGATTAGCGTATGTATGTTACTTATGTCTAGGTTTACAGGAAAATCTCTAAATTTAGGGATAATTTTAAGATTACTTAAAATATCGTTATACATTTGTTTGGGTGTAAGTATAGACGGATGTAGAGTGTTACTCTTTACAAATAATATAGAGTTTAATAAATCTTCGACCTTGAAAGAAATCGTCAATAAGTTTGATTGCAAAATATTAAGTGCATTACTAAGCTTAATTTTAAAATTTACAATTCTAATCACTCCTGTTATATTAAGAGATAATTGCTCAATGACGTCGGTTAATTTAGCTTCATTTACACTAATTTCATGTAGGGATTCATTGATGTTAGAAATGGCCGACTGAGATATCATGATACTTCTAGAAATGGAGTTTGCTAACATTTTATCATTGTTATAAAGAGCTTGAACAGCATCATTATAAGCTTTAGCATCATCTTCGTCCAATGTACCGAATATGTGCTTAAAAACAACACCTACGCCAGAGAACCAAGCAGATCTTTTGGAGACGCCGTTTGAGATTATGTGAGATACTGATTTAAAATCACGTAAAATATCATTATATAATGATTCTAAAGGTTGTAACATATTTTCACACTGATCATAATCAATTTCGTCGGTTTCACGACACTGAATTCGGATATTATTCAGTACCTTATGAATGTTCCCAAGTTGGTGTTGAAAGGGGAGAACTTCGATTGGAACAACTATATTTATTTATTTTATTTATTTATTTAATAAGGTTCACCAACAATTGTTTACAAAAAAACTTACACTAAATTTATGCAAAGATTCAGATCATAATGCAACAATCACTTATAGGTAAACACCGCTTATGAATAATCACAATATAAATGATAGTAAGTTTACATTACTTGTACAAAAATACACTCTGACTAATTTAAACAGAAAAGTGTCTAGAGAAAATGCAGTATTTCAAAGCCGAACAAAACGAAATCAAACGCATACCAAACCATCACTCAAAATCAGCCAAACTCATGATAATCGACTTGACTTTACCCAAGGAATCAAAGTGAAGATCAATTTGATCACTGCAACTGTTAATCGTCTTGCACAGCCTTGCACATGGGGAATTAGCACCCAGTACTGTTCGTCTAAGTGGGGAATGGAGTGGTGTAATGGCAAAGCGAGGAAGTCTGGAGGGTACACGCAACCGGAATAGAGCAAGCAGATGGGGACAGTCAATTTTCGAACCGATAACCTTACAGGCGAATATTACCTCATTAAGAAGTCTGCGACCAGCCAAGGTTTTCAAATGGAAATACTTCAATCGGTTTTTATATGAACGTATTTTTTTGACCAAACCATTGGCAAACGCAAGATGCCATACAAAGCGTTTCTGAATACGTTCAATACGCAGTGAGTGCGTGGCATAGTGTGGCCGCCATACTACACAGTTATACTCCAGAATACTACGTATAAGGCTGTTGTAAAGTAATATCTTCGTTTTGTTATTTCGAAACACTTTGCAATTCCTTAAAACGAATCCCAACATTCTTGAAGCCTTCTTGACTATGTTGTCATAATGAGGTATAAAAGTTAATTTTCTGTCATATATCACACCCAAGTCACGAATATGATCCACTTCATCAATTTTGTTATTTTTAATAAAATAATTACATGTTGCCAAATTAATCTTTCGTGAGAATTTCACATGGAAGCATTTTTTAGAATTTAGATGCATTCCGTTATCTTCACACCAGACAATAAGTCTATCAATGTCATCTTGCAGAAGTACGGAGTCCTCTTTTGATTCTATTACTCTTGTAAATTTTAAGTCATCAGCAAACATGAAAACATCGGAGTTATAAAAGCAGCTCGGGATATCATTGATGAAGTAATTAAATAAAACTGGTCCCAAATGTGATCCTTGGGGAACACCGGAAGTAATTTTTTGCAAACCAGATTCGTAACCGTTAACCACAACATAGAAATGCCTATCCCGAAGATATGAGCTCAGCCACTCTAGCAGAGAACCAGTGATGCCGTACGCACGCAGTTTGAAAATGAGTATACTGTGAGAGACCCGATCAAATGCTTTGCTAAAATCCGTGTAAATCACATCAGCCTGATGACCAGAATCTATGGCTTTAATCAATAGTTCCGTGAAGGGAACTAAATTCGATTCTGTAGATCTACGTGCCACGAATCCATGCTGATGATCGCTTAAATACAGCTTTAAATGATTTTGAACGGACGGACATATTAATGATTCGAAAACTTTAGCAAAGACTGACAAAATCGAAATAGGCCTATAATTAGATATGACTGCCCTATTCTCGGTTTTATGAACCGGAACCAACTTTGCCACCTTCCACCTCGTAGGGAATTCTCCAGAAGCCAGGGATTTATTAAATATTAATGAAAGCGGACGTGCTAACTCAAGAGAACATTCCACAATAAATATCGGAGGTATGCCGTCTGGGCCTGCGCCCTTTTGGATATCAATGGTTTGTAATTTTTTTAATACAGTATCCTCGATCAAGACTGGTGCACTTAGGCATATGCTATGATTCACCAATAAATTCCAGTAGTCGGAGTTATGAGTGTAATATGATCCAGGCTGGGGGCTGTAGACCGAAGAAAAGTGATCAGCAAAGAGCTCACATATCTCCGACCCATCTGAAGAGGTTCTTGAGCCGTCAGTCATTGTTATTGGGTATGCACTAGTCCCCCCTCTTTTAGACTTTATATAAGCCCAAAAAAGCTTAGGGTTAATCCTTAATTCATCCTCCAATAATCCCATATATTTGTTATAGCATTCAGTAGACAACCTATCACAGCGTTTGCCAATATCCTTTAGATCCATTCCATCTAGGGGGTTTCTATATTTTTTGTAGCGCATCCTAATCTTGTTCTTTAATTTTAACATTTTAATTAGTCTATTATTAAACCATGCGGGGTATTTATTACTCTTATGGTTGCGGAATGGAATAAATTGTCTAATAATTGTACCAATAGTCTCGTAAAATAAACCTAACATTTCATTAACATCATCTTTTCCACCAAGTAATTCATCCCAGTTAATATTCCTCAGCGATTTACAAATAGATTGATAATCTCCTCTTTGAAAATTAGGCCTAAAATTATTATTATTATAAGGAAGACTCGATTCAATGTTCAATGGAATAACAATATCTAAAGGGGGATGCAGGTCACTAACTTTGCTTATTGGGTTCACAGATTGGCTTACACTAGTAGACGCATTTGTAGAAAGCACAAGGTCTAGAATGCGACCAGTAGAATTTGTAACATCATTACACTGTATAAACCCGTTGACATTTACAAAATCAACCAAAATTGCATTTATACAGGACAGTGTAAGATCATTAGTTGATTTTGTTACTACTTTCCAGTCAATATAACTTAAATTGAAGTCACCCACTACACACACCAGAGAGTCAGGAATTTTTTCAAGAGCAGCATTACAACAATCCAGGTAATATTCTAGTACAGGACGGCGTATCGGTGGAGGTAAATATACAGCACAGATAACCACACGGCGGACAGAGCGTAAGCCAGGAATATCTAAGACAACCCAGAGGTCCTCACAATTGCTCTCACAGTCTTTCAAGCGTCTTGATTTTATTTTATTTTTAATTGCAATTAAAACCCCTCCTCCTTCCTCTTTCCTCTCCTGTGTGCTGCAGGTTCCTCTGTCCCTTCTATAAACCACGTATCTGCCGTCAAATAGCTCCCCACTCAGCACGGATTCATTAAGCCAGGTTTCGGAGATAATAATCACATCATAGTCGTTGCAACAAATATTGCGATAAACTGTATGGGTTTTGGTTTTAAGACCACCACAATTCTGGTAATAGATTTGTAATTGATTGAATTTGGTGGATGAAATATATAAAAACGCATGCTTTACTATGATAAGCAAGAGTGACACAGATATCCGGTTTAGACAATCCTATTTAAAGAGTCCATGTTCTTAATCAGTATGGGTCCCGCATCCTCACTCTTCTTGACGAAGATCCTACCACTCCTCACCCATACATACTTATACCCTCTCTCCTTAGCCCTAAGCCTTGTAGCCGCATGAAGAGCCTTATTGGTAGGCGACAGATGTTCAATAACGTAAACGGGAGTCTTGTTGCAAGATAAGCCAAAATCCGCACTGCTGAGCTTGTTTAGGGGATTCTTCTTATTGTATTCCATAACAGCAACTAGTAGCTGATCACGAATCTTCGGTGATGCGAGCTGGACCACAATAGACCGAGGACGATTATTTGTTCCATTGAGTTTAGCTATCCGGGTACAGTGTAGAATATCACCCTCATTCAATTCATTCCCAACAACAGATCCCAATTGCTTGACTACGGTATACAAGTTTTCCGCTTTATTTTCAGGGAGGCATTGAAGCTCAATGTTATTTGACCGAGCCTGCTGTTCGAGATAATTGAGTCTCTGGTTCAGATCCGAAACAGTGTTTCTTAATTGATGATTCTCATCCCTGAGGTCTTTCAAGTCTTTCATTGCTGATATATGCTCAGCCTGAAAGTGTTCAAATTCATTTGTATGAAAGGTCAGCGAATCCTTAAGCTCCCGGATATCATTTTTGATGGGTTGCAATTCTTTATTTATAATATTAACAATCGTATTATTTATATCTCGTAGCATTGCAGTAAATTCCGCCTTGATAACTTCCTGTACAATTGACCGCACATCATCCGCAGTAACTGCCGTTATTTTGGGTGGTGAGTTCAAGGCTGGTCTCTTATTGCCTCTCATGGTGGAGACTTTACCTACAGGAGTGGAGTCTTTTCTTACCGACTTCGGGTTTAGACTCATACACCCCGGACACTTCCAATTAATATAAGTATCAGAGTCGCTCGGAATCACCGGCAACGACAAACACAGAAAATGATACGATTTTTTGCATGTACTGCAGTTTATAAATTGTTCATGGTCATCAATCCTTTCATTTGTACAACAACCCCAGGTTACAGTGGAAGCCATGTTCATCAGGATTAAGTGAGCGCAATAGTAGGTAATTATAGATATTTCAATATGAACACAAAACAATAATTCTAAGTAACGCTGAGCCTCACTCAACAAACAACAACAAAGTCTTCAGTGCATGGGCGACTTCGCGAGAACAACGTCGTAAGCGCCGGCTAAAACGCGTCACTTACGCGTTCCTATAAAACTCGTTGCCTGGACACTTGCTGACGGTATATTAATTTACTTTATTATTTTAAGTTGATTGAAAACTTTAAATATTGTTCAATTTACACTGTATTTTTATTCACTCTGTTCATCACTGCATAACCAATGATACAATACATTAAAGATGCATAAAAAACACTGCATTTACTTCTTTAGAACACAGAAAACAAAACTTTTACGAGAGTAATTGATTTAGACGTTATCGCGCGGCAAGCTTACTATATGGAGTTGATCATTAATAATCCTTAGTGTACCGATAGCGTCGAAGAATATGCCAGGGCTTTTATTAATATATTCAATATATTCGTAATTTTGTTCCTCTGTCGAGACTGCATTGCAGAATACTGTATAGACAGCAATTCTGTAAATAAACCGTTAGTAATTAGGGTATGGTAATATAAAACCTATAGAATATATTTTCTTCTTAAACATCATATAAAAGAATACTTAGATTACTAGTGATTACATTTGGTAAGATTAATTACTTAATATCATTCAGCTCCATGAGCTGGCTTTATTTCATCGTAATGATGTTTGATATGGCGTCGATTAATTAAAAGGGATAAGTTGTTATTACCATGGATTTTCATGACCTTGTAAGGGCCTTTCCACACAGGGGACAGAGCTTTACCTAGCCTAACATGATTTTTTAAATATACGTAGTCACCCACATTATATTGTACAATACGTGAGTGCTTGTCATAATACGATTTAGATCTCTCTTTCGACGCGTTAATATTTTGTAGAGCCTTTTCGCGGGATACTTTTAAACGATGCTGGAGCATTTTCGTATATTCAGGATAGGTTATATCTGTTCTAGAGTCAAAAACAGAGTCTGGGAGATAAGGTTTATGACCGAACACGAGTTCATAGGGAGTAAATTGGGTAGTGGTGTGGACGCTGCTGTTGTATGTTAACATGGCAGTGTAGACATACTTATGCCAATTGGTTCTATAATCATTTACATATGATTTGAGATACTCTTTTAGAGTTGAGTGGCTCCTCTCGAGTGCTCCTTGTGTCTGCGGATGATAAGGAGAGCTCCAAATCTGCTTCACCTTAAGGAATTCGCAACTACGCTTAAACAGTTCTGCAGTAAAGTTTGGCCCTTGATCAGTTAATACAGATTTTGGAATCCCGAACACAGATATGAAATGTATTAAACATTCACAGGATTCCTCTGCAGTGCAATTTGAGATAGGGTATGCTAAAGAGAATTTAGTGAGGTCGTCTTGTAAAGTGAGGATGAACCTAAATTTGTGGAGACCAGCTTCTGGAAGGGGACCAACAATATCTAAGCCAATTCTCTCAAAAGGTCGGGTCGAAGAAGTAGTAATTTGCATAGGGGATCTATTTATTCTTCTTAGAGCTTTGTTGGATTGACATAGTTTACAATTTTTTACATAGTTCTCTATGTCTGACCGCATATTTTTCCAATAATAGCGCTCTTTAATTCTATTATACATTCTATTTGAGCCTACATGCCCCGCTATCGGAATATCATGGTTTTCTTTAAGTATTTTTGCGATTTCTGTTGGGACTGGATATATAATAGTGTTGTGATGAATATTTATTGTAATATTAGTATTATCAAAGAGATACATGAACATGCCGTAGATTTTAACAAAAGATCGTTGCTCAAATAAGTTCTTGAAATCTGATACCGCAATTTCACTGATATCTCCAGCTAGCAGTATATCATCACGAGCAGATTTAATGGTTTTGAATATTTCGGGATATGAGGTATTATCAAAATAGTATAACTTAGTGAATAGTAGGTAGAATGTTTTTCCTTTTATTTCAAGCCTTTTGAATGAGTGAAGTTCGCGTTCTTCATCGAGAATAATAGAAGAGTCATCGAGTTCAGAAAGAATATCTTGGAGATATGGGTTTGAGTCATCAAAATCGATTGAAACTGGAAATAAGATGGTTTTACAACTGCTTTTAAGAAGATTTTCGTTATGTTCCTTTATATAGGTGTTGAATATTTTATCTTTGTTAGAGAAGGATTGTAAAAAATTATTATAATCTTCGTTAGAATTAGAAGGAGATGGGATAGGATTAGGACTGGTATTAGGGGTGCCTAATAGAGATGGGAGATTTGAAGGACTTAGGTCTTCGTCGCGGTTTTCCGTGGGACTAATATCAAATGCACCTAAGTCTTCGAGGTCCTTCAGAACCTCTTGTGGGATATCAGAGTTTCCTGATGAGTTAGAATTTTGTTCGAAGATTGGGTCGACAGGATCTCTAGAAGTAGAAGGTTGAGGGTCATTTTCCTTTTGGACAACAGGGTTCACGGGGTAACGGGATAATGCATCTGCATTACTATTCGTCTTACCTCTTTTATATTCTACCTCGTAGTCGAACTCTTCTAATTTTAATCGCCATCTTACAAGTTTGGAGCCAGGGTCTTTGCACTTAAAGAGCCATTTGAGTGGCTGATGGTCAGTGATGATTTTAAAGCGACGGCCGTAAAGGTAAGGTCTGAAAGCTTGGGTACCATGAAGGATGGCAAGGCATTCCTTCTCAGTTACGCTATAATTGGCTTCAGCCTTATTAAGAGTTCTGGAGCTATAGGCAATTGGTCTGTCTTTCCCTATTGGGCCTTGAGATAAAATGGCTGAGACGGCAAAATTGGATGCATCACAAGTTAGGACAAAGGGTTGTGAGAAATCGGGATATGCCAATACTGGAGCAGAGGTAAGACATGTTTTAAAGGTTTCGAAAGCTAGCTGCTGCTCATTTTGCCATAAAAATGGGACATCTTTCTTAAGGAGGTTTGTCAAAGGCTTAGCAATTTTGGAGAGGTTAGGTATAAATCGGCGATAATAAGAGACTAGCCCTAGGAAGGATTTTATATCTTTTGGGCATTTGGGCTTAGGGAATTGTTGTACAGCCTTAACTTTCTCTGGGTTTGGTTTGACTCCTTGGTCGGTTATCATGTGACCGAGATAAGACACTTCCTTACGGAGAAATTCGCACTTATCCGGCTGAAGTTTAAGGTTGGCATGCCTAAGCTTGTCGAAGATATTGGATAGGTTTTTCATGTGTGTGAAGAGATCAAATGAGTAGATTACGATATCATCGAGGTAAACAAAGCATTGAATGCCTTGTAGTCCTGACAACACCGTGTTCATCACCCTTTGGAAGGTAGAGGGGGCATTTTTGAGCCCGAACGGCATACGGGTGAATTCAAAGTGACCTTGAGGCACAGAGAAGGCTGTTTTAGAGGAATCTTGCTCTGCCATCTTTATCTGATGGAAACCGGATGCCAGATCAAGTGTGCTGAAATATTTGCATTTGCCCAGTTGGTCTAGAATTTCTGTGATGTTTGGAATAGGATAGGAGTCACCAATGGTGATATCATTCAGTCTGCGGTAGTCTATTACTACACGCCATTTGCGCAGACCGGAAGCATCTGCTTTCTTGGGGACTACCCATATTGGGGAAGACCATGGAGAAGTAGAGGGCTTTATTATCCCATCATCAAGCATTTTATCTATTTGAGATTGGACTTCTTGTTTGTGCACCTCAGGGAATCTATAAGATTTAGTATTTATAGGTACAGAAGAAGAAGTAGGTATTTCATGTTGAAGAACATCGGTACTTGTTAATTTATAATTAGGGAGATGAAATATGTCAGAGTAAGTAGCACAAAGATCAAAAAGAGCGTCCTTTTCTTCATTATTTAAGTGTGATGTTCTTAAAAGGCCTAATACTTCTTCAGTCCGATTGAACGTGTCATTTGAAGAGTTATTCGAGTGAGTATTATAAAGAATGTGATGACTATGATCCTTCTCTAAGGGTAGAATTCTTAATTTCATGTCGGAGCTGATTGATATAGGAGATTCAGAAATATTCACGACAGTTACGTTAACCCGTGAGTTAGGTTTCACCTTGACTATGCAATTGGCTACTAGAAGGGACTCCATAGGATTTTGATCTAGAATGAGACCTTCTCTTATTCCAGGATTTAAGACAGAGCATTCTATTATTGTCTCTGTGCGAGGTTCAATAGTATATATAGGATCATTAAATTTTAATGTTAATTTTATTTTGTTTACTGTAAGAGTATCGTCATTATAATTAATGTTAGAATGAGATTCTGACAGGAAGTCATTTCCTATAATTCCGTCATAAGGAAAATGTAAGTCACCGATTACATGGAAATTATGCTCGAAAGAATTGAATTTTAAAGAGATATGCCCAAGAGATTGTATGGGATTATTTGTGGTACCTATTCCGGTGAAGCTTATAATTTCTTTATTCACGTCCGGTAGTTTCTCAATGCATGATAACTTAATGAGACTAATCGAAGCGCCACTATCTACGAGCAATCTCAGTGGTTTGGTTGACACAGAAGTTTGGGCTTCGATAAAAGGTAAGTAATTTCTTGATGGATTGGATGTAATGTTATGAATTTTAATGCGCTTTATTTCTTTTTCAGGTAGTTTAGGAGCCGAAGCATGGGATTGAGACCTTGAAGAAATGACGTCTTTTAGATTAGGTTTGGGTTGAGTGCATGTATTTGTGAGTGACGTAGTGGATACAGAGGATGAGGTTATTGTACGGGATTTAGAAGATGTGATGGAGCTAGTAGATGTAGTGGGCACATGAACAGCAGGTACAGCGGACATAGGAGACGCAGTGGAGACAGCGGTTGCAGTGGATACAGCGGATACAGTGGGTATAGCGGGAACAGTAGACACAGTGGATACAGCGGATAGAGTGGATACAGCGGATGCGGTTGATACAGCGGATGCAGTGGATACAGTGGATACAGTGGATACAGCGGATACAGTGGGTACAGTAGATACAGCGGATACAGTGGATATATTAGGCTTGGCATCGATTTTGTTATTTAATTTTCCCGCACGACACCGGCCGGGAAAGCTTCCTCGTTTAAATGATCGATTTCATCGATGCCATTCCCGTCATTCTCAGGCGAGGAGATAGTATGAATAGGTTGATTACGGTTTTGGAATGCTGAGTTAGGGGCTGGGCGAGAATAGTTTTGATTTTGTGAATTACTAAAACGCCTATTATTGTATTCCCTTTTACGGCATTCTTCTATGGTATGACCTAAGGCCTTGCAGTACCGGCACACTACGGGATTAGACCTATGTGATGACGATGCCACATTATTGTTATACTGTGGTCGACTGAAATTACCTTGTGGCGGAGATTGGCGTAAATTTTTATTAGAATTCTGGAAACTGCTAGTCTGTGGCGTAGTATTGCGCTTAATAGAAGCTAAGAAAATTTTTTCCTCGGACACAGCAAAATTAATTGCGTCATTAAGTGTTTCGGGGTCACGACATCGCACAAGAGTAGAAAGTCCAGGTTTGAGCCCGATGACAAATGTGTGCAGAGCTAGGTCTTGCATTGCAGCGACACGACCTGCCAGTTCGCCCTTTTTCTTAGTTGGCATCGATATATTAATTTCTGTTAGTAGTTTAGAAAGGCAAGACTCAATCCTGAGGGCAAACTGGTTGACCGTCTCTGACTGAGCCTGTTTACATTCTTGTAGTTCGGAAAGTAAAGCGGCGTAGTGCTTTTTCTCACCAAATTGGGATTTTAAGAAATCTTCTAATTGTTGCCAGTTTTCGAATTCTTTGATAGAGCAGGCGCTCTCAGCACGCCCCTCGAGTTGGCTTAAAATGAATTTTAACAACACATCTACTTGTGCAGCGGAGGCTAAATTTATTGCATTCCTGCAGTTATTTAAAAATGCATTTAATTTTTCCCTATTTCCATCATACTTATTAATAAATTTAATTAAAATATTCATACTGATTTCAGACATCGTTAGTGTGTTCTCGTCCTTAGGCATTACTGGGAATATGTCTGATAAGAGCGTCCAGAACGCTATTGCTAAGCCGTCCCACGCAAAAGATAGGCACACCTGCGCTTGATTCTCCGATTACTGTACTGAGAATAAATAGTTACAAATAGTTTAACAATGCAAAAGTTATTTTTAGACTTACAGAAGTAACTGCATTTGGATATTGAAGTCTTGAAAACACTGGGAACACTGCACTGAACCGAAAATGTCGGAAAATATACGAAGGGTTTCGAGGAACACTGGAAAATTTTACGATTTCTTTACGCACTGGGAATTCCGCAAACTTAAAACACTTTTTCGGGTGAGTTAGGTATCCGTCACAGGATACTAGACACTGGAAACTGGATACGAGACTCTGGAACTGGATACTAGATTCTGGAACTCAGGAAAACTGGATACTGGGCTTTGCAGCTTGACCTTTGTATATATATTTTTTCTTTTTTTTTGACCTCGGTGATGTCCTCGTCGCGGCTTGACAAAGAGTTACAGAAGAAAGAGTCACTCGCGGCACTCGTGAAGATATAGTATTATAAAACACTTTTTCTTTTTCACGTTTTCACTTTCACAATTTTCACGACTGGAATGTCCCGGATTCCGTTTTTCGAGGAATCCCTTTACGCTGCCACCAATGTTACACGGGAGCGGGCTCACGAGTTTTTAAAAAAACAAATTTTGAGTACACCGGATTTATTGAATTTAAGTTTTACAAAATTGAAGCACTTTTAGAATAAATGAGAATTAGAAAATAAAATGAAATAGAATAAAGAAAAGAACAAGTGCTCTGGAAGGAGGCTGGTGGTGAACTGTCCGATCCGCTAGCCCTCTTCAACTCACAGGAGTGATAGCGCTGACTCAGGCGAAAGTGTCAGCACTTTTATAGGAGAACCCCATATGTAACAGTACGATCCAGGTCCATTTTTGTTACGACCTCCGTCCTCCATGAGCGCAGGCCTGGGGGTGGCGGGTGAGGCCACCTGTCACCCCAGCAGAAGCAGGCCGGGACGGTGGGGCGACTAGCGCCCCTCCCCCAAACCGGGGCAAGACGGGGACACCGTGGTTCCCAAACCCGAGGGGGCCATCTCGAAACCGGAGATGGCCCAGGGTCAGTCGGGGTGCGAGGGATATGCTCTATGGGCAACCTTACACCCCGGCGTCTGTAGACCCGAGACGGCTTGCGGTTTTAGTCGGTTCAAGCCCGACATAACCGCCCCCGCTGGCACGCGGGGGGGTATCCGAAGGGATTTCCGCACGATAAAAAAAAAAAAAAAAAGGTCCATTTTTGTTTGTTTTTTAGTAAGGAATTCTCAGTAGCAATATGGAGTCTGAAGGCGTGTTTAGTAGAACGTAAAAGACTGCTACTCATGTGTAGTGGGATCAAAAGGTTGGCTTTTTATGTCTTTTTTTTTATACCACTAAGGTGGCAGACAAGCACACGGCCCACCTGATGGGAAGCGGTTACCGCGGCCTATGGACGTATGCAACACCATTGGTGTCACACTCGCGCTGCCGGCCCTGTAAAGGAAAGGGGATGGGAAAGGAGTTCGGGAGGGGATGGGAAAGGAGTTTGGTAGGGGATGGGAAAGGAGTTTGGGCTCCGGCACTCTCACTCACCAAACGGAACGCAACAGTTCAAATACTGTTACTTGGCGTCGATATTCTGTGAGAGGGTGGTGCTTACCCGGTCGAGTCGGCCCATTCATGCAACGGCCAAAATAACTGTTGCTTGACTCTACCACTACTTCATATGTATGTATCACATACCTGTACTATATACTAGGGTCGCAATGCATTCTGCTGTTGCAATGTTGAGTTGAGAGTGCACTTCATGCTTACGTACAATTCACGCGTAATTGTTTTCAATTGAATACCATTGAATTGTTTTTTCGGTGATTATTCCTCCGTTGCTAGACCGATTTTCAATTTTCTTTTTCTGTCTTAAGCCAATAGTTAAGTTGCACATTTTGGCGCCAAAATCGGGGTCTCAACATTGATCATTTTGGAGAAATCAGATTTTGAGATTTTTGAAGGGTGATTATTCCTCCGTGGTATGTTCGATTTTCAATTTTATTTTTTCTAAACCTTCCGGGTATCAAACCTTACACCCCGGCGTTTGTTGACCAGAGACGACGTGCGGTTTTAGTCGGTTCAAGTCCGACATAACCGCCCCCGCTGGCCAGCGGGGGGGGGTATCGGAGGGGATTTCCGAACGAAAAAAAAAAAAGCGTATCAAGTTGTAAATTCGTCGATTAGTTTAGGACTTAGTAGCATCACAACCGAAATACACCGAGTGGAGTATAGAGAGCTTTTCGCTTCACTTCGTCTCACTCTCAGCTCAATTAGAGTCAACGGGATATTTACCAGGTGTTGTTTTGGTTTTGAGTATCCGATATTTCAGCAATGTTGCAAGCGCCATGATCACGGAGGAACTGGTGGTAAATGAGTTTAAGAGTGAGTGAAGTTAGTGAAATATCCCTTTGACTTTGGTAACTACTTACTATCAAGTGGGCCGTGTGCTTGAATACTGTCTAAGTCATAGAGTCATGTTGGGCGCCAAACTTTGAAAACCAAAATGAAAACCATTATTATTATAACTGAATTTCCAAATTATAGTAAGTAATATAAAACTGAAACTGAGCCGTGAACCTTTTAAATGGCTGTATCCAAGGCACGTGTATTTTATATTTCGACACGTCTTCTTCATTTGCCGATGCACTAGCACGTTTTATCCGAAAAATGATCGAAATATATGCCTACACATAATATAAACGAACGTGTGCCTTCGTCACGTTCGAATACTCTATTTGTCGCAGCGTGACCATTGGAGATCATCAAAAATATATATTGAGGTGCTTTAGAAAAAATATTTGTTGCAAAAATACAGTATGAAAATGCAATGCAGTATTTATGAGCAAAAAAGTTTTTTTGGTTACTGGATTTAATTATATACATGAAATAATCATTTAATCTAATACATACAGTGTTTATTTTTTGGTAGCACTTCTCAGTACATTTGGTCATAGGGCGCGTGGAGACAGTTGACATATCTCGCGAACCTGTCAATGAATATGATGGAATTGATTTGCAAATACAATATTCGCGATGTGCTAACAAACACGATTGAAGTTATTTACATGAAATACGTCACTTTGACATTTCATTCTGCATGCTTACGTTCAATTACTTTGATCATTTATATGGCAGAAAAACGTTACCGGGTCAGCTAGGTATTACATAACTTATATAGGCCATATACCTGACGGAGTACACTGAGGGGTAACTCTTTGGCGTCATAACGTAATCAACTACTGCATCGGAGATCGCAGGTTTGATTCCCACTCAGTGCAAATATTAGTCATCACCATCATCACATCAGCGTCAAGTCCCAGTTGTAATCAAAACAGCACAATAGCGGCTAAACTACAACGGACCCAAAGACCGGTGGTCCGCATGGCAACCACTGGATGCATGAAATCTACCCCCACCGCGGCAATGGAAGCCATGCTCGGACGCCCACTCTTGGATCTGTTCATCCGCCAAGAAACAACAGCTGCGGCTATACGCCTAAGGGCACTCAACCTATGGAGCGAGAGAAACACACGACACACCTCACTGCTCACAGATGTCACAAAGGTAACGTAAGGTAAAGGTAAGGATAATATTATGAAAGGAGCATTAAATGATCGATAACCCAACCAACACTTATTCGACAAAAAAACAAGATCCAACTTCATGAGGACCACCGCTGTGAGGCTTTATGCCCCACGGATTTACGCATCTTCACAGACGGATCAAAAACTGGTACAGGCACCGGGGCTGGCGTCTTCTCAGAGGACCTTAATATATCCATTTCAACACCACTGGGGACCCATAACACAGTATTACAAGCAGAATGCATGGGGATTACCCTGGCAGCTTCAGCGGTAATGACCAGGAGAGTGGAAGGCCACTCAATACGCATACTCTCCGACAGCATGGCCGTGCTGCATGCTTTAAACAGCAACACTATAAACTCGGGACTATTACTGGAGTGCCATCTTAAATTGAACCAAATAGGCCACTTCAACAACATAACCTTGCAATGGATTAAGGGCCATAATGGCTCGCGCGGCAATGATGCAGCAGATGAGCTTGCCAGGAGAGGATCTGACATGCTGGTAATGGGACCTGAGCCCATTATACCGATCCCTTTTGCATACCTAAACAAACGAACGAGAGATCAACACAACAGCTCTTGGATAAATCTGGAAGTTTGCAGACAGCCGAGGGAAGCACTCCCTGTGCTTGAAAATAGACTGACCAGGCGTCTTCGACAACTGACCAAACGGCAACTGCGCACGGCCACAGCTGCCTTCACGGGGCACAGCTCCTTCAATAAACAACTTGTTATTTTAGGAATCACCGACAGCCCTCTCTGCAGAGCCTGTATGAGAGAGGAAGAAACAGCGGCACACGTACTCCTACACTGCCCTGCCACCGCCACATACAGGGTTAAGTACTTCGGAAACACAGGTACGCTCCGGGAGATCGCCAGCAGCGTGAATAGCTTGCTGGCGTTCTTCAATGAGTTGGGGTGGATCGAATAAAATGCCCACGCAAACTTCACGCAAAAACCGCGCCTTGTCGTGGAGTTGCGAATACCAGCCCGTGATACCATACCATACCATACCCAGTTGTATCTGAGGCCTTCGCACCATAACATTTACTATAATTATACTTTTGCTTAATCCTACATAAATATTTGAATTTTTAACCCAGTTTGTAACACTCCCCTGCGTAATGTCAACGTCCCCTTTGCTTTGTTAAGAGGCTTAGCACCCCTTAGGCAATCCGCTCAATTACCATACAAATGTATGTAGGACATTATACGATTACGTAGTGTAGTAAATCTGGCCAAACTCCATGAATCCAGGTAATTTATTGAAGTCCATGGTATCTCTATAAGCTTATATATTAATGTTGGAGGGTGTCCATGAGTTCAGCTATTTAGTTTTTAATTGCTCTTATACGCGGGATAGCCGCTAACAAACTCGGATACTCCTTTGCAACCACAAATCTGATTTCAACCAAATTTGGCATGGTCATAACGACAATCTAGGGGCATGTTTTGAGACCATAAAATTAGAAATCGGACATACCATTGAGGAATTATCACCGAAAAACAAATTTACCATTGAAACTAATGGAAAAAGTTCGCTCGCGCAAAAATTGATTTTTTCAGATTTCAAAATAAAAAAAATAAATGCTTGCTCAACTCAATTTTCTTGCGATCAGCTAACTGCATCGCATCTCTTTTTTTTTTTTTTTTCGTGCGGGAATCCCTTCGGATACCCCCCCGCCGGCCTGTGGGGGCGGTTGTGTCGGGCTTGAACCGACTAAAACCGCACGCCGTCTCGGGTCTACAGACGCCGAGGTGTAAGGTTGCCCATAGAGCATATCCCTCGCACCCCGACTGACCCTGGGCCATCTCCGGTTTCGAGATGGCCCCCTCGGGTTTGGGAACCACGGTGTCCCCGTCTTGCCCCGGTTTGGGGGAGGCGCGCTAGTGGCCCCACCGTCCCGGCCTGCTTCTGCTGGGGTGTCAGGCGGGTTTACCACCCCCAGGCCTGCGCTCATGGAGGACGGAGGTCGATTATGATTACTAGTCTAATTCCGCCTTTTTTCGCCATCCAATGGTTGCCAGTAAGAGATTGGGACAGAGTGATAAGATCGCCAAATTATATCACCACATTGAAATAAACCTATTTTTAACGGATTCTATAGCGATTTATTTTTTGTTATTTTATTATTTACATTGAACCCGACGTTTCGGTTGCTTTTCAGCAGTCATGGTCATAAATCGAGATAGAATCCGTTAAAAATAGTTTTATTTCAATGTGTGACATTCGCGTAAACTTCAGACAATATTATATATCACTACATATTATAAAACAAAGTCATATTCATTAATTCATTCATAATCATATACAAGTCCTCTGCCGCGTCTTTCTATCTGTTTATTCGCGATAAACTTAAAAACTATTATACCTATATTCATCCTGTTTTCACCAATAGATAGAGTGGTTTTCGAGGAAATTTTTATATATAATTTGTCAAGTTTTTGTATACATTGGCTAAAATATAATTATATCAGTAGGTGTCGGAAAAAAATAAGCCGTCTACGAGCTTTCAACGAGAACGCTGCCTAAACCCTTTGAGATATATCAAAATGATGTATGGTGGAATTGTGTGTCTTATATATGTTGTGGTGGTAGAATAGGGTCCCATGGATAGTGGGAATGCGAATGAAGCCGCAGGCAACAGCTAGTACACTATTCACCATAATGTATAGCTTATATTACGTTTGTCTTACTCTTGAAATACATTAAAGAGATATATAATAGTACTACTATTAATCAGTTCCAGATTCACAAGCGAAGATGGTTCGTGGTAGGAGACATGACTCCCGGACCAAAGTCCGCCGGTAACCCTAGGATTATCCTTTCGAAGGCGTACCCAGGGAACTCGGCAATGGACGCTAGAGGAGGACACCGTGTGGTTTTAGTCAGTCTGATTCCGACACACCCATCTGTGTGGGTGGAGCCAGTGAGGGTTGCCACACGTAAAAAAGGGGATATGAGTCCTACATATAATTCCTCAACGCATGGTCGCCCTACAAATAAAGTAATGTCTTGCTACACGGGACGCACGCTGCATGCGACCTGTTTTCCTCACACACGCACACACAGACACACACACACACCCTCTCGAGAGTTGTACGGTGCCCATCTATTTAATTTGTAACGACGATGGTGTATCGACGTAATGTGTAATCCTTGATGTTAAGACGTTTTTTTTTTGCCGCGATTTTAGAAAGCTTGTGTATCATTTCCGAGTTTATATAAAAAAAAGGCAAGAAATTAAAAAAAAAAACAGTTTATGGTATAGAATTGTACCAAAATTTAGTGTTATCAAATATTAATTTAAATTGCATTTTTGCATAAACTAATGAAAACAATAAAGTTCACCCGTCTAATCGAAACAACAAAAGTTGTGCTATTTTAAACTCCATGAAATTGTTGAATTGAATTGAAGTACGAATTGTGCAACTTTGCCACCACAAATCCATAATTTTTTTACAAAAAATGTTTCATTGCAGATCGACAGCAATAAATGAAAATTGGTAAAAATAATTTTACCTAATCATGCATTCACAATGGTGATACTCATGTAATTGTTAAATCCTTTGTGCATTGAAAATAGCACGTATTGGGAAAGTAACGAGCCTGTTCACAATTTCATTATTTGTTAAAACGGGCAACATATTGCGGGCTGAATATTTAAATTGTATAACTGTACATGAATGGGCCAACTCGACCGGGGAAGCACCACCCTCTCACAGAATATCGACGCCAAGTAACAGTATTTGAACTGTTGCGTTCCGTTTGGTGAGTGAGAGCGCCGGAGCCCAAACTCCTTTCCCATCCCCTCCAAACTCCTTTCCCAACCCCTCCCAAACTCCTTTCCCAACCCCTCCCAAACTCCTTTCCCATCCCCTCCCAAACTCCTTTCCCATCTTCTCCCAAACTCCTTTCCCATCCCCTTTCCTTTACAGGGTCGGCAGCGCGAGTGTGACGCCACTTGTGTTGCACACGTCCATAGGCCGCGGTAACCGCTTCCCATGAGGTGGGCCGTGTACTTGTCTGCCACCTAAGTGGTATAAAAAAAAAACTGTAACTGAAATTTATAGAATACCAGCTGTTGCCTGCGGCTTCATCCACATGGAATTTTGATCCCGTTCCCGCTACCCATGGGACCCTATTCCACCACAACCTATATAAGACACACAGTTCCACCATACATCATTTTGTTACATCTCAAAGAGTTTAGCAGCGTTTTCGTTGAATGCTCCCAGACGGCTTATATTTTTCCGACACCTCCATCAAATATCATTTTATTTTAACCAACGTATATAAAAACTTGAGAAATTATATACTAAAACCTTCCTCTGGAACCACTCTATCCATTGGTTAAAACAGCATGACAACCGGTGAAGTAGTTTTTCAGTTTATCGCGAACAGACAGGCAGACGCGGCGGAGGACTTTCTTTTATAATATGTAGTGACTTTACTGATTGATAGAGTGTATTTTGACTCCAACAAGATCCTCGGAGCCCATGCTAACCTCACCTACTGATTGACGGACGAGGTTCTGGTTTTCCTCAATTTCCTCTCGGTGTTGTCCTGTTTTCAACGGAGAATTTATTGAATACTAGCTGACCCGGCGAACTTCGTACCGCCTTAGCGTAAATTTGATGCACTAAGCAAACAAAAAACTTCTTAGTCTTTTAAAACAAAACGAACTTTATCAAAAACTTAATAAAATTATTTTTAACGCGGTTGTGGATGTGTGACAGATTACCACATATTTTTTTGTTTTAAATTGAATGACGTTGACATTTGTTAGCGCTGTTATGTCTGTGGTGTCATAGATCACCACAGAGTTTTTTATTTTAAATTGAATGACGTTAACATTCGTAACGCGCTTTGTTTAAAATATGCAAAATTAAATGTATATTTTTCAATCTTTCTGAGAGATTTTCTTAATATTTTTTTCCGTAAGAACCTTGTACATAGTATTAGAAAACTACAAAAAAAAATCAGCCAAATCGGTCAAGCCGTTTTCATGCTATGTCGTGACAACGGAAAACGGGTTTCATTTTTATATATATAGATATATCATCATCTTTGAGTTGTTACCAGTTTGATCCGAAGCTTTTTCATCGGAGCCTAGGGTGCAGCCACAAGCCGGGTTACTACCGTGAGACCTCTCAACCCCGAGACGCAAGCCTGCACCAGAGCCTGGTCAACCAATCAGCATGTGTACCGGCTTCCAGGCGAGGTTCGCTTGGAATCTTAAGCTCCGAACCTACCATGGTCATTCATAAAAAATTAAAATGCAATAGATACAAACTTTTCATATTCATGATAGCAACTCATTTGTTACTTGTTACTGTACTGTGTCTTCTACTGTTTGTTACTGATGGGAAGGACATAGGCTATGTAATTAAAAATTCATGTGTACCAAGGAGAAATAATCACCGGTATTTTTTTTTTAAATTTGATTTCTCAATGAACAAAAAGCCTCATACACGCGATTGGTATTAATTCTTTTTTTTTCTCTTATGAAAAGCCTGCACCTATTTGTCTGCCAAGGTGGCAGACAAGCACACGGCCCACCTGATGGGAAGCGGTTACCGCGGCCTATGGACGTGTGCAACACCAGTAGCGTCACACTCGCGCTGCCGACCCTGTAAAGGAAAGGGGATGGGAAAGGAGTTTGGGAGGGGATGGCAAAGGAGTTTGGGAGGGGATGGGAAAGGAGTTTGGGCTCCGGCACTCTCACTCACCAAACGGAACGCAACATTTTAAATACTGTTGCTTGACGTCGATATTCTGTGAGATGCGATATTCGGTGGTGCTTCCCCGGTCGAGTCGGCCCATTCATGCAACGGCCAAAATTACTGTTGCTTGACTCCACCACCATGAAAATTACTAGGAATTAAGTATATTTGTTCGTATACACAAAACAAAAAAAAGAAAAACAAAAATTGAACTAGCCATTGCGGAAATATCACCGTTAGAAAAATTCCTGGTGAAATCGCTTCGCTCAATTTTTGCAACAGCAGAATGAATTGCAGACCTAGTTTTACTTTGCCGCGGTGCCAAATGTTCGTATATAACTTTCGCATTAACGTCCTTGGGACAGTGCATAAGATTTAAATCAAAGAAAATGTATTCTGCAGTGTGCCTGCAACGTCTAAAAACACAGAACACAAAATAGGAAGTAATACTTAATCTTCCGTTTCGTCACTCTCCGAGCCTTTTCTCAACTTATTTGGGGTCGGCTTTTCAGTTTAACTTTGAAACGCAACTTTGAAAATTGCCGTGAAGCGACTGGCATCTTACCTCCACAACCCACTGGCGATATTGAAACTCTATAACTAGGAATTCAGTGCAGGGTGCGACTGAAATAAATTGAGCTGAGCGAGCAGGACTCGCACTTGAAAATAAGACATCTTACTACGGTCGCGCGCTTAGCTAAGGCCGCGCGCTCACCCGAGCTGGCTAGGGCCAGGGCAGCGAGAAGTGTCGTGCGGTGTTCCGCAGGGGTCGGTCCTAGGGCCACTCCTGTGGAACATCGGATACGACTGGGTGCTGCGCGGTTCGTTGCTGACGACACCCTCGTTATGGCGCGGGGAGCAACGCACCGAAGCGCGGCACTAAAGGCCACGGCAGGGGTTGCTCAAGTCGTGGGTAGAATACGGCGGCTGGGACTCGAGGTGGCTCTCCACAAATCCGAGGCTGACTTGCGGGAACCAGCATAACCGTAGGGGGCATAAGCATCGGCATCGAGCCCACGATGAAGTACCTTGGGCTCGTACTCGATAGCCGATGGGACTTCGGACCTCATCTCCGAAGTCTGGTCCCGAAACTGAGGGGGGCTGCGGCCGCGCTATCGCGGCTGATGCCCAACGTTAAGGGACCCAACGCCCCCACTAGGAGACTGTACCTGGGGATCGTGCGAAGCATGGCCCTGTACGGGGCCCCAGTATGGGCGGAGATTCTGGCGGCCCGCAACGTGGCTGTATTAAACAGCCCGCTAAAAGCGATGGCCGTCAGAGTCATCAGGGGGTATCGTACGATCTCCGTCGAGGCGGCATGTCTCCTAGCCGGGACCCCTCCATGGGACCTGGAAGCGAGAGCCCTTGCGCTGCTGTACCAGTGGCGCAAGGAGGCGCTGGAGCGGGGCCATAGGCCGGAGCCCCGAGAAATCAGGGCTCAGCGGTCCCTGCTCCGCCAGGAACTCACGGAGACATGGAGGGTGCGACTTGAGCACCCAAGGTGGGGAGAATCCACCATTGCGGCGGTGAGACCGATCATGAAGGAGTGGTTGGAGAGGGACCATGGGGACCTCTCCTACCGGATGTGCCAGATGGTTACCGGACAAGGGTGTTTCGGTAAGTATCTGTGGCGCATCCACCGGGAGACAACGCCGCAGTGCCAGCACTACGAGGATCCTGGCGAAGACACGGCGCTCCACACGTTGGTGGAGTGCCCTGCGAGGGCGAGTCAACGCCGGGATCTCGTTGCGGTCCTGGGCGTGGACGTTCTCTCGTTGAAGACCATGGTGAGGGCCGTGGTCTCCGACGGGAGCAAGTGGCACGCCGCCGCTTCTTTCTGTGAGCAGGTAATGCGCGCGAAAGAGACGGCGGAGAGGGAGCGGGAGAGAAGAGAGAGAGAGAGGACGCCGCAGACTCATCTACGCCCGGGACTACCGACTTCCATGATCGGGGCCTGAGGACGGCAGTTGGCTGACTCGCCGTCCTTACAGAAGCAGTCCGTGGCGGAGGCGTGTCGTGTGTGCCCTACACACGCCTGCCAACTCACCGAAGCGGGATAAAACCCGACCCCACCAGGCGAGGGTGCGGTGGCGGCCAAAGTCCGCCGGCAACCCTGGGTTATCCTTTCGAGGGCTTACCCGGGGTGCCCGGCAACGGACACTTGGGGAGGACACCATGCGGTTTTAGTCGAGACACGACATAACCACCCCCGCTGGCCGGTGGGGGAGTATCCGAAGGGATTTCCGCACGATAAAAAAAAAAATAAAGGCCGCGCGCTCGTGAAACTATTTTTCGATGATTATTCCTCAATGGTACATTGTATTACAACAGTTGACCCCTCTAAACACTCAGCGGTGTCTACACTATCACCAATGCAAATTTGGTCAAGATCGGTATTGTCGTTCCGGAGGAGTACAGTCTCGACCAAACGGCTTAGCCACGCACTGACGGCTGAACGGGTTTTGCTGAAATTTGCCACAGGAATACCTACATTATAGTCTGGAATAACACATAGGCTACTTTTTATCCCTGGCATAGGTACCCATGAGAAGCGGAAACGGGGTCAGAATTTAACGCCGTTGAAGCCTTAGGCAACAGCTATTTAGGTATAAGGCCAAGGCCGATTTTATTTGCCGCGTGTATTAAGTATAGCAGCATAGCAACTCGTGTTCCTGCAACATTGCTATTAAAGTGTTCAGGCGCTTTGTACGTTAATTATTGTTTTTGTCTCAACGTGCTGTTGTGTGTGTTACTCTTAAAAGTTTTTCTAGTTTTTTTAGCTGTCATTATAGTAAATAAAGCGAAGTTAGGGATTTCTAGACAATTAATCAGCATGGAATAGCTTTTGGGCGATAGCCCAGTGAAGCGGCGATAGCCCAATGGTGTACGTAACGGACTGCCGTCACGAGGTCTCGAGTTCGATTCCCAGTCGCTCCGGGCACACACCTCTGACTTTTCGTAGTTGTGTGTATTAAAAATGTAGATTATCGCTCGCTTAGTAATGTGCCCGGTAGATGGCAATATGCTCGCCCCCTATTACATTGGGACCTAAACAAAACTGGCGAATCGTGGGTGTGTAATACACCTCTGCCTAACCCTTCGGGGATACAGGCGTGAAGTTATGTTATGTATGTCTAACATTAATAAATAATTGTTTTCGTAAACAATCACAGTAATACTATGCCATACGGGAAAAAAATAAGTATCGCAATAATGCTTATGATTTAAGGTGTAGTAAAAAACTAGTATTCAAGGCCTCCAACAGTAATATCAATTGTTTCGTGCGGAAATCCCCACAGACCAGGCCAGCGGGGGTGCTTATGTCGAACTGGAACGCATGCTCAATAATATAATTGTCTCGCACCACGGTCGCTCTGGAGGCCATCTACGGCTTTGAGATGGCTCTCTCGGGAGATGGTTACTCCATCTCCCGAGAGAGCCATCTTATGACGAAAACCATTCAAAATTTACAAAAAAAAACATAATTACTTTTGAATTATATTATCAAATTTTCTATAAAAATAATTTCCCACCTATTACCGTTCCAAACTCGATATCTAGATCCGTTTCAGTACATCATACCTACTAAATACAATATGGATAGGCTTATGTCGTACTGATAAATTTATGCACCAGTACCCTTGCCGAAGTTCGAACACTGCAAGCTTACCCAGAACACTGCAAACTGTAACTCGCTCAATATTTGATGTCTTAGGACAACTACAGTACATAATCCACTTCATAAAAGTTTAAACACGTACGTACGTTTAATATAAATAAATATTCTACGACATTCTACACAGCGCTTTCTAGACCCAAAGTAAGCATAGTTTAACTAGCTTGGCTTATGGGTTCCAGAATGCGGATAAACATACTTACTTATATTCTTTTTTTTTGTCAATACATGCATATTATATATAGAAGTATCCAGACCAATGCAAATAGACATTATTCATGCATACAAATATTTGCACTGAGCGGGAATCGAACCCGCGCCCCCTGTCGTGACAGTCGAATGCAATACCACTACGCCACAGAGGCCGTCAAGTTTGGAACTTTGTACAAGTAAGTTAAAGTATCTCTTTTCTTTATATTTGTAAACTACCAAATGATGGTGTTTGGGGTCTCACTAAGATCTTCGAGGCCCCAGTCAACCCCACCTACTAGCTGCCACCCCTCCTGATTAACGGATTAAGCTCAGGCGCAGGCTTTACTCTAGGGGTCGGTGGTCTGACGGCAGCAGCTCCCGTAAAAGCCAAGACTATTGCATATATATTCAATCCACTAATACTTTAAAAAGTAAAAGTTTTAGGGTACATTTATATACCTTGGTATGGGTGGACTTTTTGAGGAAAAGGCGACTATGTCGTCCAGATGTTCACCATCAAGTACATCACTTCGGTCTATTGGCGATCATTGCCCTGGCCCATTGAAGTCTGCGTCTGCGATTGCCTAGGCGTAACGGTGATACCCTCAGCGGTCTGTGAAGACCAACTTATTGCAACCTATTCCTTGCAGTTTCATCGCTTATTGTACAACCGTGTTCCTCAAGCAGATTTGAAACCGCAATTCTACGGCGATGCCAACTGTATCGCCACAGACTGTATAGGTTTATAATAGACAAAATCTTATCTCTATCAAGATGTTATAGTTTAATGCTTTGGTTGTGTATTAATGGTTTTTTTTTTCATTTCATTTGTTTTTTTTTTTCCTTCATTTATTATGTATGTGTATAGCTTCTTCTTTGTAAGATATTTATTTATGAATGTGCAACTTTATGTTCATTGTAGTGTCCAGAATTAAATGTTTTTCTTTCTTTCTTTCTAGAATTGCGATGCAATTAGTAGTCTATGGTAATCATAGACTGTAAACAATACTCTTGCCTGGAGGTTGAGACCCGACTACTGCCTTGATGTCGCTCAGCTACTTCGCCTGTTAGTCGATAGTGAGACTACAATCTGGAAATACGCTTTGTGTAGTACCAAGCCTATCCTCGACATTACTTTGTATAGCACCGCCTTCAAGCATGCCTACAACACGAACCATGAACCGGGCTAAAATGTTGTCGTTGCGTGGCACCAAGAATTGATGAAGATTTTGTTGTTTTGAAGTATATTTTATTTAAATTCAACAAAAACGTTAATACGCAGAACTTTGATTAGAGCGAAGACCAATTACCTAAATTGATTTACCCCCCATTTTACAGTTTTGTTTTAGGGTTCCGTTGCCAAATGGCAAAAAACGGAACCCTTATAGATTCGTCATATCTGTCTGTCTGTCCGTCCGTATGTCACAGCCACTTTTTTCCGAAACTATAAGAACTATGCTGTTGAAATTTGGTAAGTAGATGTATTCTGTGAACCGCATTAAGATTTTCACACAGAAATAGAAAAAAAAACAATAAATTTTGGGGGTCCCCATACTTAGAACTGAAACTCAAAAATTTTTTTTATGTGTGAGGTATCTATGGATAGCTCTTCAAAAATGATATTGAGGTTTCTGATCTATTTTTTTTCTAAACTGAATAGTTTGCGCGAGAGACACTGCCAAATTAGTAAAACGTGCCCCCCCCCCCCTGTAACTTCTAAAATAAGAGAATGATGAAACTAAAAAAAATATATGATGTACATTACCATGTAAACTACCAACGATAATTGGGTTGAACGAGATCTAGTAAGTAGTTTTTTTTAATACGTCATAAATCGTAATTAATCGTAAATCGCAATTTACCTTTCATTCAATCAACTCAAATATAAAAATTAAAAAAAAAAACATTATTATGTTACTTGCTGCTACGGAACCCTTAATGGGCGAGTCCGACTCGCACTTGGCCGCTTTTTTTTTAATATTAATTTAGAATCAAAAATAAAAATGTGCCATCAACAATTTGGTATTAAAAACTTTTTTCTAGAATTGATATTTTTTTAATTATATTCATATATGTAAAATATCCCTAGCGAACCCTAGACAGTTTTGAGATTTGTACATTTATGCGTGCGAAATTTCATCTCATCGGAAACCGAGAAGGGTGTCAAATTTAACATGCAAGATTTGATTACAGTGAATATAAAGTAAAGCAAATAAAAGCCAGTGACAGTATATTTGTTACTTCTTCAAGCTTAAACATCTGGATAGCTTGCGATAATATTTAGAATTGAAATAGCTTATAACCTTAAATACCACATTAGCAATTTTTTATTATTAAATGTTGATTGTCGCTCGCTTAGTAATGGTCCCGGTAGATGGCAATAGGCTCGCCCCCCATACATTGGAATCTAAACATAACTGGCAAATCGTGGCTGTGTAATACACCTCTGCACACCCGTTCGGGGATACAGGCGTGAAGTTATGTTATGTTATCTTTATTTCGAAGATTAAATCCCGTCTAAAATCGCTGGGCTTATCTAGTAGAACACATAAATGTAATCATCTATGCTCTTGTTACTACTGGGTGCTTCAAAAAAATGTATACACACTTTGAACTTCCATAGAAAATTTATTTACCGTTCTACAAAGTTAAATTTCAGGAAAATAGAAAGCTGAAAGTCCAATGTAAATGAAACATAAATAACAAATGTTAATACTGTTCAAATTGGTGACCTGCAGCATCAATACAATTCTGAGTACGAGTCACCACAGATTCTGTACATCGTATCAAAACGTCCAATGAGATTTCTCTACACACTGCTTGAATCTCATTCCAAAGAATGTCTAGGTTACGTGGTTTACGTTTGTACACCTCATCTTTTACTGTGCCCCACAAGAAGAAATCCAGTGGTGTAAGGTCTGGAGAGCGTGCTGGAAACTCGATTGGCCCCCTGCGTCCTATCCACTGGCCCGACAAATTTTGATCCAGGTAAGCTCGTACGTCTCGCTTTCTATTTTCCTGAAATTTAACTTTGTAGAACGGTAAATAAATTTTCTATGGAAGTTCAAAGTGTGTATACATTTTTTTGAAGCACCCCGTATATTTAGAAGTAATTTGATTAAAATGTACAACCATTAATATTTCAAATGCTGTGTAATGTTTGCGAAAATGGTGAAGATCTCAAGGGAAATCACAACTGCGATTAGCATTTATGTGTAGATTGTTGTGTATTTCAAAGGTATAACTAATAAATTACTTAAAATTAAGGAATAAAAGGGAAAAAAGTCAAGAAGACTTATATTAATGAATGAATGAAGTGAATGATACGCCAAATAGGTAAAGAAGGTGAAAGTCGGCAGACCGTGGTCAACCTCGCAGAACATTATACTAATCAAATTAATGATATACATAATAACGATAATAAAGACATCGCCTGGTTAGGAATACCATTAAAATGAAATCATGAAAAGATACATCGACCCCATGCTTGAAAAAAAGTTATTCAATAACGAAGTTAAAAAAAAATTGAAAATATTATACTAATTTTCCGCGATAAAGAGTTTCGATGCGGACGGAACAGCGAGCAAATAACGAACGGTTATTTTACATACTAACCACACCAGTTACATTTACAGTAACATATAATATGTACGTATATTAAAATCAGAAATACATCAATAATAATCCATTTATTTTGTAAATTAGACTGCACAAACAGGTACTATAAGGAGTGAATTTAAATGACTAAAAATAATGAACATTAGCTAAAAATTACTCTAAAAATTCTCCACTCTGGTAATCAAAACTCCAATCTTCTCGATCTCACTGGCAATCACATCACCGGCTTGGAGAAACTCTGGAGGATTCCTGTACAACCCTACGCCACCTGGGGTACCTGTCAGTATAATATCACCAGGTAGCAAAGTAAACAGGTTCGATAGTCTCTCAATAATATCAGGAATCTTATGAATAAACTGATTTGTGTTACTCTTTTGCTTCTGAATACCATTTACGATACAGCTGATATTTAACGCTTGAGGGTCCTCAATCTCATCACTGGTTGTAATACTAGGACCTAGAGGGCAAAAAGTGTCCATAGTCTTGCCAAGTAATACTTGACCCAGAGCTTTGTTCTTCTGCCAATCAGTAGCTCCGATATCTTGAGCAATAGTGTATCCTAAAACGTAGTCGTAAGCGTCAGTTGCTTTGACTTTACTGGCAATCTTCCCAATAACAATTGCTAATTCCACTTCACATACGACCTCTTTAGAGACTCCAGGCTTTAGTTTCACTGGTTCATCTTGTCCAATTACAGTGCTTGGGAATTTGTTGAATATAAATGGGATTTTTGGTGTCGGAAAGCCTTGTTCTTCACAATGATCCTCGTAGTTTAACCCAATGCATAGTACTTTATCATTCCCGTGTATAGGAGCTTTGATAGTTACTAAAGATAGTGGTATAGGAATTGGATTATTCGCTTGAAGGTTTCTTACTTTTTCAATATTTCCATTTTTCAAGATTTCAATAAGGGTGCTTGGTGTTGTTGGGTCGGCTTTATTGATGTCTACTACATTGTCATCAACTAAATATCCAGCGCGGATTTCTTTTGGGTTATTTTTGTAAACAAATTGTACCAATTTCATTTTTTAAACACAAAAAATATCACTATAATATTCAGAGGTACGACGTGTTGAGATGCGCGTTCCTTTGTTCAGAAATAAAACTGCTCGTTTAATAACACGCTGTTTGCATTATCTGTTATCTTGACATTATTATCTGCTGATGACGTTTCTAGATAAAACAAGATCTTATTTATTACAGATATGACGAGATGATTTTAGAGCTCGCTATCTTTTAAGAAATCAGCTGACATAGAATTTATAACATGTAGCCGATATTAAGTACAAGATTGAAAATGTAACATTGTATTTTCTAAGGTTGATGTTGCCTTAAAATACAAAATATTCCTTCAATCATTTATTTAAATCAAAGGTTTATTTATCATTTAACCTTTAAAACTATTTCTTCAACTAATTTTTGAAACTCTTTACGAGTGTCATGGATCAATGAATAAAATATTAGGTCGTTACATATGAGGGGTGTGTGTTGGGTAACCTCCTCGCGTGTCGTTCCGATTCCGATCCCGCTGCAGTCCGGCGGGAACGGAATCGGAGCGGCCGGTACACCCTGGGCGGCGGTCAATGGCTTCCCCTTCATGGGGTTGGCATTGATCGTCGGCTAATATCCAACGTGGCGGGAACACATCGCTCTCCGTACTCCTCTGCTTTCAGAGGAGACAGGACGAGCGATGGTGTTAGTGGCTGAGGCCACCATAGGATCCTGTGGGATCCAGGGGCGGGTTGGCCCACTGCTAACGCAGGGGCCGACGGGCACTTGTGCCGCCGCCGGTGAGAGAGGACTAGCCATCCTCTCGCGTTCCGTAATCGGTAGGTGATCAGCAACGACCTAACTGGTGGCTCCAGAAGGGTACGCTGTGATCTTGCTGACCGGAGGGCTTGCCTTTATTGGCCGGCCCACGACAAGGAAATGTCTATAACACCCGACAGCAAAGTCGTAAAAACCTATGGATACCAGCCGACCTCCATAGTATATAGGCTTATCCAGGTGCAGGGGGCACCGCCTGGATGGACCACCTTTCCCCCATACTCGTGGGATAAGCTATGGACACAAACATAAATATCACAAAATATAACGATCGATTCAACAAAAACAAAAACGGCACGAAAACGGACATCGAGAATGACGGAGTCTGCGCGGAAGTCGCGCAGCACTCAGGCGTGGAGGGGACGCCAAACACCTCGGCGGTGTCGGAGAAATTCGACACCGCCACCGAGCGTAGCCGGGCGAGCAGCCCGGCGGGTCTTGCTGTAAAGCGGACCCGTAAGCGCAGACGGCGCGCAAAGGCCCGGTTGGGGGAGGACGTGTCGAATGAGGAATGCACCCTCACCGGGACGACCTCCTCCAGCAGTGACGAGGCGTCAAAGCCTGCGTCAAAGGTGGCAGCAGGCCGCCGAGGGGCGCGAGGTGGAACGAGGGCTGGGCAATCCACCCGAGTCCCCTCGGCCCCTGAGAGGGCCGCGGGCAAGTCACCACCGAGGCCTTCCACCTCGGCGGTGTCGGAACCAGGTGGGAAGACGCGGTCTCTGATGGAGAAACTCCAGCAAGTGACCGCGTCTTTCCGGGGGTCTCCGAACCCCGATCAGGAGGCGATGCTGCACATTGTGCTCGGCATCGCCTCCGAAAATAAGGCCCTCGCGGCGCAGCTGGCCGAGTCCCGTCGGGAGACGGCTCGACTAGCTGCAGCCGTCGAGGAGCTGAGGAGCGGGATGGTGCGCCCGACTCAACCGGCGCAGCCAGTGCAGCGAGCGCAACCGGCAGAGCCAGCGCGCATGACTCGCTCGTCTGCGAGACAGTCGGCGCAGCAGCCGGTGCAACCGGTGCAGGAGCCGGCACAGCCGGCTCGGCCACCAGCACCGCAGAAAATACCACCGGCGGAGCCTTGGTTCGCGTACGTGGAGGCGCTAGAGGAGCGTATGATGAGTCGGATGGAGGCCCTAATGGACTCCATCCGCCGTCCGCCTCTGGCGCCACCAGTGGCCGGCTACGCGACTGCAGCCCGAGCCCCAGCCCCAGCCCCAGCCCTGGCCCCAGCCCCAGCCCCAGCCGGCTACCTCCACCCCATTGGAAGGGGGCTGGGAGGTGGCTGGAGCCAGTAAGAAGAGGCGGAAGGCCGCCAAGAAGGCCGCCAAAAAGGCCAGGAGGGCCACGGCCGCCGCGAATGCAGCACCGGGGAAGCTCCGTGTCCCTCGAACAACGGCTGTCGTCGTCACTTTGACGGCGGAGGCAGCGTCGAGAGGCATGGGGTATGCCGAGGTGTTGGCCAAGGTAAAGGCCAACGTGGACCTCAAGGCCCTCGAGATTCCGGGCGTCCGGCGCAAGAGCACACGGACGGGAGCCCGGCTTCTTGAGGTCCCCGGCGCCGCCAGTGGCCCCAAAGCCGACACCCTAGCGGCTCGGCTTAGGGAGTCATTGGATGCAGCCGACGTCCGGGTGTCTAGGCCCATTAAATGCGCAGAAGTGCGCATCACGGGCCTGGACGACTCCGTCACGGCTGAGGAGCTTAGGCTCGCCGTGGCGGAGGCCGGGGACTGCTCCCCGGACACAGTAAAGGCCGGAGCTATACGCTTCGGCCGCGGTGGACAGGGGGCAGCATTGTCGGCTGCCCTATCGCGGCGGCCCAAAAGGTCGCAGACGGGCGGAGCCTCCTGTAGCGCCCCGTTGCACTGTTTCAGATGTGCAGCGGGGGGCAAGCCGGCTGACCATAGGGTTGGCAGCAAGGCGTGCGCCGGAGGGGAGCCGAAGCCGGGAGGCCGGCCTTCCGCCCCTAGTTCGCAGCGGGATGCGGAGATGGGGGTTCCATAATGGATCCTCAACTCCGCATCCTGCAGGCGAACGTTGGCCACGGTGCCCATGCTCAGGATCTTCTGCGCCAGAGCATGGCACAGTGGGCCATAAATGTCGCCGCTGTCGCCGACCCATACACCCACCGGTTCCTCGGGCCTGCCTGGGAAACCACGCTGGATGGGTCGGCGGCACTGGTGCACAACCCTGCCGCCGGCAGCCCCCCTCTTGCCGTCGTTGCAAGGGGACCCGGCTGCGTGGCGGCGGCGGTTGGGGATATAGCGGTCGTGGCCGCTTATATCACGCCGAACCGAGACCAAGCTGCATATGGGCAGTGGCTCCGTCAGCTGGCCGTCGTCGTCAATGCCTGCCAGCCCCGTCCGGTCCTTGTGCTCGGGGACTTCAACGCCTGGTCGTATGCCTGGGGTTCCCGACACGAAAGGGGCGCGACGGGGCATAGAGGCAGGGCACTGGTGGACTGGGCCGCACGACTCGGCCTAGTCCTCCTAAATCGGGGAGCCGTGGACACGTTCGTGACCTCGAGGGGTAGCTCCATCGTGGACCTATCGTTCGCGAGCCCCTCGTTGGCGCGACGTGTTCAGGGCTGGCGCGTCGTTTTGGGGGAGGACACAAGTTCGGATCACCGATACATTCGGTTTGACGTGTCCCCCCCTGCGAGCGACGCGCCGGCTGCACCGGCTCCACCCGAGCCACGTTGGGCGCTTAAGCGACTTGATCGGGAGCTCCTCCTGGAAGCCGCCATCGTACAGGCCTGGGCCCCTGCGCCGGACAGGCCTGTCAGCATAGACGATGAGGCGGAGTGGTTCCGGGAGGCCATGACCCGTGTCTGTGACGCGGCGATGCCTAGGGCTCCGCCCTATAATCCGAGGGGTCAGGTCTACTGGTGGTCGTCGGAGATCGCGCAGCTCAGACGGGGCTGCGTGACCACGCACCGCCGGTGGGCCCGATTCCGTAGGAGGCGTCGCCGCCCAGCAGGTGCGGAGGCCCGAGAGGCGGAGTTGTACGAGGGATACAGGGAGGCCAGACGAGCCCTCCGAGCGGAGATAAGGCGTTCCAAACGGGACGCCTTCCGCGAGCTGCTGGAGACGCTGGAGCGGAACCCTTGGGGGCGGCCCTACCGGATGGTGAGGGGCAAGCTGCGCCCCAAGGCCCCGCCGTTAACCCGGTGTCTCCAGCCGGATCTGCTCGGAGGAGTTGTTGGCTCCCTGTTCCCAGCGCGGGCGGTGGACATGTTCCACCGCAGACGCCCGACGTGGAAGACGGCGTGCGGGGCGACGTACCGCGAAGCGACCCGAAAGGCCACGACCGCGGTTGCCCAAGTCGTTAGGCGGATCCGGCGGCTGGGTCTCGAGGTGGCCCTGCATAAAACCGAGGCCCTGTTCTTCCATGGGCCTCGGAGCAAGCCACCCGAGGGATCCAGTCTCATCGTGGGAGGAAATCGCATCGGCATCAAGCCCCAAATGAAATATTTGGGGCTCGTGCTCGACGGCCGATGGGACTTCGGAGAGCACATCCGAAGTCTGGCCCCCAAATTGAAGGGCACAGCTCTTGCTCTGGCTCGGCTGTTGCCCAACATGAGGGGGCCCGATGACTCCTGCAGGAGACTACGCGGGGATCGTGCGGTCCATAGCCCTGTATGGGTGCCCAATATGGGCGGAGGCCCTGAGGACCAGAACTGTGCAGATGCTGCGCGCTCCGCAGCGAGTTCTGGCCATCAGGGTCATCCGAGGGAACCGCACGATCTCCTTCGAGGCGGCGAGTCTCCTTGCCGGAACTCCGCCATGGGACCTGGAAGCGAGAGCCCTTTCGCAACTGTACCAGTGGCGAAAGGAGGCGCGGGAGCAGGGATGGAACCCCGAGCCTCGAGAAATCGAGGCCGTGCAGTCCCAGCTCCGCCAGGCCATCGTGGTGGAGTGGAAGGAACGACTTGGGCATCCAAGCACAGGGCACGCCGCAATTGCGGCGGTAAGGCCCATCATGGAAGATTGGCTGGAGAGGCGACACGGAAGCCTCTCCTACCGACTGACGCAGGTGATCTCAGGGAAGGGGTGCTTCGGGGACCACCTGCATCGGATCAGGAAGGAGCCAACGCCTGAGTGTCATCACTGCGACGCGAGCGAGGACTCAGGGCTGCACACGCTGGCGGACTGCCCGGCGTGGGAGGCGCCGAGGCGTGACCTCGTGGCAGCCATCGGGGTGGGAGTCCTCTCGCTCGGCAGCATGATTGCGGCAATGGTGCGGAGCGCGAGCGCGTGGGCCGCCGCCGCCTCCTTCTGCGAGCATGTAATACTCGCGAAGGAGGTGGCGGAGCGCGCCCGGGAGAGACTTAGAACTCTCTCGGTCCGCCGAGCCCGCAACTTGCTCGCCGCGCGTCGCGGCAACTCAGGCGCCGGAGGTCGCTTAACGACCTCCATCCTCCATGAGCGCAGGCCTGGGGGTGGCGGGTGAGGCCACCTGTCACCCCAGCAGAAGCAGGCCGGGACGGTGGGGCGACTAGCGCCCCTCCCCCAAACCGGGGCAAGACGGGGACACCGTGGTTCCCAAACCCGAGGGGGCCATCTCGAAACCGGAGATGGCCCAGGGTCAGTCGGGGTGCGAGGGATATGCTCTATGGGCAACCTTACACCCCGGCGTCTGTAGACCCGAGACGGCGTGCGGTTTTAGTCGGTTCAAGCCCGACATAACCGCCGCCGCTGGCACGCGGGGGGGTATCCGAAGGGATTTCCGCACGATAAAAAAAAAAAAAAAAAAAAGGTCGTTACATAGGTATGAAATTGCCGTTTTTCTTGAAGAAATTGGAGGAAACCCAATTTTCAGTATGACATTTTAGAATTTTTTTAGGAATGACAAATCCAAATATGATGTTTTTTTTTGTAAATGAATGAGACAATATTAAGCTAACAAACAGCAACTTTTATTACATTTTTGAAAAGTGACAGCTGTTAAGTAACACGAAATTTATCATCAAAATGGATGGATAGCATTTAGGAAGTACTGTTTTTGAAGATCGAATTAATTTATCAAGCGGCCAATAAAAACAAAATTTAATACAGAGTTGTAAAATCTTGAAATCAACTTTCAAACAAAATATAAATAATGGAAATAGCTATTAAATTACAGGAATAACGAACTCATGAATTTGTAAGAAAATTTCGGCAATTTCATAGGTAAAGACCTATTATTATTTGTTTTGTGAACTGATTTTAATACGTTTGTTATTAAAGTGTGGCATTTTAATATGCCGATCTAATTTCCATTAGATTAAACTTTAAACGCAGCAAAATGTCACATAAAATCAATGATGGTCTGTGTCAAATATAAATAAAAGTTTAAAAAAATAAAATCCAAGGAGCCCAAACTCGATGAGGTTGTATCGTTTCTATGCGAAGTTCCTATGGCCACCTTCCAGCTCCATCATCAGATCAGCTCCATGTCATAATAATATTACATTGTCACTCGTCAAGACGAATGAAACGAGCCGAAACTCGATGGGGTTGCGTCGTTCTATTGCGAAGACCTTGTAATGCCGTTCTTGAAGAACCACACATTGTAGTTGCTTGGAAAAACCACAGCAGGAGGTTCATTCTTCAGCCTGAAAGTGCTCGGAATCAAGTGCCTTTTATACCTCACTGCATGCACCGTTTCCGGTCGCAACGTGGTGAACGGTGCGATGATAGAATGTGGCCGTAGCCATCATCATATCAAACAATTCTTCAAACACACCATTTTATAGGCGGTAGGATACGAACAGTGAGACAAAATCTCTCCCAGCTCTCAGAGGTTCTACACTGCCTATAAGTACGGGCTAGTCATCGATCCTCAGCTCCCGTCTCTGCACCGAGTTGAATGGGTAAAGTTGGTATGCAGGTGAAAAAAATTTGTCAGCAACTTGCGACTTATATAGAAGAGGTCCTTACTCCGCAATGGAGTACTTGTTCGAAGCTTGGAGTTCTCCAAGTTTCTTAGATGCCAAGATGACCTTATACTCTAGGTAACTGCGGTACGGACCTCGCTGGAGATATCTAGACTGAGGATCCCAATACTTTAAGAGATGGTGAGTGGTATGTTTAGGAATTGTGGCGCTACAACAAATGGGGTTTCCTTTTTCTTTCTTAAAATATTTGCTAAACAAAGTAACATTCAATCCGAATTAAAGATGACGTAAAAAAGTATCTATATTAGAATACATTCATATAATTTTCCCAAAAAAAATTTTTAATATTTTTTATACGTTTCCAAGAAATTAAACTCGAGTAGGATATTTCACCCACTCAAATATACTTCAAAGTATGTTATTTTTTATAAAAACTCTTCATATTCTGCTGCTACCGTCTTATATTATTATTTACGTATCTTATGAGCGGAAAATTGTAATTGGCCATTTCATGATACTCTGTATTTTTAACCGAATTCAAACGTTGTATCTATTTTTCTTATAGCTGTGAGTTTTCCTAAAATAATATAATAAAATCAATAAAATTTAAGACCAGTGTTCGTCAGGACTTACGGTGCCGAAACGTGGACATTGACAGTGAGGCTAGCCCACGACTTAAAAGTCGCGCAGAGAGCTATGGAGCGAGCTATGCTTGGGGTTTCTTTGAAGAATAAAATTCGAAATGAGGCCATCCGACAAAGAACTAAAGTCATCGACATAGCTCGCAGAATAAGCAAACTTAAGTGGTAATGGGCTGGCCACATCTTCCGAAGGACCGATGGCGGATGGAGCAAACGAGTCCTAGCTTGGAGACCACGAACCGGTAAACGGAAGGTAGGACGTCTCCCAGCAAGATGGACGGCCGACCTGAAAATGGTAGCTCGGATAGACTGGATGTGCAAAGCGGAGGATCGGGTGCTATGGCGTAAAATGGGAGAGGCCTATGTCCAGCAGTGGACTGCAATAGGCTAATTGATTGATTGATTGTTCATCATCCCTTTAGGACCCGAGGTCCACTTATTGTTTTTGATTTGTATGTTGGTTTTTCCAGGAGCTACTGCCGTCTGACCTCGAATCCCGAGAGGGAAACCTGCACCAGAGCCTCGTCTGTTGTTTGCTTCTTTAGCCCAGCACTTGCATAGTGTTAGGATAAAGAAGGCTTTCGGGAGGACAAATTGCGAAAACGATCATATCTTTAAGCAGACCATTATAGAACTGAAACGTAAACTTGTGGAGGTCACTAACAAAAATACCAACTTAGAAACTCGTATAGACGCTCTGGAACAACATATACATCAGATGGAGCAAAAGCAATTGTCCAGTCACCTTGACATATCTAACGTCCCTCAACAAGATCAGGAAAACGTATCAGCTATAGCGGAAACACTGGCCAAAAAAATCTCTATGCCTACATCAAACATCGTTAGTACAAAACGTCACAATGGTAGAAAAGACCTTCCTGGGCACATACGAGTCATGGTAAAGGATGACAGTACTCAGGAAAAATGGATGACTGCAACCAAAAGTATGTCTCTTCGCGTAACGGATCTTCTGAGCAACGTAAAAAATGAGGCGGGTGGCCAAAAAGTTTATATCAACGAAGCTCTTACGCCATACAACAGAAAACTTCTATGGAATACCAAACAGGAACTGAAGAATACGTATAAATTAATTTGGTGCAAGAAAGGAACAATACTGGCCCGTAAATCGGAAAATGAGAAACCTATAATAGTACGATCCTTGAGTGATGTTATTGTGGCAACTAAAGATAGATAGGTAACTAAAAGTTCTTTCTTTATATTATAATCTCTCTCTATTGTAAAATGTAAATTACATGTTGTTTAAATCTCAAAATTCGAAATGACTTCTTTTGAAGAGGATGATGTATTTGAACTACAGAACTGTTCAAATATGCAAAGCTACCTGAACTATTTACCAAAGAGACCTAACTTACTATGTTTTCATATTAATATTCGTTCTATAATTAAAAATTTCTCAGCATTAGAGCAATGCATTAGCTCATGCCGACAGAAGATAGATGTGATAATACTAACTGAGGTCAACATTTCACACAATCTGAGTAGCCTATATAATATTGACGGCTATAATATGTTAACAGAACTGCGGAACCATGGAAAGGGTGGGGTTATAATTGTCTATATACATAACACACACAAAATATCAGAAGTTAAAACTAAAACACAACACTTCGAATGCCTAACACTCAAAATACAAACACCATTTCACTATTCCGCGGTTCTGTGTGCAGTGTACCGGCCACCGAAAAACAACAAACATTTATTTATATGCGAATTGCAGCACACTCTCTCTGGCTTAGGAACGGATTGTGACCTTTACTTACTAGGAGACATTAATATAGAGCTAAAAGTTGACTCTGCTGTAAAACATAAATATATAACTACGTTGTATAACTGTGGCCTTGTGAGTGGGATATCCGATTACACAAGAATTGAAACTAAGGATGGTAAGACAAGCAAAACTTGCATCGATCATGTTTTCGTGAGATCTCACTCACAAGAACTGTACACGGCCGCGCTAGGAATTGTACTAGCAGATCACCGGGCTATTGTGTTGGCTTGCATCGGGTTGAACATACAGGATGGTTCACACACTTCTTATAAAACAATAATCGAGAGTAAAAAACTGACAAACCTGTTACATAACATTGACTGGCAATCAACTAATAATATGTCATGCCCTAATGAGATATATTCTTTTATTAATGAAAATATAAATCAATGTTATAGTCAAGCAGTAATTAAAATTAAATGCAATAATAGATCGGCTAGGAAAAACAATATGTGGGTTAGTAACAAAATAAATAAAGCTTGCGAGTATCGGGATAAATTATTTAATGAATGGAAAAACGACACAACTAACAAAATTTTACGACTGAAATATAATAAAGCACGAAATTCAGCGTATAAATTAATAAAAAGAACAAAGAATAACCACATAATACAAGAAATTAACGAAAGTAAACATAACCTTCGAAGTCTCTGGCAGATACTAAATAGATTAACTGGCAAAATAAAAACATCCATTGACAAACAAACAAAAAAACAAACAAACAGTCTATAATTACAGCATTTGAAAAAAGTACCGTTGAGCCGATTGATATAGCGAATAAATTTGCCCAGACATTCGAAAAAAGTGTGAAAGTCATCTCACCAAACTGTAACATCCCGCTGTTAGATAAATCAATGTATTGTATTCCTAAAAATGTCACCAAGCGCTTTCAAAAAGCTCGTCCAGACCTTATACAGGCCCTCATAAAAAAATTAAATAATCAAAAAGCACCAGGATCAGATGGAATTCGGGCAATTGACATAAAACGTATAAGTGATAAAATAACGGGAACTATTGTCAATCTCATTAATGCCAGCATAGTCACCGGCATATACCCTGAACAGTAGAAAACCGGAATAGTAAGACCAATATACAAAAAAGGCAGTCGTAAAGATTATGAAAACTATAGGCCAATTACGATCCTTCCCACGGTAGACAAAGTAGTTGAAAAATTTATAGGAAACCAAATTTATACATTCTATAAAAAGAATGATATAATTTCTAATAAACAATATGGGTTTCAACCAGGAAAAAACACGACACAGCTGCTTTCTGACTTCACGGATTCAGTTAATACACATCTAGACAACAAACGACATGTGGTAGTAGTTTTTATAGATTACAGCAAGGCTTTTGATACGCTTCGCCATTGCACAATAATCGAAAGTCTAAAAGAAAGTGGAATACGTGGTTCCTTATTAGAATGGTGCAAAAGCTATTTAAAAGACCGAAGTTATCATGTAAAGGTTGTAAATACTCTCAGTGATAAGGTTCAAGTAACTGAAGGGACAGCTCAGGGCTCAGTGCTTGGGCCTTTACACTACATAACGTACGTTAATAGTCTAGCTAATGTCATAGGGAACTGTGAGGTGTATCAGTTTGCTGATGATACATGTTTGCTCTCAGCTGACTCAGATGTTAATATGGCTCTTAGTAGGTTACAAGATGACTTTACTTTGCTCTCGAAATGGTCTCATGATAACGGACTCATTCTAAATCGGGAGAAAACTAAGGTCATGTATATAAGCACAAGCCAAAACAGAAAAACTACACCTATAGGACTGATATCGCACAGCCACAGTTGTTTACATACAAATAATAACAAGTCAAATTGCAACTGTGAGGCTTTACAAGTGGTAGACAAACAAACGTACCTGGGTGTTATCATTGATGATCGATTATCATGGTCTACTCATATCCAGTATGTGTGTGATAAACTGCGCGCAATATTGGCAAAATTCTCCATACTTCGACATAAAATACCATATCCCATTTTATTGTCCTTATACAAAGCACTGGGCGAATCAGTGATTTCTTATGGTTTGAGTAGCTATGGGAGAACCTTCAAAACCAAACTAGACCGAATATACGAACTCCAGATACGTATTTTGAAAACCATTGTTCCCCATAAGGTGAGGGCGGAGTGTAAAAATAACTATCACGCGCTGTTCTCATACGGATCCTTGTTACCAATCCAGGACAAAATTGAATACAACCTACTAACTGAACAATTCTTTAATGAGGACCTACGAATAGTTACTTCTCATAGTAAACTAACCAGAAGCGTGACAAACAAAAAATTTGTAATACCAAGATTTAATAACCTTCACGGAAAACAAACAACGAATTACATTGTACCCATATTAATAAATAAATTACCTGTGGATATAAAAAATAAAATAAATAATAAAAACTTAAAAGGGATAGTGAAATCATACCTTCTTAATATACTAAAAAAAAAGAAACCATGTAATGTATAGCCCAAGAGAGAAAAAAAAAAAAACATGATAGGTTAAATATGTAATTCTTATTTTTATTCGGCGTGAATCATCCTGTACGCAATCCTACAACTAACCAGCCGTAATCTTGTACCTAGCTATCACTATAAGCCAGTGTTGTATCGCCGTTGGAATTTTGTGCTAACTTACCCACATATTGTTAAATAACAAGAAAAAAAAAAGTTTATTTTGTATGTCTTACTATTATTTGCTATCACCTTAGAATGTAAAATCTTATGAAACAAGAATTCACTATTATCTACTGAATTACGAAAGTCATTTGTATAATTTATTGGACAAGTATCTTGGAAGAAATAATTATTATGTAAGTACCTACAACAACAACAAAAAAAATACTACTTGTATTATTCTAAATATAAAACACTAAGAAAGGTAGGCTACTGTAAATATGCACATAAATGTAAGATTAGTATTTAAGAACTGATTATGTACCTACCTATACTACTAACTACTATGTTCGAGCACGACTGAACGACGATCGTAGTGTACGGATAAACCTTTCTGGTTTTTGTTACACTTCTAGTGCACATGAAAATTGTATACCTTGTTATTAAATAAATAAAAAAAAATAAAAAAGTTAAGCTAAATTGCTTGTGTTAGGAGTGGGTTCACGTCGGTAGTATATAGGCCAGGATTGGAACCCGGGACCTCTCAATCATAGGGTCGACTCATTAACCACTAAGTTACTGACGCTTCACTTATCCTTATTCAGCATAGAAGCTTGAAGAAGCTTTTGCAGCAAATGCTGCTTCGTGCCAACGATGCACATACCGCCCCACACTCCCTCGCCCTGCTTGTCCCTGTTCCTTGCCGCATTAGGCGTTGCCCGCAACTGACAATTTTGACAATTCGTCGTAAATAAAATGATTGTTATCTTAGTTAATTGTAAAAATAAAGTATTTAACCTGGTGCACCAAAATGTCGAAGGTCTGACAAATGGTAAAGAATTGGAATTGGAGTTGCACATGACCTTGAATGATATTGATATTTTTTGTGTAACTGAACATTGGTTGACAGACCATCAGGTCATCTTCAACTTCAAAAATCACCAGGTGGCTAGCTCGTTCAGTAGAAAAAATTGCAAACGTGGAGGCACCTTAATTATTATTAATAAGAACATTAAATTTAAAGAGCGTAAAGACCTAGTAAGCCTCTCTATTGAGCGAGTTATTGAGATAGCTGGTATTGAGTTTGAGCACTTCATTGTATTAAGCGTATACAGTCCCCCGGACGCGCCTTATGCAAGATTTGAAGAAACGATGGAAGAAGCGCTTTTTAAATGCCGTTGCTCTAAAAAGTCAATAATAGTTTGTGGAGACTTTAATGTTAATATATTAGATAACACTTTAGCGCCAGTAGAGAAAAATAAAATGTTGAATCTGTTCAAGTCCTTTAATCTTGGTAATGTATTTTTGGAACCTACTCGAATAACTGCCACAAGTGCAACATGTATTGATAATATTTTCACGGACATTAAACCTATTAACAAATGTATTGTGGATGCTGTACACTCGGATCATCGTGGCCAATTTATAAAATGCTACAGAAATTATTATGAAGTAAGAAGAAAAGAAATTAAATTTGTACCGATAAACCAATATCGTTTAGATGCTTTCAAGGAAAATATAGTGAATAAACTTCCTGATTTGCCCTTGTACACTAGTGTAGATAAGTCTTATGCAGACTTAATTAACCTGATCAATACTGAGTTTGGGAGAATTTTTACCCCAAAAACATTATCGATTGGCAGCCGTCCTGTTTTCAGTGACTGGGCAACACCAGGGATTTATAATAGCAGGAGGAGATTGTATGAATTATATTCTGAAAAATCATACAATTTCAACCCTGATTTTCAGAATTATGTCAAAAACTATTCTAAAATATTTAAGCGAGCCTGTTCCTTTGCTAAATCAAACTTTATAAAAAACAAAATATCAAATTCTGTTAATAAAATTAAGACTACCTGGAACATTATAAATTCCGAATGTGGTAAATCTCCAGCAGTTGTAAGAGATTACCATTACGGTCGCCATGTCACGGAGTATCTGGAAGTTGCGACAGAGTTTGAACACTTTTTTTCAAATATACCTGTAGCCACTACCCGAACTCTTCAGTCGTCTTCCACTTCCGCTGAGTCATTGCTTATGGAATCAATTACAAAATGTGAGGACGCTTTCAGATTCTCAGTTGTTGATAGCAAGGACATCACAAAAGCGTTTAAATCCATTGATATTAAAAAGACCGCGGACCTATGGGGATTATCAGTCAAAACTGTTTCAAGCATCATTGATGTCATTGCTCCCCATCTAGCAACTGTGTTTAATGACTGCGTCAGTAGCGGTATATTTCCTGATTTAATGAAACATAGTAAAGTCATACCTTTGTTCAAGGCAGGCAGCACCTCAGATCCCTCGAATTTCAGACCCATCTCTGTGTTGCCAACCTTGAGTAAAGTATTTGAGAAATTAATTCTAGACCAAATGCTAAACCATTTTAATAAATATAAATTATTTCATGATAAACAGTTTGGGTTTACTAAAGGACGATCAACGACGGATGCTGGTATAGAGTTATTGAAATGTATTTACGAGGCCTGGGAGGATAAGCAGGATGCATTAGGTGTTTTCTGCGATCTATCCAGAGCCTTCGATTGCGTCCACCATGATACATTGGTCAGGAAATTAGATTATTACGGAATAAGGAACAAGGCTCTCGACCTTTTGACTTCTTATTTAAACAATAGAATTCAGAGGGTTGATGTGAACGGTACACGCTCGGTGGGATCTTTGGTTTCGATGGGCGTTCCACAGGGTTCGATACTTGGACCATTTTTATTTTTAATTTATATAAATGACCTCCCTTACTACGTAAGGGATAAAAATAGTATTGTTTTGTTTGCTGATGATACTTCCTTAATATTTAAAATTAAAAGACAATTAGATAATTATGACGAAGTGAACAACGCAATCTCACGAGTGGTTCATTGGTTTGATATAAATAATCTTTGCCTTAATGAAAAAAAAACCAAATGTATTAAATTCACCTTACCTAATGTTACACAGGTGGAAACCAATGTACAACTTAATGGACAGTTGTTGAGCCTTGTGGAATCAACCGTGTTCTTAGGTTTAAGTATCGATGCTAAATTACAGTGGGGATCACATATTGAAAAAATAGCTAGTAGGTTAAGTTCTGCTTCCTACGCTGTGAAAAAGATTAGGACTTTAACAGACATAGATACCGCTAGAATAGTTTATTTCAGTTATTTCCATAGTATTATGAGCTATGGCATTCTCCTTTGGGGTAATGCCGCAGATTTAAATACAATCTTTGTACTGCAAAAGCGGGCGGTGCGGGCAATTTATAAGTTGGGCCCAAGAGTCTCCCTCCGAGAAAAGTTCAAAGAAATAAACATTCTAACTGTAGTTTCCCAATATATTTTTGAAAATCTTTTGTATGTTAGAAGAAACATTTCCAATTTTTTAAGGCTTTGTGATATACATAACGTAAATACTAGACATAAAAACAATCTTGTGGTTTGTAATAGTCGACTCCACAAGATTAGTAATTCCTTTCAGGGTAACTGTATACGCTTCTACAACAAGCTTCCTAGTGAAATGAAGAATCTACCTCTTCATAAATTTAAAAGCCAAATTAAAAGTAAACTCTGCCAAAAAGGCTACTATAAAATTCAAGACTATTTAGACGACAAACAAGCTTGGATATGAACTGTTTGCTCTCTCTCTATGCTACTCAAATGGAATATTGTACTTAGGTTAAGTAAATATGTTTGTAAATAGACCAAAAAAAAAAAAAAAGCCCGCTGAGTTTCTTGCCGGAGTCTTCTCAGGACAGGGCCGCGTTTCGAACCGGTGGTCCATTTGCCAAACATTAGATTATTTATTTTTTTATGACGTTTTGTAAGTGCCGTATTAATGGTCTATGCAGAATAAATGGTTTTTGACTTTGACTTTGACTTTAGTATTAGTTTTCGAGGGCTTACCCGGGGTACCCGGCAACGGACACTTGGGGAGGACACCGTGCGGTTTTAGTCGAGACACGACATAACCACCCCCGCTGGCCGGCGGGGGGTATCCGAAGGGATTTCCGCATAGCTGCTGAAAAGGTCTGGTTCAATGTAAAATATAAAATAATATCAAATCAATCGCGCTAGAATCCGTGAAACAATAGTTTTATTTCAATTAGTGACATCCGCGTAAACTTCCGACTACCTTTTTTTATCGTGCGGAAATCCACTCAGAAACCCCGACCGGCCAGCGGGAGCGGTTATGTCGGGCTTGGACCGACTAAAACCGAACACCGTCTCGGGTCTTAAGACGCTGGGATGTAAGGTTACCCAAAGAGCATATCCCTTGTACCCCAATATTGTGTTGTACCTCCACTCCCGAGAGGAGAACCTTTCACCAGAGCCTCGTCTGTTGTTTTACAGATGAACCGACTATCAGATTGGTTAGCTCTGGCCTCAATTATGTTAGTGTGCACCTGTGCACCCACACATTTAAGACTAGTGCTGCGTGATCATATTCTAATCTATAGTTAATAAATTTGTACAAAATTATCCGGCGATAGTTTAGTTTCTTACATTTTGTAAAAAAATATCGGATCTGTTATCGTGTTACGTTTATCGATAGCTCCATCCCTATCAGTTTCTTAGACTCTGCTACGACCTTGTAGGTGCGTAAGCGTCATATTTTTATTAAATAATGTATACATAATGTAAAAAAGACGTTCGTTCAAGTTTCCACAGGAGCTGTCATCGAGAAAATAAAGAAATGGAAATAGTATAATAATAAAATATTGTAGGACAAAGTACACAACGCCATCTAGACCCAAACTAAGCCGAGCGTCTCATATGGGTTCTAGAATGCGGATAAACATACTTAAATACTTTTTTTGTGAATAAATGCATATTATACATAGAAACACCCAGACCAATGCAATTATTCATATTTGCACTGAGCTAGTATTTTTACCTGGTATCCAAAGCTATTATTTTAACGTCGCCATAAAGGTTAGAATTATGACCTATTACTTTAAACTAGTGTTCGGAGTATTGTGGGTTTAGTAAACTAAGGGACAATGTAGCTTCATGGATGTATACAGTAAACAGAACAACAAAGAGGTAGGATATTAAATGAAACGGCGCAGTGGCAGCGGCTTAATGACTACTGCATCGGACCGACCTGTGATATATAATTAAGTTTTTTTATTTTCTTTTTTTTTCTTATTTTTCTTTTTTTTTTTATAAAAAGAGCAACTCAAAACTACACCCTAAAACAAATCAGCGACTCCCCTTGGTTTATAAGAAACACCGAGGTACACGAACACCTGGGCATACCTACAGTCAGAGAAGAAATAAAAGCATATGCTCAGAAGTATAGGACTAGGCTGGAAAATCATCCTAATCAGCTGGCTGTCCAACTCACCCTACCCACCCTGCCCTATTATTTAAACCGTCTTAAGAGACGAAGAACCCTGGCGCTCAGCAGCATTAACTGAGCTAATATTAATATGGTAGATGTTCCTAATGAGGAATACCTCCACGAGTAAATCATCGTACAACGCATCTGCTCATAGTCAGAAGACTGATTGCATGATACAAATTAGAAAAAAAAAAAAAAAGAGCACAGGTCAGGTTGACAAAAGTGCCAAGAGTCAGACCTTCGGGACCCAAGCCAACCTCACTTGTTAGTCAGTACACCTACTGATTAACGAACGAGGCTCTGGTATAGGCTTCCCTCCTGGTGGAGAAATAGTAAGTGGACCCTGGGTTCCGAGGTGAAAGCCTCAGATGTAACCAGGAACAACGATAAGTTGATGATGTTGACTGTATGTAGTATGAGCAGAGTAGTAAGATTTGAACAAAAGTACCAAGTTCCAAAAGTAAGCATACTAATTGCCTAAAAATTTCATTGAAAAAAAAGTACCAAGACTAAGGGCTTGACATATTCTGACTTATTGATTACCTTAGTTTAAAGAAAAATATATTCTCTTTTGTCCTCTAGGGATTGGGCGTGTTTCAAATGCTTGTTTAACCCAGCACTTGCATAGTGTTGGGCTAAAGAAGGCTCTCGGGCGGACAAAACGATCCACGTATCCTTCTTCAGCCTAACACACAACATATTGAGTTGAAGAAGCTTTTGCGGAGACAAAATTATGTTATTGCAATACAAATGCTTCTTTGGGCCAACGTGACGCGTACCGCCCGCACTCCCTCGCCATGCTTGTCCCTGTTGCTTACCACATCAGGCATCGTTGCCCTGCAACTGATATTATTTTGAAAATATGCAGTAAATAAAATTGTTTTAATGTTGAAAATTCAAACGTATTATGTTTAATACAATGGAAAGTGAATAAGTATTTCACTATCTTACGAATTATGGCTGTCGACGGAGCCCCACTTCGCGGGACTCCTATTTCTTCGTACAATATCACAAGTAACCTTATACGAAGGCTATAGCGGATACCTCCGCCACATCCTTTGTGACCTATATCTATCTATATCAAGGTACAAGGTGTCCATGAGCTCGCTTCGATCGCTCAAAATGGTGTGTGCACTGGGTTAAAGTATGATACGTGGATCGTTTTCACAATTTGTCCGCCCGATAGCTTCTTTAGCCCAAACACTATGCAAGTGCTGGGCTAAAGAAGCATTTGTAAACATGCAGGGATTGGGTTCTTTTCGCTTTTACGAGGGTGACGCCATCTGACCTAACGCCTGGCGGAAGGAAGCGTATGCCAAAGCCTCATCCGTGCATGGTGGCCTCACCTCAGCCTCACCAGCCGGTGAGGCTGAGGGAAAATATTAATAAGGCCACATACACCTTAATAAAGTGTTAACTGACAAATTGAGAAGTATGCTTACAAGCACACGGCCCACCTGATGGGGAGCGACAACCGCGGCCTATGGACGTGAGCAACACCAGCGGCATCACTCCCACGCTGACGACCCTGTAAAAACCTTCTATTGCCCTGTTCTTGAAGAAATCCAATTGTAGTTGCTTGGGAAAACCAAAGTAGGGATATCATTCCACAGCCTGAGCTCACTGTACGCATTGTTTACGGTCGCAACATGTGAGGATGAATTTCCTATCTGTGGCGAGCTTGGTGATGATAGAATGAGACCGTAGCTGGTAGCAGAGCTGCTTCGGAATCATTGCTCCGGCTACGTCCGCGTACACATTATATCAAACAATTCTTCCAAACAACCACCATTGTACAGCCGGTAGAACACACACAGAGAGGCAAAAACTTACCAAAATCGTACCGTTAATAAATCTATGATAAATAACTCTTCGCCGACTTAAGTATTCTAAGCTTGTTGTAAGACATTTAAAATGTAACTGTTCCCGAGCTTTGAAAACTTTGAGATATTTTCCAGAAAATCCATTTGTTAAAGACACTACTGGAACTCGTAAATAAGGTGGAGCAGCCAATTGACGGTCGAGGACTAATTTCATGAGAACGTTTTGTTGCAATATCCGATTGTCGAGTAAGAAATACATCTATCTACATCTGTCTATCTAACTTCGGAATCTTCAAGTCTCGAGTGAATAGGTTCCTTCTAGGCAAACGTGATCCATCGTCGACCACATCCCCACATCGTCACTTACGATCAGGTGAGATAGAGGTCAAACGTGAGCCTACTAGGACGGTTACCAGCTTCGCAATCAACCCAAACTTAAGCGTAGCGAGATTTGCCTTTCCAACAATAGGTCAACGTGACCGGTCGACTTTTTCCATTGATTTGGTTTTTCGGTGATTATTCCTCGATGGTAAGACCGATCTGGACATTCGACACCTTACGACACTCAGTAATGTCTACTTGATCACCGTGGCAAATTTGGTCGAGATCGGTCAAACGGTCTCGGAGGAGTATCATTTGTTTGAAATGCAACTTTGAAACCAAAGACTTAATCATCCGTAAAAAAAATACTATTATAAGATTATACATTAGTTGTGTATACATTGGAGACATTTGAAAGAAAATACTTGAGTCATTAAATGAGCGACTATGAACCAAAAAGTTTTTTGTGGAATTCTTGTGTATTTGTGTGTTTAGCTGTTTGTCTATTTGTTCGCGATTGACGCAAAAAGTATTTTAGTAACGGATGCGAATGCGGTCTATGAGAAAGCTCTTGTTAAGTAGAACCGGAGATATGATCAAAAAACGATAACTGGCCTCCGCGCGGGTGAAGCCGTGAGCATCAGCTAGTAATTAATTTATTTTCGTACACAAAATGCAATACATATGCATTCGCGCATGCAATACGTACACGGTCATCAGTTAGTCTAACATCTGAATATGCAAATGGAGAACATTTAATTATAAAACGAATTTATTTACGTGATCGGCAGATCAGCCAATAAAGCTGGATTCTACGGATGAATATAACGCGCTCAATTCAATTTAAACTGAAACGGATTTTTACTGGTGAAAGAAAAACCTAGTTTCCGGCCTGATAATTAAGACTTAATCAACCTTTTCGGTGTACATCAAATAAACCTTTATTTTACTTGACTAAATTCAGTTTAGATTTTGTTTTATAATGGTCACAAAGTATAAAGTGTTCATGTAGTTGACAGGGTTATTTAAATGACTACTATAAATTAACGTGATGTTTGTCAATAAAACAAATAATTATAGTGATATCTAATGCAAATTTTATGTTGCGAATTTTAAAAAATTCGATCTTTAACCAACGCGGGATCAAACACGACCACATTGGCAAGGCCGCGATGGCGGCCAAAGTCCGCGGATAACTCTGGGGTTATCCTTTCGAGGGCTTACCCGGGGTGGCTGGCAATGGACACTTGGGAAGGACACCTGGTTTTAGTCGGTCCAATTCCGACACACCCATCCCATCGTTGGCAACCCGCGGGGCACGTAAAAAAAAATTTCATTGAATTAATTTAATTTAACATGAATATAAATTTGATTCTAAAACAAATTATACAAATCAATTTCAAGGGATGACTGACGACTATACGGCACACCTTGTGTACAATTAAAAAGTTGAAGACGCAAGACGCCTCGTGTTGGAAACTGGAATTTTATTCCCTGAATTTAAACGCAATGTAATTTAATCTACACTCATAATTATTTATTTATTTATTCACAAACTAACCGAGTGGAATGATAATGATTTCATTATGATAACCGACTTATATTATAATTGCAAACATATCCCTGTATATCCCCAAAGGGGAAGGCAGGGGTACCAAACGGTTCTTTGTCGCTCCATAAAGACTTGGAGTTCTTTACCAGCACATAGTTCTTTCTTCCTACAATTTCTCCTTTAATCGCGGCGTAAAAAATTATCTTATCCCGGTTCACCTCAGGATTAGCTTCGGATAAAGGAACTCTTCAACGATCAATTTATAGTAATGACACAAAAATTTTTGTACGCATTTTAAAAACTTTTTATTAGCTTCACCTGTATGTTTGTAACCGACTCCTTTGGGCGCGATTTTTACCCACTTTAAACGGCCAGATTTCGTTCTAACTTTGTAGATTTATCTAGGACAACAGGAGAAATTAATAATAGTGTAAATAAAAAAATGTATTTTATTTTAAAAAAAGCTTTCTACAATGACATTTTGAAGCAAATTGTATGCTAATATTACTATAGGTTTATATCGGAGGTTGGCGATATAGCGGTCGTGGCCGCTTGATATAAGCGGCCACGAAACGCCGAGCGGAGACCAAGCTGCATATGAGCAATGGCTCCGTCAGCTGGCCGTCGTCGTCAATGCCTGCCAGCCCCGTCCGGTCCTTGTGCTCGGGGACTTCTGGGGACGCCTGGTCGTATGCCTGGGGTTCCCGACACGAAAGGGGCGTTTTAAACTCTTTCGTTGTGAGTCACTTAATTTTTGGGGTTCCTTAACTGGCGCGACGGGGCATAGAGGCAGGGCACTGGTGGACTGGGCAGCACGACTCGGCCTAGTCCTCCTAAATCGGGGAGACGTGGACACGTTCGTGACCTCGAGGGCTAGCTCCATCGTGGAGCTATCGTTCGCGAGCCCCTCGTTGGCGCGACGTGTTCAGGGCTGGCGCGTCGTTTTGGGGGAGGACACAAGTTCGGATCACCGATACATTCGGTTTGACGTGACCCCTACGAGCGACGCGCCGGCTGCACCGGCTCCACCCGAGCCACGTTGGGCACTTAAGCGACTTGATCGGTAGCTCCTCCTGGAAGCTACCATCGTACAGGCCTGGGCCCCTGCGCCGGACAGGCCTGTCAGCATAGACGATGAGGCGGAGTGGTTCCGGGAGACCATGACCCGTGTCTGTGACGCGGCGATGCCTAGGGATCCGCCCTATAATCCGAGGGGTCAGGTCTACTGGTGGTCGTCGGAGATCGCGCAGCTCAGACGGGCCTGCGTGATCACGCACCGCCGGTGAGCCCGATTCCGTAGGAGGCGTCGCCGCTCCGCAGATGCGGAGGCCCGAGAGGCGGAGTTGTACGAGGGATACAGGGAGGCCAGAGGAGCCCTCCGAGCTGAGATAAGGCGGGCATAATAGGCCGCCTTCCGCGAGCTGCTGGAGACGCTGGAGCGGGACCCTTAGGGGCGGCCCTACCGGATGGTGAGGGGCAAGCTGCGCCCCAAGGCCCCGCCGTTAACCCGGTGTCTCCAGCCGGATCTGCTCGGAGGAGTTGTTGGCTCCCTGTTCCCAGCGCGGGCGGTGGAACATGTTCCACCGCAGATGACTCCACCTCGGTTGCCCATGGCGCCCGACGTGGAAGACGACGACGTGCCCGAGGTCACTTGGGTAGAACTAGAGCTGGCGGTGAGAAGGCTAAGAGCCAAACACACCGCCCCGGGACCCGACGGCATTCCAGGCCGAGCGTGGGTCCTAGCTCTAGTCGACGACGCTCTCGAGCCCCGACTGAGGGCTTCTCAGCGCATGTTTGGAGCGGGGCCAGTTTCCGAAATTTTGGAAGACGGGGAAACTGGTCCTCATCCGAAAGGAGGGGCGCCCGGCGGACTCGCCGTCCGCCTACCGGCCCATAGTGTTGCTCGACGAGGTGTGCAAGCTCTTTGAAAGAGTAATTGCGAAGCGCCTCGTCGAGCACCTCTCAAGAGTGGGGCCGGACCTGGCAGATGGCCAATATGGCTTCCGCCAGAGCGTGAGGGCTCTGGCGGAGGATGCAGTAGCCCGGGGTGAGGTGATGTTGGCGGTGTCCCTGGACATCGCCAACGCGTTCAACACCTTGCCCTGGAGTTGCATTAGGGAGGCGCTCGTGTATCACGAAGTGCCTCTCTACCTCCGCCGCATAGTCGGGGCGTATTTGACGGAGAGAGCCGTCATCTACCCAACCGTGACCGGTCTCGGTCGGCGTGAAATGTCGTGCGGTGTTCCACAGGGATCGGTCCTGGGGCCGCTCCTGTGGAACATCGGATACGACTGGGTGCTTCGCGGTGAGCTCGTAGGCGGTGCCGCCGTCACGTGCTACGCGGACGTGTCGTCCGCGTAGCACGTGACGGCGGCCGGGGCGACGTACCGCGAAGCGACCCTAAAGGCCACGACCGCGGTTGCCCAAGTCGTTGAGCGGATCCGGCGGCTGGGTCTCGAGGTGGCTCTGCATAAAACCGAGGCCCTGTTCTTTCATGGACTTCGGAGCAAGCCACCCGAGGGATCCAGTCTCATCGTGGGAGGGAATCGCATCGGCATCAAGCCCCAAATGAAATATTTGGGGCTCGTGCTCGACGGCCGATGGGACTTCGGAGTGCACATCCGAAGTCTGGCCCCCAAATTGAAGGGCACAGCTCTTGCTCTGGCTCGGCTGTTGTCAAGCATGAGGGGGCCCGATGACTCCTGCAGGAGACTCTACGCGGGGATCGTGCGGTCTATGGCCCTGTATGGGTGCCCAATATGGGTGGAGGCCCTGAAGAGTTATGGCCATCAGGGTCATCCGTGGGTACCGCACGATCTCCTTCGAGGCGGCGAGTCTCCTTGCCGGAACTCCGCCATGGGACCTGGAGGCGAGGGCCCTTTCGCAACTGTACTGGAGCAGGGACGGAACCCCGAGCCTCGTGAAATCGAGGCTGTGCAGTCCCAGCTCCGCCAGGCCATCGCGGTGGAGTGGAAGGAACGACTTGGGCGACCAAGTGCAGGGCACGCCGCAATAGCGGCGGTAAGGCCCATCATGGAGGATTGGCTAGAGAGGCGACACGGAAGCCTCTCGTACCGACTGACGCAGGTGGTCTCCGGGAAGGGGTGCTTCGGGGACCACCTGCATCGGATCAGGAAGGAGCCAACGCCTGAGTGTCATCGCTCGGCAGCATGATTGCGGCAATGGTGCAGAGCGCGAGTGCGTGGGCCGCCGCCACCTCCTTCAGCGAGCATGTAATGCTCGCGAAGGAGGTGGCGGAGCGCGCCCGAGAGAGATTTAGAATTCTCCCGGCCCGCCGAGCCCGCAACTTGCTCGCCGCGCGTCGCAGGCGACTCAGGCGCCGGAGGTCGCCTAACGACCTCCGTCCTCCATGAGCGCAGGCCTGGGGGTGGCAGGTGAGGCCGCCTGTCACCCCAGCAGAAGCAGGCCGGGACGGTGGGGTGACTAGCGCCCCTCCCCCAAACCGGGGCAAGACGGGGACACCGTGGTTCCCAAACCCGAGGGGGCCATCTCGAAACCGGAGATGGCCCAGGGTCAGTCGGGGTGCGAGGGATATGCTCTATGGGCAACCTTACACCCCGGCGTCTGTAGACTCAAGACGGCGTGCGGTTTTAGTCAGTTCAAGCCCGACATAACCGCCCCCGCTGGCACGCGGGGGGTATCCGAAGGGATTTCCGAACGAAAAAAAAAAAAAAGTTTATATCGGAAAAATAGCTGGAGCCATCTACCGTAATTTCTGTGAAGTCTAGAGTCACCCCGAGACGTAAATATATCGGAGAATTTCGAATATCTAGGACGTGTCTAGGTAGCTTAGATGGTCAGAGCATTCCCCGTGTAAGGGACTGGCCGAGGGTTCAAAATTATTATCTTTACCGGATCAAGGTAGAGACTTTTAGGGACAGCATCTGGAATAGTGGTCACTACATTTTGGACTTCACCTCAGCTTACCATCAGGCGAGGTGTAGTCAAATTGATGAATCAAAGATGGGGTTCTTCAAGAAAGGCATTAGAAGGTATTTACAGGGTCGGCAGCGCGAGTGTGACGCCTCTGGTGTTGCACACGTCCATATGCCCCGGTAACTGCTTCCCATCAGGAGGGCCATGTGCTTGTCAGCCACTTCAGTAGTATAAAAAAAATGAATAAAAAAATAAACTGTATATTTACTTCACAAAAAACTACTCTTGTTTATATACGCTGTGGACACTAATAGGGGAGCCATATAGAGCAACAATACTCCAAGGAGCCTGTTACTAGTATGTGGTAAGATAACCCTGATGTTGTTACATGGTATGAAGACACAGATTATAAAAGCAAGCGTTTTATTGACCCTAGACACCATAATTCACTGTACAGCCCTTGTTAGAAGATCATATTGGATATTCTCACTTGTATGCTTAGAGCGCTTTATGGTTCTAAAGTTACTGATCTTAGATTTACACCCCTTATTGTAAAACGTGGACTAACAAGCTAGTTTACATCATTATTGTTTGGGATGGTTTAAACCTAGATTATACCTATGAAATTGCCGAAATTTTCTTACAAATTCATGAATTCGTTATTCCTGTAATTTAATAGCTATTTTCATTATTCATATTTTGTTTGAAAGTTGATTTCAAGATTTTACAACTCTGTATTAAATTTTGTTTTTATTGGCCGCTTGATAAAATAATTCGATCTTCAAAAACAGTACTTCCTAAATGCTATAAATTTTGATGATAAATTTCGTATTGGGCACGCCGCAATAGCGGCGGTAAGGCCCATCATGGAGGATTGGCTGAAGAGGCGACACGGAAGCCTCTCGTACCGACTGACGCAGGTGATCTCCGGGAAGGGGTGCTTCGGGGACCACCTGCATCGGATCAGGAAGGAGCCAACGCCTGAGTGTCATCACTGCGACGCGAGCGAGGACTCAGGGCTGCACACGCTGGCAGACTGCCCGGCGTGGCAGCCATCGGGGTGGGAGTCCTCTCGCTCGGCAGCATGATTGCGGCAATGGTGCGGAGCGCGAGCGCGTGGGCCGCCGCCACCTCCTTCTGCGAGCATGTAATGCTCGCGAAGGAGATGGCGGAGCGCGCCCGGGAGAGACTTAGAACTCTCCCGGTCCGCCGAGCCCACAACTTGCTCGCCGCGCGTCACAGGCGACTCAGGCGCCGGAGGTCGCTTAACGACCTCCGTCCTCCATGAGCGCAGGCCTGGGGGTGGCGGGTGAGGCCTCCTGTCACCCCAGCAGAAGCAGGCCGGGACGGTGGGGCGACTAGCGCCCCTCCCCCAAACCGGGGCAAGACGGGGACACCGTGGTTCCCAAACCCGAGGGTGCCATCTCGAAACCGGAGATGGCCCAGGGTCAGTCGGGGTGCGAGGGATATGCTCTATGGGCAACCTTACACCCCGGCGTCTGTAGACCCGAGACGGCGTGCGGTTTAAGTCGGTTCAAGCCCGACATAACCGCCCCCGCTGGCACGCGGGGGGGTATCCGAAGGGATTTCCACACGATAAAAAAAAAAATGTACTTAACAGCTGTCACTTTTCAAAAATATAATAAAAGTTGCTGTTTGTTAGCTTAATGTTGTCTCATTCATACACAAAAAAAAACATAAGATTTGGATTTGTCATTCCTAAAAAAAATGCAAAACTGAAAATTGGGTTTCCTCCAATTTCTTCAAGAAAAACGGCAATTTCATATGTAACAACCTTTTTTTTTTTTACGTGCGGAAATCTCTTCGGATATCCCCCCGGTGGCCAGCGGGGGTGGTTATGTCGTGTCTCGACTAAAACCGCACGGTGTCCTCCCCAAGTGTCCGTTGCCGGGCACCCCGGGTAAGCCCTCGGAAGGATAACCCCAGGATATGTAACAACCTAATATATAGGAATGCTTTACCCACACACGTGTTCCCTTCTAACTAAAATCCCCGTCAAACCACCATTCTGCCGTCCTCAAACAAAAAGCGGCCAAGGGCGAGTCGGACTCGCCTATAAAGGGTTCCGTAGCAGCAAGTAAAATTTTTATATTTGAGTTGATTGAATGAAAGGTAAATTGCGGCTTACGATTTATGACGTATTAAAAAAACTACTTCTAAAATCTACGATCTCGTTTAAACCAATTTTCGGTATAAGTTTACATCATATATTTTTTAATTTTATCATTCTCTTATTTTAGAAGTTACAGGGGGACACATTTTACCACGTTGGAAGTGTGTCTCGTGTAAACTGTTCAGTTTAGAAAAAAATTATATTAGAAACCGCAAATCATTTCTGAAGACCTATCCATAGATTTTGAGTTTCAGTTCTAAGTATGGGGAACCCCCAAAATTTATTGTTTTTTTTTTTCTATGTTTGTGTAAAAATCTTAATGCGGTTCACAAAATACATCTACTTACCAAGTTTCAACCGCATAGTTCTTATAGTTTCGGAAAAAAGTGGCTGTAACATACGGGCGGACGGACTGACAGACAGACACGACGAATCTATAAGGGTTCCGTTTTTTGCCATTTGGCTACGGAACCCTAAAAAGCGGCTGAGTGAAAACGCAAATCTCAAGCTACCTAGAGCTGAAAAATGAGGGCATACTTTAAAACCTATGCTAGTATTTTCTATAAATCTGTAATTAAGTTGTCATTTAACTGTGATTGGATATATTTTTGAGCGTTTACGAGAGTAAAGTTGCCATTGAAATATATAAATATTTATTCAAAGTTACGATGTGAAAATTGACTAGAAGTCACTTAGCCGCCTTTTAGCTTGAGGACGCCAGCATTCTAGGGACAGCATCTAGAATGGTGGCCGCTACTCTTTGGACTTCATCAGGCGGGGTGTAGTCTATTGACAGACCACATATATTTAAAAAATCACGTGTTATGTTAAAGGATACGGTGTTTAGACCTTCTCCAACATGCACCTGATCCGTCACCACTGGCTTATAGTCTATCTCAGCTGTCTTTTTACGTGGTCATTCCATCTGGCTGTGCGTACCTTATCTGATTCGTTCTGGTGCTTCCATTCTTCGATCCTCAGTCTCTATGAGTAAATCACTCCAATACCATCGCTTCTTCGGCATTTATAGACAACCCGTTGACAACGAATTGCGAACCCTTACTTTTCATGTCGGTTAAAAGCATTAAACGTGTTTCGGAAACTATTCTAAATATGAATAATTTCTAAATCCCCAGAGTAATGTACAAGTCTTGTTTTACAAGCTATAAAAAAAACTACGAACCGCACGTTATATATTTTATTCATAAAACTAGACCCGTAAAAAGGCGAGCGGACATCGTCCAGCGTCCCTCACTTATCTCGAGTGGTATAAATTTGTGATAGCGTTCGTAAAGTGTGTTATTAAGATGATTTAACTGCTGATAGGCAGTTTTAAGGGACGGCTATCACTTTTGATTAAGTTTCAAGAAAAGAGGTAAGTTTAAGATAACGCGCTTTGAGTAAGGTAAAAAAAGGTATATTTTAGGGTTAAAACCAAAAAAAAGAGATTTTTTTCAATCCAGATAATACTGTACAGTCTTACGAAGTATATGAAATTTTATTGCAGCCACCTTCCCAAATATACCAAGGTTTAAATATTTTTAACGTATCTCTCACCAATTTATTTATCATTGGACAATCTGGAAATTCCTATTTCCGACGCTATACTCCAAACACAAGCAAAAGGGAGAACGCACAAAAATATCTTACAAATATATATATTGTATATAATATATCGTACAAAAATAGACGTGCGGCCGGCCGCATCCAGCTTTATCAAAAGTATTAGTAATTTTGGTTTAAAAAAGTAACAGTTGAGAGCTGTTTTCCAACTGACAGTATGACAACTCATAAAAACTCCCCACTCCCCACCTCGAAATACAAAGCTGCGAATATATTCATGGATGTTAAAGATGTTCGAATCAGTTGTGTAACATATAAATGTCCTTACACATTCAGCATTTTGAATAATGGTATGTTATATCACGTGCAGGGGGCTGTTGTCTCTACCGCGCTTCTGAGACCATCATCGATCAGAAATGTTCGCGGAGGCCCGAGTGGATTGGTTTTGCGCAACCATCTGTAAGAGATATACGTCCATAATGCTCACGATGCGGAAGAGCGGCAACAGGATCCTGAACATGATCGCGCAAAAGCTGGACTGGACTGCCTCCACGTAAACCATTGGAAGGCGGGGCGGCTGGTGCAGGAATGGCTTTTGTAATTTGTAGTTAATCAAATATATTTCTATATATTATTAAGTAGTTACTAACCTAGATATATCTATATAAGCTATTGTTGTTTTAATAACAAATATTGAGTCATTCATATTTATAACTCCGATCAATAACATCATGTCGATAATCTAAACCAACAATAACGTTCAGTGAGCCGTGATATGTCCACAGTGACACGGCGCCGGCCATTGTCAGCGCAAAACCAATATCCACCGCGTTATTGCGACATGATTGGGATGCCGAAGGGATGTAAAGTAATTCGTATAACGCGCTATAGATACTTTATTGGGTTATTAGATTGTTTGGCGGACGCATGACATATTGTATTGGTGATTGATTATCGCCAGAATCGTGATGGAAAAAAATTGAAATAATTTTATTTTGCTCTAGTTGGTGAGTGATGGATGGTCAGATGGTCTTTTTGTATTTTTTTTATATGCGACCAATCACTCGGCAACTCTCTTCTCACTTGGCTCTCTCTCTCGCTTACAGGTCTGAGCTCATATACCTATATACCTACCTATAGTGTATGCACGCATAAGTTTTATTGTTATGTTTTGGTAACAAAATGATATTATTTTATAAATATAGAATAATTATTATTTACCAAAATATTCAAGATTTTGTATATTCCTATAAATTAATATTTCCTACGCAAGAATTTCTAACATTCTAAAAAGCATAACAGTAAGTTGGTCATCATCGATAGGTACATATAATATAACCGTAACGAGGAGAAAACTGTACATTGAATATTTTTTTAATAATTGCTATGTGTTCTAGGAACGATACCGATGATTTTAGAATATTTTTTCAATAATTGCTATGTGTTCTAGGAACGATACCGATGATTTTAGAATATTTTTTAAATAATTGCTATGTGTTCTAGGAACGATACCGATGATTTTAGAATATTTTTTAAATAATTGCTATGTGTTCTAGGAACGATACCGATGATTTTAGAATATTTTTAAATAATTGCTATGTGTTCTAGGAACGATACCGATGATTTTAGAATATTTTTTAAATAATTGCTATGTGTTCTAGGAACGATACCGATGATTTTAGAATATTTTTAAATAATTGCTATGTGTTATAGGAACGATACCGATGATTTAAGAATATTTTTAAATAATTGCTATGTGTTCTAGGAACGATACCGATGATTTTAGAATATTTTTTAAATAATTGCTATGTGTTCTAGGAACGATACCGATGATTTTTTTCGGTGAAATATTTGTCTGTTTATCTATTTGTCTGTTACCTGTTTTTTATTATCGATGTCCGTGCATCATTTGAAAACCGCTGAACAGATTCAGCTGAAATTTTGCATTAACATTCTTCTAGAGTATGGTCTTAAAATGCGCTATATATCATCACGCTATTATAAGTGTGATAGGAGCAGCAGGGTAAAATCTTCAAAATCTATTATTCATCATTATTCATCATCATCACGAAATTTCGATAGACTATAAATCATCGCGCTATAACTAAAAGGTGATAAGCAGTAAAATATGGAATCTCGAAACTACAGAGTTAGCTACGTGTAAAAGATAGTTGATTAGAGACGCAACATTTGATAATAAATATCGTCACGCTATTGTAATTGGGGACCGGGTAGAATCGATGTTACATATAAACATATATTTCTACATGATAAATAATTGAAAATATAACGATGAAATAGGTAACCTAATAATAGGTCTTTACCAATGAAATTGTCGAATTTTTCTTACAAATTCATGAGTTCGTTATTCCTGTAATTTAATAGCTATTTCCATTTTTTTTTCATTTTGTTTGAAAGTTGATTTCAAGATTTTACAACTCTTTATTAAATTTTGTTTTTATTGGCCGCTTGATAAATTGATTCGATCTTCAAAAACAGTACGTCCTAAATGCTATCCATTTTGATGATAAATTTCGTATTACTTAACAGCTGTCACTTTTCAAAAATGTAATAAAAGTTGCTGTTTGTGAGCTTAATGCTGTCTCATTCATACACAAAAAAAAATCATAAAGTTTGAATTTGTCATTCCTAACAAAATGCAAAAATGTTAGTACTGAAAATTGGGTTTTCTGCAATTTCTTCAAGAAAAACGGCATTTTCATATGTAACGGACTTTTTTTTTTTTTATCGTGCGGAAATCCCTTCGGATACCCCCCCGCCGGCCAGCGGGGGCGGTTATGTCGGGCTTGAACCGACTAAAACCGCACGCCGTCTCGGGTCTGCAGACGCCGGGGTGTAAGGTTGCCCATAGAGCATATCCCTCGCACCCCGACTGACCCTGGGCCATCTCCGGTTTCGAGATGGCCCCCTCGGGTTTGGGAACCACGGTGTCCCCGTCTTGCCCCGGTTTGGGGGAGGGGTGCTAGTCGCCCCACCGTCCCGGCCTGCTTCTGCTGGGGTGACAGGTGGCCTCACCTGCCACCCCCAGGCCTGCGCTCATGGAGGACGGAGGTCGTTGAGCGACCTCCGGCGCCTGAGTCGCCTGCGAAGCGCAGCGAGCATGTTGCGGGCTCGGCGGGCCGGGAGAGTTCTGAACCTCTCCCGGGCGCGCTCCGCCATCACCTTCGCGAGCATAACATGCTCGTAGAAGGAGGTGGCGGCGGCACACGCGCTCGCGCTCCGCACCATTGCCGCAATCATGCTGCCGAGCGAGAGGACTTCCACCCCGATGGCTGCCACGAGGTCACGCCTCGGCGCCTCCCACGCTGGGCAGTCCGCCAACGTGTGCAGCCCTGAGTCTTCGCTCGCGTCACAGTGATGACACTCAGGCGTTGGCTCCTTCCTGATCCGATGCAGGTGGTCCCCGAAGCACCCCTTCCCGGAGATCACCTGCGTCAGTCGGTACGAGAGGCTTCCGTGTCGCCTCTCTAGCCAATCCTCCATGATGGGCCTTACCGCCGCTATTGCTGTGGTAGATACCTACTTTGTCTTCGGGGTGCGAGGGATATGCTCTATGGGTAACCTTACACCCCGGCGTCTGTAGACCCGAGACGGCGTGCGGTTTTAGTCGGTTCAAGCCCGACATAACAACCCCCGCTGGCCGGCGGGGGGTTATCCGAAGGGACAAAAAAAAGATACCTACTTTTTCTGTATCGCAATAATTACTTTTCTAAGAAAATATTTCAGCAGATTCGATGCCAAATATATGAGATTTCAAAAATATTTACCACCTAGGGACTCCAAATGACTCTCGGCGACAGGTCCCAATTTCAGGACAAGCTAATGGGGCTTCGGTTTTTTACATAAGAATAGTGCGACGTCGTAAATACACGTCGTAAATACTTATTACCTTACCTCCTGAACTGAAATTACAACAGAGCATTGTGCGAATTCTCAGAAGCTTTTATACAGTCTTTTGGCAGAGGTGTTATTAGTTGAACCGTTGCTAACCTAATCCTTTTGAAAGTCACAAAGAAGGATAATTGTATAAAGCCATATATTCGACAGGAGACAATTTAAATTCCCCAAAGGCGAGGCCCCGGCAGCGGCCGAAGTCCGTCGAGGACCCTGGGGTTATCTTTTCGAGGGTGTACCCGGGTGCCTGGCAATGGGCGCTTGGGAAGGACACCGTGTGGTTTTAGTCGGTTCGATTCTGACATACCATCTCCTCACCATTGTAGTGTAACCATTTGTCTTACTCACCCTTCATAATTCATGATAATTTTTTATCGATTTTTATGTCTTGACTGTTGTTATTATATCGTATAGGATAATTTTCTCTCCATGTCCTAGTATTTATTTTCATATTTACTTGTCTTTTTACTTAGTTTTGAACCTAAATGTAAAAATTAATTTGTTGACAATTTTTGAGTGACAAATGTCATGTCACCTAAGTAATTTTCTAATTTTCTCTGAAAAGTAGGTTTCATTATTTTTTTGTAATAAAACTTTGTACATTTTATACCTATTTGTATCTAAAGAATTTTAAAATTTTACTTGTAATTTTAGAATCGAACCTCCCGAGGCGTTATTATTAATCCAATTCTTCTTCAAAAGCATTCTAGCGACGGCCTTGATTCTGACTAGTACTCATTGTAGCGACGGCCTTGATTCTGACCAGTACTCATTCTAGCGTCGACTTTCAAACTGACTAGTTCTATGGAAAGATTCTAGTGACAGCCTTGAGTCTTACAACAGCTGTCGGACTAACTAGTTTTACGAAGCCAAATACAACTTTCAGCCCAACAACAATAAAGTGACTGAAGAAGTTAAAGCACTCGTAAGAAGTTTGAGAACTCTATTACCTCTTTAGCCAACAAAACTAAAATGACTGAAGAAGTTGAAGCCAAATGTAGAGCAATACTTTTTCACGTCCCGCTGAACTGGGTTTATAGAAATATGGAATAACGTGTTGGTAAGTAAACAACAAATCCCAGTTTTAGTGGTGTGGCAAGGACAAGAGCTACTAAATCGTTTAGTTCAAGTTGGAATAGTTTTCATTTAGCTCTGTACTTCTATTTTTGTACAGGTAATAATTGGATATAGAAACACCCAGACCAATGTAAATAGACTTATTCGTTCGTACAAATATTTGCACTGAGCGGGAATCGAACCCGCGCCCTCTGTCGTAGCAGTCGAATACACTACCGCTACGCCACAGAGGCCGTCATTTCAAGATGTCAAGATTTCATTGATACACTCTGGCATAAATAAGATACTATCAAGGCGGCAATAGCGCTATGCAACTGCAAAGTTTGGACGGCAAATGATACGGATTGCACGATGCATTTTAATAAACAATAATTTAACCAGGACGAGTTTACGTAACGCCATTTTAATGACGCTGTTCTTGTCATTGTTTCCCGATATACCAGCTAAAAGATAATTAAACAGCAACTTGCTAACTGCAAACTACAGCTCCCACGGTATTGCATTTTCAAACACTGTTAACACGCGTATCACATAATATATGTACCTACGACTAGCTGATGCCTGCGCCGACCGACCGACCTCCGCGCCGCCCGCGCCCTTATTGTTTTTTGGTCATATCTTCAGTGCTACTAAACCAATTGCAATCAAACATACGTTACGTTTTAAGTCTGATCAAGACCAGTTTACTGATCAGTTTACTGGTGGTAGAAATTTGATGGCACAAATTTGTCACAAAATTCGACCGGGTCGGTACCACCGTGCACGATTGCGAAAAGCCCTCCATAGTAATCCAATTGCGGTTTGATTGCGTTCAGGAGTCAGCAAGTGCATAGCCGGGCAGGAGGATTGTGGTCGCAGCACTAGTGGGACCGGTGGGTGTCACGCGGTGCTGCGACGACAATCCACTTCTGATGAGGCCGTCAAGCTGAGTGCCACCATTGTTAACACGGTACGTGTATGTAATGGTGACCCTCTTTCCTGAGACTTTACCTTCAGAATCGGAATCGTTCATTTAACATAACCCAAGTATATCTCCCCGTGACCATGGCTGCTGAAAAGCAACCAAAACGTCGGGATCAGTGTAAATTATAAAATAACATCAAATAAATCGCGATAGAATCCGTTAGAAATAGTTTTATTTCAATGTATGACATTCGCGTAAACTTCCGACAATATCATAACCCAAGTACCTATTTTTTTAAATATTATATCCAATGTACAGACACAACTCATTTACAATTTTACAATAGTATAGATAGATATACATACATAGATAATGCATTCGTGTACAGACGCGTGATGCAAATGCTATGTTGTTTATTAGTGCTAATACCCGACTAAACTTAATTCTCGTAAACTACAGTATCCGTATTTCACGCGGGTGAACCCGTATTGCATGTGTGGAGTAACAGGGTCTGACGTTCCTCCAACACAAAGGGAGGATCCTCCGCCCAGCAAGGTGATCATGTCTGGCGGGCCGCGGCCCAAAAGGTTGTCGTTGGGATGTTGTATATAATATGCTGTACCAGCGCGCGAACTTCACTTTCGCGATTCAGGATTGGTATTGATGTAGTAGTATCCAAGTAGTTCACCTTGTTTTCGCTAGATGGCGCTGGGTAAATGTGGTTTCGCCACACATGATTTGACAACAATGTTCCGTAAACGAGCCCTTAAAAGGCAATGTTAGCCTAAAGTAAATTTTCTCATAAGTATAAATAATAAAATAAAATAAATATTCTAGGATATATTACACATCGCCTTCTAGACCCAAACTAAGCAGAGCTTGTCATATGGGTTCTAGAATGCGGATAAACATACTTAGATACTTTTATTTTTGTAAATAAATACATATTATACATGGAAACACCCAGACCAATGTAAATATACATATTTGCAATGAGCGGGAATCGAACCCGCGACTTCTGATTTAACAGTCGAATGCTCTACCGCTACGCCACAGAGGTCGTCAAATCTGCGTCTGAACAGATGTGGTGGACTCGATATCAGGTAATACGTCTAATGGATATTAATGTGTAATGTTTTTTTTTATATTTAGGACACGTCAATTTGATTTCACCTCGCCTGATGGTAATCTGAAGGTAAAGTCTCAGGAAAGAGGGTCACCATTATATACACGTACCATGTTAACAATGGTGGCACTCAGCTTGACGGCCTCATCAGAAGAGGATTGTTGTCGCAGCACCGCGTGATACCCACCGGGCCCACTAGTGCTGCGACCACAATCCCCCTGCCCGGCTATGCACTTGCTGACCCCTGAACGCAATCAAACCGAAATTGGATTACTATGGAGGGTTTTTCGCAATCGTGCACGGTGGTACCTACCCGGCCGAATTTTGTGACAAATTTGTGTCATCAAATTTCTACCACCAGTAGATCTCCTCTAACTGCTGATAGCCTAGTAAATAATCAGACGTATGTTGATTTACCTTATGTTAGTCAATGTTAGTGTGATAGTTTACGATGATGGATGGATATATAAATGTTTGTTATTTTTTCACGCAACAATTTGCTTAGTTGAAATTTGGCGCAAAGATAGACTTTATCCCTAGAATAGGTTCTTGTGAGACACGGGAACGGCATCAGTGTTTCAGGCGGGTGTACCCGTAGGCAACAGCTAGTGTTACATGATTTAACATAACATAACATAACTTCACGCCTGTATCCCCGTAGAGGTAGGCAGAGGTGTATCACACACCCACTATTCGCCAGTTATGTTTCGGTCCCAATGTAATAGGGGGCGAGCCTATTGCCATTTACCGGGCACATTATTAAGTGAGCGATAAATAACATTTATCAATGCACACATAACTACGAAAAGTCAGAGGTGTGTGCCCGTGGCGACTGGGGATCGAACTCGAGACCTCGTCTCAGCAGTCCGTTACATACGCCACTGGGCTATCGCCGCTTGATTTACAAAAATCGATAATGTGCCATAAACGAGCTCTTAAAAGGGAGTGTTAGTAAATAGTAAATGTTCTCATAAGTATCTGCGTCAAGCATAACAACAGCCATAGTGGCCTCGATAAGGTTAGGATCTGATGTGTATGTGTGTGTGTGCGTGTGTGCGTGTGTGTGTCCGGTGTAATGGTGTCTACTAACTGTTGACAGCCGGCCTAGTAAATGATCAGACGTGTGTTAACTTACCATATACTGAACACATTTTATAGGAATTAGTTTTAAACCCTTTTTAGGGTTCCGTTGTCAAATGGCAAAAAACGGAACCCTTATAGATTCGTCATGTCTGTCTGTCTGTCTGTCCGTATGTCACAGCCACTTTTCTCCGAAACTATAAGAACTATGCTGTTGAAACTTGGTAAGTAGACGTATTCTGTGAACCGCATTAAGATTTTCACAAAAATAGAAAAAACAACAATACATTTTGGGGGTTTCCCCATACTTAGAACTGAAAATCAAAAAAAAAAAAATCGTCAACCCTATACGTGTGGGGATCAATGGATAGGTCTTCAAAAATGATATTGAGGTTTCTAATATATATTTTTTTAAACTGAATAGTTTGCGCGAGAGACACTTCCAAAGTGGTAAAATGTGTGTCCCCCCCCCCCCCATGTAACTTCTAAAATAAGAGAGTGATAAAACTAAAAAAAATATATGATGTACATTACAATGTAAACTTCCACCGACGTGATCTAGTGAGTAGTTTTTTTTTAATACGTCTTAAATCGTAAACTGCAATTTACCTTTCATTTAAACAACTCAAATATATAAATTTTACTTGCTGCTACGGAACCCTTCATGGGCGAGTCCGACTCGCACTTGGCCGGTTTTATGTTACTAATATTACCCTATTAATAATGTGAAAGTTTGTGAAGAGGGATGGGATGTGTGTCAATTCATTGTTGGAATGTAATTTATGAAATTAAAACAAGATAATACAAAATAGAGATTTATTTACATACAATAAATAATAATATTTGATTGCGCAACACTTTTGAATTACAACATGGTCTAAAATAAGGTATATTTAAAATGCTCTAGATTTAATGAACCTAAACACGTCCCAGATATTCGAAATTCTCCGATATATTATATACGTCTCAAGGCGCCGCTGGAGCCATCTACCGTAATTCTTGCGAACTACGGTAACAATGAATGACTTTACAATCATTTTTAAACATTGTTTTTTGATGACTCCGCCACATTAATTCAATTAAATATTTTTATCCAATTAGTATGCTTACTTTTCCTATTGATTTAGATTGGAAAAAGAGAACCTCTAAGATGGGACGTGAACCCGCAACCAGTCCCTTACAGGGGGAATCCGCCTACTTGTTTTCTTTTTCCGATCAAAAACTATAGAAAAAGTAAGCATACAAATTGCTTAAAAATTTAATTTAACATAACATTACATAACTTCATTCTAAAGCATAAGTTTGTAAGTTAAAGGAACGATCACAGTTAATTAAGTATGTTATTTATACACTAGTTTATTAATATTCTTCACAGCACTAAATTAGAAATAGGTTATGTTAATTTGTTCAGGTAAAAAAGAATGTTTCAAAGATAAGCAGGTACATTTTTTATATTAAAAAATTATACCGCCTTCAAAAATTAAAAAGGCATTTGAAAAATAACTGAATTACCTACTGATTCAATAACAGAACATAACTTATGTAATGAAAACAAATTCGGGTTAACCTACTAAACGCGTTGCGCGTAGACCAGCGAAGAAAGGGTGAAATGTCTCTCTCAAAGTACCTACAGAATAAATATTAAAGAGAATAATAAATAACGCTAAAATAGACTTTTGCATTTGCGAGCTTGCAATAAAAAACTTTTCAATACTGAAAATTAGAAGCCCATATGACGACAGATCATTGAAACTGATTTCTGCTTGGTTCTATAAAAAATAGCTGCAGGATCAACAACATTCCTTCAATAACTTAGACGAGACATTCATAATGTTTAACGTTAAGGAATTCCATTGTCTGCCTTTGTAGTTCAAGTCAAGTCTAGTCCAGTATGTCTGCAGCCATAGTTAGGTACTTCTTCCTCATAGGATCGGCATGATTCCCTCAATAACTAGAACGAGACATTAATGCTGGACATCGTTAAGTAGTTTTATCTGCCTTCGTACTTCAAGTCTAGTCTAGACCAGCATGTCTGCCACCAGAGTTATGTGCTCAAACCTCATAGCCCCAATAACTTGAACAAAATATTCATGCTGTACATCTTTAGGTAGGTCTAATGTCTGCCTTCGTAGTCCAAGTCTAGACAATTCCAGCACATCCCTGACTTCAATAATGCACAGGATTGTCATAAAATAACAATACCTTTTTTTTCGTGCGGAAATCCCTTCGGATACCCACCCGTGCCAGCGGGGGTGGTTATGTCGGGCTTGAACCGACTACAACCGCACGCCGTCTCGGGTCTTCAGACGTCGGCGTGTAAGGTTGCCTATAGAGCATATCACTCGCACCCCGACTGACCCTGGGCCATCTCCAGTTTCGAGATGGCCCCCTCGGGTTTGGGAACCACGGTGTCCCCTTCTTGCCCCGGTTTGGGGGAGGGGCGATAGTCGCCCCACCGTCCCGGCCTGCTTCTGCTGGGGTGACAGGCGGCCTCACCTGCCAGCCCCAGGCCTCCGGAGGACGGAGGCCGTCAAGCGACCTCCGGCGCCTAACATAAGAATACCTGGATCGTATCACACTTTCTTTTCTTTCTTTTGAGGAGTTACCAGATGTATTACCGGTGTCCTAGTTATAGCTACCTTTTCCAGGTCGTCTGTCCTAGGTCCAGTCCTAACATTTATATAAGTTTTTTTTACCCTGTAACTTCCCTGGCCTCATAACCTGAGCGCTGATTAAATACAAGACAGACTTAACAAAGACTCTTGCTCTACAGAAACATGACAGTGCGCACATTTCGAACAAAACAAAGCTGTCTGATTACCTACAAGTTACAGTCTGTCTTAAGACTGTCTTGTCTGTAATTAGCGCTTAGCCTTACAGTTAAACACATTTTGTATGAGTTAACAACAGAAACTGTGATCGTTTTGCATAATCATAACTCGTACTTATAAAGATTTTTGAAATACAATGTTCATATTTATTTGGTTGCGTTATTTTTCTACAATGGCACTGCTAATAGCTTAAATAAATAAGCATTCATAATAAGTTAGATAAATATAAGTGCGCAAACACTTAAACTTTGAACTACTATTCAAAGTGAAAAAGACCGTATTTGAGGTTCAGTACCGTTGAAGTATATACCTATATAATAATGAAATTAACTATGGGTAGCACACACGCTACGAGAAATTGTTACGATCTCACTGTACCTTTAAAACTGCCCGATATATCGATACCTGTGTGCTTAAAAAATTAAAAAAACTGTAGTTTTATTACACACACGCATTGAACTTTAGCGGGATTAACATTTGGCATAGTTTCACCTGCTCTGACACCATACTGCATAGAGATAATATAAATTTAATTATTCTTACATTCTACCTATTACTTAGCATAATAACATTTAAAAAGAATATTTTATTTAAAAATGAATTCCAGTTTATAAAATAAGATTTAGACGTGACATCTTTGTTATCTTTGAGCTGAGCGAGCGAAGCTCTTAGACGCGGCATAGCCGTTTGTTGGTGGCTGAACTCCTCCGTAACCACTCCCGCTTGATCTTGACCAAATTTACCACGGTGATAGTGTGCACACTGAGGAGTGTTTTGAAGCGAGATGGTTCATGTCCGATGTACCATTGAGGAATAATCACCGAAAAACAGTTTACGAGCGCGCAGCCTTAGCTAAGTGCGCGACCGTCGTAAGATGTCTTATTTTCAAGTAAGAGTCCTGCTCGCTCAGTTCAATTTATTTCAGTCGCACCCTTCACTGAATTCCTAGTTCTTTTATTTGAAATATGTTTTGCTTTCAAAATGTTCACTCCGTTAGCTAAATATAAGATAGATAAAGATAGATTTCATTACCTTTTATGAACTTATAATGAACTGAAATCATTTTATTTGTTTAATACGGATTTTATAAAAGTTTTGTTAGAACGGATACAGGAAGTTTCACCATGTTAATATTATCTTAAAACATGCGACATTCACTACTAACAACATGGTGGCCATTGCTCTGGCACTTGTAAAATATAGGAAACTCAACATCTTTTGTTTTGTTGAGTATCCTACATTTCGGCACTGGTGCAGTCAACGAAAAAAGTGGCTGAACATATTCTAATTAATTGATCCATTTAGCTCTTTCATAAAATAATAAACAAAAAAATGAAATATATTAACTTGTACTCTGGGGATTATAAAAATATTATTCATTATTAGATACATGTACTCCAATGTAAAAAATGTTTGTAAATATTTTAGTGTTAGACCACTTTTGTCGTCGACTGTACAAGTGCTAGAGCAATTGTGATGATTTATATTAGCCGATGTTGAGTCTAATATTATATTACTGTTATCTGTTGTCCACATCACTATCAAACTTGTGACGGATATCATTTCATTCCGAATGGAAACATTAAATGACCTGCCTCTCTATCTTCGAGAGCTGCAGCTGCAATAAAGTGGTAGCGCTACGTTAAGTGAAATTCGATTTATTGGTCCTTTGAGTCCTTTGACTTTAATCACTCTGCTCATGTGGAAAAGGCAACTCTCCAACAACTACTTTTATTGTTGGTTTATTTGAAATAAAACTATTCTTAACGGTTTCTATCACGATTTATTTGGTGTTCCTGTCATTCCCTTAATCTAACCTAAGAAAAAGACAGCAAGACTTCGTGACACTGTCTGTGAGCTCATTCTGCGTAAATAGTAACACCAATAATTCAACGTAATTCGGGTACTTTTTTTTTACTCATTCCGTCAATTGACTGCACCCAGGATGGTGAGAAGCTAGGGTGAAGTCCAGAAGATATGGGCCACCATCCTAGATGCTGGCGATCCTAAAATGGTAGCCTGTACCTTGACAGGCCTCAAAAGATGCTTTTCCACGCCCCGTTTGAAGAACCCGGGATAATTACTTTTAGATAACTTACACTTCAAACTATAAGACAATCACCATATTTAGTCTCCCTGAAACGATAGCTGCTAAAAAGCAACAGAAACGTCGAGATCAGTGTAATTAATAACATAACAATAAATATCTAAATCGCGAAAGAATCTGTGAAAAATAGGTTTGTTTCCATGTGTGATATCCGTGTAAACTTCCGACAATAACATGTGGCTTATTTGATGCCTTTTAACGATTCCCATATCTAACATATGGTTACAAAAGTGTTGCTGGTTTTGTTGGGTATTTGCCAAGTAGCTTTACTTTGTGTCGCCCACTTTGCTAACATGGGATGTGGATTTAATATAACAGCCAACTCCTTGAATGCAGACATAGAAAATCTTAAACGACTTGTTTTTAAGGGTCCCTTTAGTCTCAGCAGTCCATAGGCGATCCCAGGTTTTACCATGGCACACACCAATGACTTTTCGATGCTTTTCGAAGTTATGTGTGTATTTATCGCAGGTTTATAAGTGCCCGGTTAATGGCAATAGGCTCGCCACCTATTACATTGGGACCTAAAAACATAAACTGGCGAAATGTGGGTGCTAGCACCTCTGCCTACCCCTTCGGGGACATAGGCGTGAGTTTATGTATGTATGTATGTATGTCCCTTTAGTTGAAATTCGATAACAAGCGTTGTAACTGTTTTTTTCTTATATTCAGTCCGCCAATTGACTGCACCCCACTAAAAAGTAAGAAGCTAGGGTGAAGTCCAGAAGCTAGTGGCTACAATTCCAGATGCTGTCGATCCTAAAGTGGTGAACCCTTGATGGCCTTGACGAATCTTTTTCACGCCCCGCTAAAAACCCCAAGATTGTAAGAAGAAGGAAACACGTGTGCGGGTAGTGCATTCTAGTTCTTTATCGTGCGACAAAGAAAGGAAGTTCCAAACCGCGGTATTTTTTCAACAGTATGTGAGTACCACAGCAGTCTAGCACGTGTTGATTTGGATAGGAAGGGAGATTGTTACCTACGTACTCAGGTGGCTGTCGCAAAACATGGCTGCATTTTCCTGCGTTTTATCTTTTAACACGACTGCATTAATCAGACGTGTAATGTTTCAGGGTTCACGTATGTTTACGGGATTCTCTATTCCACCATATCTATAAGTGCTTGAACAGTTTTGAATGGGGTATAGAATAGAATCTTCCTCTTTGTCATCATCCCGAGTGCCATTGACTTCTATACGCTTTTTATTAGCTTCACCTGTATGTTTGTTTGTATGTTTGTTTGTAACCGACTCCTTTGGGCGCGATTTTGACCCACTTTAAACGGCTTGATTTCGTTAAAACTTTGTAGATTTATAGAGGACCGACGACTATACACTAATTTGATAAAAAAACTAAACTAAAAAGAAGAAAACAAAATAGTTTAAAAAAACTAAAAAACACGCGTTTTATAGAAAACCGAACTAAAAAATGGATAATAAGTTTTAATCAATTTAAATTAGAATAGTGTTAAATTTTTTAATAAATGTAAATTAATAATAGTGTAAATTAAAAATATGTATTTTATTTGAAAAAAAGCGCGGAGTGCTTTTTAATATATTATCAAAATGATAATAAATAAATAAATAAATATTCTACGACATTCTACACAGCGCATTCTCGACCCAAAGTAAGCATAGTTTAACTAGCTTTTGTTATGGGTTCTAGAGTGCAGATAATCACTCTACTCATATCTGTCAATAAAATCTTTATATCTATTGACCCATGCACCCCACGCTTTTTTTAAAATGAAATAATGTTTTTTTACTTACACTACTATTAATTTATATTTATTGAAATTTTTAACACTATTCATAATTTAAATTCCTTAAAACTTATTTTCTATTTTTTAAGTTCGGTTTTGTATAAAAAGCGTGTTTTTAGTTATTTTAAACTATTTTTTTTATTACTATTAATTTGCTTTCATTACTTGCTAAAGTATAGTGATTAATAAGATGGTTGATTTGAAGTAATTGATGTCACAAGTGCAAACCAGAAAACTGATTTAATGTCTCTATACAATCCTCTTTTAACTTCTTGAATACATAATACTTGATACAAAATTATTTTAAATTAATTATAGGTAATATTTTATTCGGCAAACTAGATTCCCACAATAATAGATTGTATATCTGGGTTCATGATTGTCATATTTAGGTTAAACCGATTAATTGTGGGTTGTCAGAATGATTTCAACAGTGTGATTAATGACCTAATTCAATTATTAAATGGTAATTATTTGCTATAGCTCCAACTTAGAACTCTACACTTTACTGGCTTTAATTTAATACATTGACACAATATTAACCAGCTTAATATTAAGCAATTGCGTAACATACTGCCTTGCAGTATCATGTACAGTCAACGACACAAGTTGCTGAGCATTAAACAATTCTCAAATTATTTTTACGTTAAAATTCATAATTAATGTATGTATGTTTGTTTTTTGTCAGAGGAAAGGGTTAATACATTCCATGTTATGTTTATTATTTTTTAAACACTAACGTCATCCCAATTTACAGAATTTGAAGCTCTATTCACCGAATTACCTCAGCTGAGAGCTAAGGTGATCTGTAAATTGAAATGAGTTACGGTAATTATGTTGCTGACTGTACATATAAGGTATGTAAGTACTACAATTTTACACACGTTTTTTTACATTAAAGTAAGCACTTTTTCTACAATATTATTTTCTTCATTCACAATCTAATACCTCTTTATGTACAAAATTTATGATTAAACCATAATTTCTTGAGCAATGTCCAATTCTGATGAATTGGACATTCATAATGTTATGAAAGTTAATGGTTTAGTGACCTAAACCATTAACTTTTTAACTAATAGTTATTACATACATAAATTTTTAAAATAGTTTTATACAATACACATGATATCACAGTCTCACTATTCTCACTTAGTAACTATTACAAGTTAGCTGACTGTACCTCAGACAGGCACCTATGTTTTCCTCGGGGCTCGTCTTATGCACAGGAGGGCCGAAACGAACGCTGACTTCGTAAGGACTGATGGAGGTCTCTATCCTGCAGTCCTTGCGCGCCTGGCCGGGGCAGAAGGAACTACCGCAGTGGTGAGGGTCACACACGCCGGCGCCCATGGACGAACTCTGAGTAATTGGAGGTAGATACCTAATATAATACAATGAATAGACAATTTTGTTTTTTAAGAGTAATAATATCCGAAATTAGTCGTGTTCCCTTTTTTAACACCTCCAGCTAGCTAATTTGCTTGTGTTAGGAGTCTAATGGCCTGATTTCGAAGCCGGGACCATCGTAAGGCCGACTCCTTAAACACTAAGCTGCTATATGAAAGCATACAAATCATCACCATAATTATCATCTCAGCGCTGTGTCCCGATTACATCCAAGGCTTACACCTCGCCTGACGCCGGAGTCGCCTTCGCGTGTCGAGGGCTTTGCGGATCGGCAGAGACTCAGGTTTCAGAATCCCTTGATCATCTCCTTCTCGAGTATTATTTGTTCGCAGAAGGAGGCGGCAGCGGCTCACGAGCTCGCACTCAGCACTATTACTGTGGGCAAGACGCTGAGCTAGAGGACTCCCACTCCGCGGGCCACCACGAGGGTCCGCCTCGGCACCTCCCACGCCTATTCCGACAGCGTGTGCAGCCCTGAGTCCTCGCTTGCATCACAGTGATGGGAATCAAACGTTGGCTCCTTCCTGATCTGCCACAGGTAGTCCCCAAAGCACCCCTTCTCAGAGACCACCTTCGTCAGCTGGAACGAAAGGCTCCCGTGTCGCCTCTCTAACCAGTCTTCCATGATGGACCTTACCGCCAAAGTCGTTCCTTCCACTCTACCACGATGTTCTGGCAGAACTGGGACTGCACGGCCTCGATTTCTCGAGGCTCTGGGTCCCGTCCCTGCTCCCGCGCCTCATTTTGCCACTGGTATAGTTGCGAAAGAGCTCTCGCTTCCAGGTGGGGTTCCGACAAGGAGACTCGCCTCGTATTCACACACTTCTGGCTTCCAGAGCCTCCGCCCATATTGGGCAGGGTAATGGACACGATCCCCCTGTAGAGTCTCCTGCAGGAGTCATCGAATGTTGAGCAGCAACTGAGCCAGAGCATTAGCTGTGCCCTTCAATTTGGGGGCCAGACTTCGGATATGTATGTCGAATACAAGCCCCAAATATTTCATTTGGGGCTTGATGCCGATGCGAGTACCTCCCACTATGAGACTAGATCCCTCAGGTAGCTTGCTTCGAGGCCCATGAAAGAACAGGGCCAAGGTCAAAGTTGGAGTATAAATGGGAAAGCCTACAAAGCACATCTTATGCAATTTCAAATACTAAAACATCAAAAAACAACAGTTCCAAGTCTATAAAGTCAGTCAAAACTTCAACAATATGACTTCGATATTGCTCATGAACTTCACGAGTACCCTCAAAACTTTAGATTTATGCTCGCAGAAATACCCGAGCTCCTATTGAAATAGCTCTTAAATAAGGTTTTTTATTCGTTTGATATTTTACAGACTTTTTTAGATAAGTTCTCCTCGGTATAAGGTATTATATTGTCGTATATTTGTTACTGCTTTGGATTTTATTAGCACATACATGTAGTGGAAACGTTTCACAACAAATGTATTAACTTTGTAAATTAAGAAAATTAATCACTGAAATCTTCTAAACACTTTAACGAAGAAGGAAGCGATAACAAGACACATAAGATGAGAACATCATCTAAATAACTCACCGAAATTAAATACTCGTTTTCACACGATATAGTGATCCGGTCTTGACATCTCTGCCTGCCATGTCCCATGAACCCAACGCCGTAGTCCCCGTACCCGTAGTACCGGAATCTGTCGTCTTCGGTTCCGTAATGCTGCGTGTACGGCGACCACCGCACCCAGCTCGAAGACCTCGCCTGACCCCACATCCAAGACCAGATATACGTCCAGATCTAGGTGAGGTTAGTCAATGTTAAGCTAGCTACAGGGCAAGCGGATAGCTATAAATAAATATTATAAAGAAATCTGAGGCAGGATTGGCGATGATTGCTGATAATAAAATGGTTTTGATAAAGCTAAAAAGATTTAGCAGGGAGTTATCGTACAAGTAACAAATCTTCAACATTATTGAATGTGTTGTTGTTGAAAAACATGTTTATAATTACAAGTTGATGACAAAAATTTAAAACTTTGCTTCGCTACAAAAATTGAACTCGAGATGATGTAAGGATTCTAACGATAAAACGCACATCTAAAACTGTTCCAGCATTTATAAGTTAGGTAGGATAAAGAACTCATTTACATACATGAACCCTGAAAACATTACTTTCTTTGCCTTGAGTAGTCATGTATTCACAGAAATTTTAAACTGTTTTGATATCACACTGTCATTATCACTAGAATGATTATTATCTGAAGCAAATAGCTAGCTAAATGACACTACAGTAACATAGACAGTACATGGAAAGTGATGTAACAATCATCGTACTACTTGTGAGACTCAGTACAGGGCATGACATAGCGACGCCAGGGTTCACCAGGCATTTTTGAAATTTGGAGGCAGTATAGTACTCTCCTAATAATAATAATTATACAATTATTGATTGGTATTAGCAACTTATATAATATAACATCTAACATGCGTGTGTTATGGGTCGTTAACTATATAATTTGAATTTCATCATCCTTGTAAAATATGTTAGCAGTTACAGCTGGGACTTATCTAATATTTATTATTGGCAGAAATAAGGTTTTTCATATTGTATAAAAAAATAGTTGCAATTGCATGTCATGCAGATATTGTGAATATTGGTAATCTATGATTATTGTATTACTTTTTGCTCCTGTAATTATGTACTTCGTTGTTTCAAACATAAAACCTGATTACAATCCATAAAAACATTAAGAGACTACATCGAACTATTCCCGTTTTAAATAAGAAATACATTCTAAGGACCTACTAATTTTCCAAACAATCAAATCAAGATGCTCAGAAGTAATAGAAAAGGCCTCCAATACCTTTACAATGCCTTCTGAGTTGACAAGTTCGTTAAAATTTCGGACTTCAAAGTTTGTGAACTTTTCAAGTAACGAAAAACATTAATTGGATAAGAACTAAACAAATTAATAGGACAACAACGAAAAAAACTAAATTAGATAAAGAAAAAATTGAATGGTACAATAATGAAAATATTAAATTGGTCAATACCGAAAAAATTGCATGGGATAGTAACGAAAAAAAAACTTGGATAAAATAAAAAACAAGGCAGAAAAGATTTCTAAAATATTTCTTACTTTTTTCGTTGTTATTTTAATATAATTAGTATAAATTATATTATAATTTACAGTAAATATTTTTATTCGCATTTTTAACATATATTTGCAATAACATTACAGTTGTGGAATAGAATACATAATGCTTGCGGTTTTATACACATAGGCAACTATAGCAAATAAATATAATAAATTTCCTTCAATCTCCAATAACTGAATTCAATGTTTATAGGTGTTTAATGAAAGCAGATACAATCATATTAGATATGAACGATGAGCCTAATGATGACGGAGATTATTATCCTGAGAAATTGTACTATCCGTAAGTTATATTTTATTACGTGTTTTAATAAGTTGACAGTTTAATAACAGATATTTAGTGTACTTACGTATAGAAAATTTCAATGTTATTAAATATTTTCGAAATAAAATTAAGTATCTCAAGGTTTAAATTCAATTACTGTCGTCAACAGATAAAAAAAATGTTTCTTTATTTACAACCAGATTCACAAGGCAATAGGAAAAGCCTATGAGAAAAGAATCTGCTATTAAAATACACGGAAACACACAAAATTATTTTTTCAAAAATTGTACATGTTTCCAATATGATTTTATCGCTTAACTGCGTGTGCTTTTGTTCGTCTGCGGCAATATTCTTTGCGTGTAGCGCCTTGTGTTAAGCAGCTGAGGCTATTTCGCAAGTATCAAGTATAACTTCATTATTAACATCATTTTATTGTTAACCAACTCCTCACTAATTTATCCTAAGTTAACAATATTATTTTACATTCTTTATATTCCGTTCTTACCCTGGACAACATGCTAGGTTGCGCTTCGACTGGTGCTATCTGAGGCTCATCCCCTGATCCTTCCATTTCACCATCTTGTGTCATCATATCATCATTGACTGGCATCATTTGATCATCGCCTGGCATATCTAAAATATTATGAAAATCAAAAGAACAAAAGAGTTCTAAAAGTTATTTTTGTTATTTTACGATCCATAAACGTAATAACTGGTACGGCTTGTTGTTATAAGATGAAGATTATATAGCTAATACATTCAGTAACATCGACATCGTTATTATCCCAACTCTAATCCCGGTTAATTTTAAGGTTCCAGTGTGGAACCGGGGTCCTCTCTTTGACTTTTTCTGCTGTTCTTCGCAGTCTTTCGCATCCCTGATAGTGAGACCATAAGCGCGTTTCATCTTTTATGTCATCAAATTAGTATTCTTCAGTCTACCCTTCCAACCGAAGCCTGGCGGCAATGGCATGGCCAGACATTTGTCACCTACGTAGCCAGTATGATTCTATTTTTTTCTTATTACTCGTTGGGCACCATTCTAATCATAATCATAATTCCAACATTGAATTTTACTGAGCAGCGAAGTTACTGGGAATCAGTAATTTTCGATGGTATCACAGGAAATACCTCAATACCCCGTGATGCCCCTGGGGGTGTCATGGGGATTAAGAGGATTCCCTTGTGACCAATGACACACAGGGGGTATCACGGAAAAAGAACGGTGGCAACTCTCCTGCAGTGATTTTTAGGATTTAGCAACGTTATATCATTAAAACTCAACAATAATTTCAATGAGACTAACCAGGTGGATCAGTAACTGATGGTGTGTCAGTAGCCGGGCCTATTCTGAAGGATCGCCCGTCACATGGTGTATATCTAATTGAACAAATTCCGGTATTCTTTCTGATGCATGCCTTGTAGTCTTGAGAAGCCAGGTGACGCCCATTCGTTGCAAAATTGAAGGTCTTTATTGTTCCTAAAAAAATAAAAAAATAACGAAAACATATTAAATTTTCAACAAAAAAGAATTTGTACAGACTTTATTCGTGTTCTCAGCAAATCCTTTCATTTACGCCACATTGTTTGACAACTATGTAATGTCATCCCAACTGAAAAAAATTGCTCATTCGGTTGGAGAAAGCAGTTTTAAAATTCAATTACAGATTTTTTACATTTATTTGATACTCAAAGAAGAGGACCTGTAGCGGGCGCTGACGGTGTGAGCATCACGCTCGCCAAACCTTCTGAATTTCTGGGCAAACCTTCACCCATTTTTTGGTGTTCGAAATTCGAATCAATTTATTTACGCTCGCAGCAAAATGCTGCGAATTTTACGCAGCCAAGGCGCTATTTTCATGCTAGAGAGGTAAAACAACCAAAATACAAACACCCAGACTCAGCAGTACTATGGTGATTGATTGAGTCCACACTTACCATTGTCAGCGGTATAGTACTGCAGGCAGCCATGCGGCGCGGTGTTGGCGAGCGGCATCTGCGCCAGGCGCAATAGCCACAGGCGCGGCATGTCACCACCGCGCATGCGCATGGTTAGCTTTATGGCCTTGGCACCCGCCAGCTCACCCGTCTCACGCTTCTCGCTGGCTGTCGACAGCGTGTGGTATACTGTACGAAGGGATGGAAAATATATAAAAGGTATTGTTATATATAAAGCCCCACCGAGATCTTTGGAGCATTTTCCAACCTCTGCTGCTAGCTGATATAACTGCTGATTATTGGACGAGAATCCGGAAGAGGCTTTTCTTCTTTCAGAAGAAAAGGAAGGAAAGGAATAGGAGTAGAAGACTGCCTACCTCAAACAAGCAGGTAAGAGAAAAAGCAAATTTCGAGCTAGAGCTGAAAAATTTGGATATATTGTAAAACCTATGCTAGTATTTTGTATAAATCTGCAATTACGTTGTCATTTAACAGACGATGGATATATTTTGGAGCGATAACGAGAATAAAGTTGCTATGGAAATATATAAATATTTATTCAAAGCTAAGATGTGATGTAATGTGAATTGATCAGAAGTCATTTAGCTTGAGGACGGCAGAAGAGCGGACCCGGCTTTGCAAATTTTGGATGCTACCAAGATTGATAATGATGAGGATGATACAAGTTATCCTTTGCCAAGTGAAAGATGCCCGAAATCAACTTATTCATTTGTTAAAATTTGATTTAAACAAATGAATATTATGCTGATGATTTTACATTTGATTAAAGTAAAACAAAAAACAGTTTAAACATTATTAGCATATACAAAAAAATCAGCAATGACTTATAATAAGGTTTGTTTCATAATCAAAGTTACCTACAAAACAGTTCAATAAATATGAAATTGGATACATACTATGTTGTCCATGATTTTGTCCACATAATGTGAAATTACTCTCTCCGTCACCCAATATCATTGCATCCTCGTCACAATCGCCCGTGGATCTGTTTGGTTGACCCTGAAACACAATCGTGGTAGGAACATTTGAATAATGTTTTAAACCTTAATTATTAATAGTCATTAACTACTTTGAGAGGCTTGTGACTAACTTGTAAGTAGTTATATATATTGCAATGTTAAGTATTACTATAGATTTAGATCGCAAAAAGAGTACATCTAGGACGGGATTTGAACCCGCGATCAGTCTCTTACAGGGGGAATGCTCTGACCAACTGAGCCACCTAGACAAGTCCCAGGTATTCGAAATTCTCCGTTTATTATATAAGTCTCAAGGCGACGCTGGAGCCATATATTCAAGTCCCGATTCTCTTTTTCCGATCTAAATTTATAAGAAGATTAAGAATACTAATTGCTTAAAAATTGAATTGAATTAAGTATTACTAGTCAAGTTAGTCTTAGGATAGAACTTTACGGGAAGTCGAATCCTTAAAAAGTTCGACAACCTGATCTAACTATAGAACTTTGATGTTGCCATGAGCATTTTATGGCAAGGATACCAGCGATACTACCAGTAGTGTCGTTTACAATTAACGACACCACCTACCTGCACCTACATGCACTTGATAAACTCAGATAAGGAGATACAGTTACATTCAGTCACTTGATATTTTTATGCCGTTTTGTTATGTAGCCACGAAAGTGTCCCATAGCTGGGCAAATGCCTCCCCCATTCTTTCCCCTCATCTCTATTCTGGACCACCACTCACTCCCTGGGCCGGCCTAGTCTCTTATGTCTGTCAGCAAGGTTGGGTTTTATTATGTCTGTCAGCAAGGTTGGGTTTTATTTTTTTTAGTAAAAAAGTTGCGGAGAAGTATGATTTACTTTTTTTCCACATTGTGGTTTATCTAAATAAGTATGCTTTTATTTAGTTATAAATAAAGAGTTACATTTCTTACGATTGCTGTCGCTTTTTTAAAATAGGTAAATAAAGAATTAAATTTCTGAACTTCGTCGTTGTTGGCTGTACAATTTGATCTAAAATGTGCGCGGTAGTGTCGTTAATTGTAAACGACACTACTGGTAGTATCGCTGCTAGTGTGCTTGCCATAAAATGGCCATGAGTGGTGAAGGTCTGATGGATATCCCTTTACATCAAATATCAAAGTTCAGCCGTTATGTAGTTTCACTGAAAGTCGACCCTCACTTATTTAAGAAAAGAAATCTGACTGCTTTGTTGCTGGTATTAGATGTCGATACTACAAGAGACGGTAAAATAATTTTGGTCGCACTCCGTCTATCGTGAACACTCACAATGCTAAAATGTATGAAGTCGATCCTGAGTTGCATGATTCCTGCAAAAGTCTTCTCAATAGTAATGTTGCAATCCTGATCGCCTGTCCACAAGTCGGGGAAGCCTGGGGACATGAAGTACGTCAGGTTATTCTGGACAACCGCTCCGCATGACACCTCGACTGAAACAGAGATAAACAAATGGATATTATCCAAAGAATGTATACCAGAATACCACAACTCTTTTGGTGCTAATTTTTTTTTTGTACATTATCATAAATCTTGCTTACCATCGGCCAAATCTTGGCGTGATAAACTACATGTAAACTATGACGATACCTTATTTTCACTTGCGTAAACCCCCTCGGGCCTCACCTCACCGGAGCTAAAGGTGAGATGGCTAAGTCGGATTCGAACTGACTAAAAATGTACGGTGTTTCGAACCCTAGAAAGGATATCCCTAAAACCCTAACCGAATTTGGCCATCAACGTTGGCGACCCCAACATGTTGCTGGTGATCAAAGGGGAACTCGCGAAAACATGGCGAGATGGCATCCTGGGCCTTCTTCTGCTAAGGCGACGGCTAGCCTCATCAGACATCTCCAAACCTGCGCTCGTTTTGGAATCTCCGCCGCCGCGCCGCGCCGCTCGGTGCGTCTTCTGGGACACGGGAGAGTGCTGCTATGGCAATACCTTTGTGCAACAATTCTAGTCAACTAAAATACAAATAAAAAAATACTTTTTCCAGGGTGAAATTACCACCTTCAACAACAACAATATTGCTACAAACTCAATTTTATCTGTATTTAATCAACCTCTAGTTTGTGTTTGAAAGTAGACTTAAATACACTACAAGTACCTAAATTATGTCATAAATTATAATAACACAATCAAAAACATGGTGAACGAATCATTGAGCCTTAGGCCGGATTATGTAGAATGTGCTATTTTCAACATTATTCAAAGTACCTTTTTTTTTTTTTTTTTTTTTTTTTTTTTTTTTTTTCGTGCGGAAATCGTAACATCTAATTAGACCGCTGTCCCCTGTCGTGATTCCAGTCACGTCAATCCTTTACTCACACGCCAGGGCACGTAGGCCTACGATGTTTTTCACCCCACCCGTCATGTCATTACGTCTAGCCGTTATTAGATCAACAGAGCTTTCTGTTTTTATACATTTAAAACAGATGATAAAATAAATGTAAAATTCTTTTTAAGTAGGATTTGTAAATTTTATTTTTTACTTTTATCACTGATATAAACGCTAGCGACAATCGCGTTGCAGGTCCATTTTCTCTTCCTAAGGAGCTCTGTTGATTTATTCACCCTACTCAAGAAACTTTAGTAGTGCTTACTCCCCCAAAATTCTAGAGACCCGACCTACTGTCCAAAAAGGTATGGTAACCTTTTTACCCTCCCCGAGTTACGTAAGTGGCTCTAACGACACATACTCCCGGTCAAAACCTTTTTTATATAATTCCACATATTATCACAAAACATTAATTTCAATGCTTTTAAACACATTACATAATAGCCTTATCGACCTTACAAGTCGAAAATCAAGATAAACAACAAACTTGCCACTTAGCAACAATATCCGAATTGCTTATTCGAAATTTCGTCTATAAGCTTATACTCGTAAATAATGATACAAGTGAGGCTGGGTTTCTGCGCTAAGCAACTTTTATATGAAGTAACAGTAATTAGGCGAGCTCATTAGGACTTTGGCCTGTGCGTATAACGTGCTAGCAAGTACCTACAGTTTCTCTCTGTGTGTACTCAAGGCCGTGAATTTATCATCGGACACTCGGAGGAAATTAATGAAGTGAGAGGAACATTTCGAAAAGTTTCGCCCTCATTAGCAAGTAATAGTATACCTATTAAGGTTGTTTCTATACTTATACGAAAAATGTAGTAAATACTTACTTACTACATTTTTAGGGTTCCGTTGCCAAATGGTAAAAATTGGATTCATCATGTCTGTCTGTCTGTCCGTCCGTATGTCACAGCCACTTTTTTCCGAAACTATAAGAACTATGCTGTTGAAACTTGGTGAGTAGATGTATTCTGTGAACCGCATTAAGATTTTCACACAAAAATAGAAAAAAAACAATAAATTTTGGGGGCGCCCCATACTAACTCAAAATTTATTTTTTCATCAAACCCATTCGTGTCATCTATAGATAGGTCTTCAGAAATGATATTGAGGTTTCTAATATCATTTTTTTCTAAACTGAATAGTTTACGCGAGAGACACTTCCAAAGTGTTAAAATGTATGCTCCCCCCCCCCCCCTGTAACTTCTAAAATAAGAGAATGATAAAACTAAAAAAAAATATGTTGTAGATTACCTTGTAAACTTCCACCGAAAATTGGAATGAACGAGATCTAGTAAGTAGTTTTTTTTTAATACGTCATAAATCGTAAATCTCAATTTACCTTTCATTCAATCAACACAAATATAAAAATTTTACTTGCTGCTACGGAACCCTTCATGGGCGAGTCCGACTCGCACTTGGCCGGTTTTTTCTTACATTGCCCCGACTAAGAACTATGTGGTTCATCGCGAATTAGTATATTAGGGCAGAACTCCAAAACCACACGCTTTTACCAAAATGTAATGTATTAGAATCAGACTCGGTAGACTTCTAGGTGGAGTTCCATTAACCAAATTCTGATTCCATCATTACACAAACCTGGGGTTGTTAAATTAATGCATTTTTATCTGAATGTCACTTAGGCACAGATGAAATTTGAAGTCGATGGAATTTTAATACTTGTAGGAAGAAAACAATATTGTAAACTAATGTGTACTAATATTATAAAGAGGTAAAGTAGCCGCGGTAGCCTAGTGGTATGGGTAATGGACTGCTGAGACGAGGTCTCGGGTTCGATCCCAGGTTTTACCATGGCACACACCAATGACTTTTCGATGCTTTTCGAAGTTATGTGTGTATTTATCGCAGGTTTATAAGTGCCCGGTTAATGGCAATAGGCTCGCCACCTATTACATTGGGACCTAAACATAAACTGGCGAAATGTGGGTGCTAGCACCTCTGCCTACCCCTTCGAGGATATAGGCGTGAGTTTATGTTATGTAAAGTTTGTGAGTTTAGGCATTATTGTGAGTTTGTAGGGGGTAATCTCTGGATCTACTAAACCGATTTTGGAAATTGTTTTAACAATAGAAAGCCACATTATTTTTGAGTGTTATAGGCTTATATATCATCACGTAACACAATATGTAACTTTGAAAAGATATTATTTTAATACAATTTGATATCTAGTACAGTCATTTAGATTTCAAAGCATGATATTAAGCAACATATAATTATATAATATCAATTGTATCATTAATTCAATGGTAACTTAGTGGACAAAACTACATTCCATAAAATTTATTCCCGTCCCCACGCGTAGTTAAAAATACTTTATGCAATCATTAAAAAATTATTGTTATGTTTGCCAGATTTATGAATTTCCTTCTCTTCTTCTTCTTTTTTTAGCTCTATTCTATTCTATTCTTCTTATGGCAAGCGTTGCCGATTCCAATGTCGACAATTCTGCCAAAGTCAAACGTGCTATGGAGATTTTGTGCGCTGGCCGAATAGGGAAAAAAAATGCTTGACAATATTGGACTAGTTGGTCTTCTTTTAGTTAATGGCTTCTGCAGTAGAACCGACTAAAACCGCACGCCGTCTCTGGTCTACAGACGCCGGGTGTATAATATCAACCTAGTGAACAAAGTTGACAAAATTCCAGACCATAATCCATCTCCGTACCAAATACCTACCCGTGATATGTTTCTTTACTCCTTTATTTATTTTTATTTATTTATTTAAAATGTATGCACACACAATGACCGAAGAACGACTGACGAAAGACGAATGTTATACCTATTTTTGAATTCACCGTTACACTAACCGCTTTTACCACAATATTTACATATAATAAATAAATAATAAAATAGAATTAATTTAAAAATTTAATTTAAAGAACATTTTTCGCATTGTGATTAACTTAATCAGACTAACTTATTACTATCTTAGATACTAGATATCTTAGAATTTGCATAATTGATTTTGCTAAAATATTCGTTGAATATAAAATAAAGTGCCTATCCCAGGACCACTTTAGGCACTTTGTATTTAAAATCTTGTTCAAATAAAATATTCTACACGTGGACCGTTGCATACAACTGCTAACGTCAGAGGTCACGAGTGCTATTCCCGCAAAAATTTGTCACAAAATTCGGCCGGGTAGGTACCACCGTGATTTCCGCACGATAAAAAAAAAAGAAGGCACCACAGTGCACGATTGCGAAAAACCCTCCATAGTAATCCAACTTCGGTTTGATTGCGTGGTGTCACGCGGTGCTGCGACGACAATCCTCTTCTGATGAGGCCGTCAAGCTGAGTGCCACCATTGTTAACATGGTACGTGTATGTAATGGTGACCCTCTTTCCTGAGACTTTACCTTCAGCTTACCATCAGGCGAGGCGAAGTCAAATTGATGTGTCTTAAATATAAAAAAAAAAAAAACATAACATAACTTCACGCCTGTATCCCCGAAGGAGTAGGCAGAGGTGTATTACACACCCTCGATTCGCCAGTTATAAGGTACCAATGTAATAGGGAGCGAGCTTATTGCCATCTACCGGCCACATTATTAAGCGAGCGATAATTAACATTTATTAATGCACACATAACTACAAAAAGTCAGAGGTGTGTACCCGGGGCGACTGGGGATCGAACTCGAGACCTCGTCTCAGCATTCCGTTACGTACGCCACTAGGCTATCGCCGCTTCCATTTTATATACCTAGACATACAAACCGCGGTAGCCTAGTGCTATGGGTAAAGGACTGCTGAGACGAGGTCTCGGGTTCGATCCCAGGTATTACCATGGCACACACCAATGACTTTTCGATGCTTTTCGAAGTTATGTGCGTAATTATCGCAGGTTTATAGGTGCCCGGTTAATGGCAATAGGCTCGCCACCTATTACATTGGGCCCTAAACATAAACTGGCGAAATGTGGGTGCTAGCACCTCTGCCTACCCCTTCGGGGATATAGGCGTGAGTTTATGTTATGTTATGTTACATTTAAAAAATTAGTATAATTATGTACGACCACAGAAAAAAAAGATTATTTATTCGCATTCTGAAACCCATTTTATAAGCTTGCTTAATTTGGGTCTTGATATGACTGTGTACTATGTTCTGGAATTATTCATTTACTTTAAAAGACTGTAAAACTAGATTCTGTTAGCGACAAAAAGATGAATTTAACTGAAATTTTGCACTGGGACTAGAACACCTGCTACGTTTTACACCAATAATGAATTCCTGTATATAGCGGGAACGGAATCTGTATTTCACATTTGCGGAACTTAAGAGTAAATACCCATTTATAAAAAAGCGGCCAAGTGCGGGACTCGCCCATGAAGGATTCCGAAGCAGCAAGTAACACAATAATGTTTTTTTAAATATTTATAGAATTTGAGTTAATTGAATGAAAGGTAAATTGCGCTTTACGATTTATGACGTAATCAAAAAAAACTACTTACTAGATCTCGTTCAAACCAATTTTCGTTGAAAGTTTACATGGTAATGTACATCATATATTTTTGTTAAATTTATCATTCTCTTACTTTAGAAGTTACAGGGTGACACACACATTTTACCACTTTGGAAGTGTCTCTCGCGCAAACTATTCAATTTAGAATAAATTTGAATGATATTAGAAACCACATTATAATTTTTGAAGACCTTGATTTTTGAAGTTTGATGAAAAAAAAATTTTTGAGTTTCAGTTCTAAGTATGGGTAACCCTCAAAATTTATTGTTTTTTTTTATTTTTGTGTGAAAATCTTAATGCGGTTAACAGATTACATCTACTTATCAAGTTTCAACAGCATAGTTTTTATAGTTTCGGAAAAAAGTGGCTGTGAAATACGGACGGACAGACAGACATGACGAATCTATAAGGGTTCCGTTTTTTGCCATTTGGCAACGGAACCCTAACAATGTAGCGGTAGTGCATTCGACTGCTACGACAGGGGGTGCGGGTTCGATTCCCGCTCAACGTAAATATTCGTATGCATAAATATGTCTATTTGCATTTGTCTGGGTGATTCTATCTATAATAAGTACTTATTTACAAAAAAAAAGTATATAAGTATGTTTATCCGCAATCTGGAACCCATAACTCAAGCTAGTTAAACTATGCTTACTTCGGGTCTAGAAAGCGGTGTGTAAAATTTCGTAGACTATTTATTTATAACTCTGTAAATTGACTACTGTTGTTGATGTGATCATGTATTTTGCTATAACGTTAGCACATGTAACATTATTATGAGCCATGAACACCGGAATAAGGTTACTGTCTTGTACTTCTTTGTTTAACGACCGTTGGCATACAATTTATGTATATGTTCCTACTGTACTTTTATACTACACTTTGTTTTTTCAACCTGTTCAACATTTATGTATACATATTCTATTGTACCGCGGTAGCCTAGTGGTATGGGTAATGGACTGCTGAGAAGAGGTCTCGGGTTCGATCCCAGGTTTTACCATGGCACACACCAATGACTTTTCGATGCTTGTCGAAGTTATGTGTGTATTTATCGCAGGTTTATAAGTGCCCGGTTAATGGCAATAGGCTCGCTACCTATTACATTGGGACCTAAACATAATCTGGCGAAATGTGGGTGCTAGCACCTCTGCCTACCCCTTCGGGGATATAGATTTATATCTTCAACATTTATGAACTATTATTTCTATTTTGTGATGATTTATTATCGACACAATCTGGATATTGAGTATTAATTATTTTAAGTCTATGTGGCGGGAACTCGACTTGGCGGCGACTAAACATGGCGGGACTAGACGTCAAGGTAACAAATCTATAAACTTAAATATGAAAGTATCAATGTGCATGTATATGCAACTGTTAACGGTTAACTGCAATGCAATAGGCTCCCTTTCTTTAATATTCTTTACATTCGGCGGCTTAGATAATAGTAGTAGTAGGTTTCTAATATCATTTTTTTTCTAAACTGAATAGTTTGCGCGAGAGACACCTCCAAAGTGGTAAAATGTGCCCCTCCCCCCCCCCTGTAACTTCTAAAATAGGGGAATGATAAAACTAAAATCTAGTGGGGCGGAAATCACACAGTGATTGTCAAACTTCGGGCCAAACTTAGATATTTTTGTTGCAGTATTTTTATTCAAAATTACAGACCTTAGGCTTTATGCATATTATTCGACGCGTCTTCATATATTGAGCAATAAATAAGAAGAAAATGAAATCAAATCAAACGTCTTCGACGTCAAAAACACAAAAAAATTATTTTATATTTCAGTTTCTTTCAGAGTCTCGTTCTTTTATGTAAATATAAAATATACGTATTGTCATTGTCACTCAAATGTCAAAGTCAAATACGTGTTACTCTGATAACTCGAAAGAAACTCACTTGTAAAAGTTTTTTAGGGACAATTTGTATGGTAGGTACCCGAAACCTTGAACGTACAAACCCCAAAATATAATCAGTTCTTCCTATTAACCAAACAAGATGATTGGCGAAAGAATTTTTGAAATCGGATAAGTGGTTCTTGATTTATTGCGTAAACAGACATCCAGACATCCAGACATCCAGACATCCAGACCAACAGACAGACCGACACAAAAATTCTTTTTGCTTAATTAGACTTAGAATCATGTGAAACGTCGAGAAAAGTGATAAAAAGTGGGTGTAAGATTTTGATTTTTTTTGCGTGATTTTAAAAGACTTCGGTGTCCACCTGGTTGGTGGCCCGAAGTAAAATATATATGATGTACATTACCATGTAAACTTCCACTGAAAATTTGTTTGAACGAGGTCTAGTAACTAGTTTTTTTTTAATACGCCATAAATCGTAAACCGCAATTTACCTTTAATTCAATCAACTCAAATATAAAAAATAAAAAGTAACATTAGTATGTTACTTGCTGCTACGGAACCCTTCATGGGCGAGTCCGACTCGCACTTGGCCGCTTTTTTTCTTTCTTTCATTCTAACACCTACTGTGTAGGACGAGTGGGAACCTCACACATTTTAGGGGACCAGTGGGCTCTGTACCTTTTTTTTTTTCGTGCGGAAATCCCTTCGGATACCCCCCCGCCGGCCAGCGGGGGCGGTTATGTCGGGCTTGCACCGACTAAAACCGCACGCCGTCTCGGGTCTTCAGACGCCGGGGTGTAAGGTTACCCATAGAGCATATCCCTCGCACCCCGACTGAGCCTGGGCCATCTCACCACTAACAGCATCGCTCATCCTGTCTCCTCTGAAAGCAGAGGAGTACGGAGAGCGATGTGTTCCCGCCACGTTGGGTATTGGCCGACGATCAATGCCAACCCTATGAAGGGGAAGCCATGCCAGTGGGCTCTGTACCTGTGTAACCATGAACTACATTCTGGGTATGAAACAAAATCGAATTATGAAGAAATTTCGAATAGAATTATGAAGAGAATTCGAATTATTATTTACCCCCATAATCTATTTATCTATCTGGTACATGTTGAACTGCTGGGCACCCATTTGGTGCATTTGTATCCCAAATTACTATTTTTAGATTTCATGTAATGTTATGTACTTAGTTTGTGGACTCTTTGTACTAATAATTGTTTCTTCTTTTTTCCATAAAGGTAATACTGGCCAGCAGTTCTGAAATTAACATTCTAACATAAGGTCCCGATTTTCTCCTAGATTTTGCAAAGCTATTACTGAATAATAAAGTAAGTGACATAAATTCAAACGAGCGCAGCAATTACTGTCGGTGCCAACGCCAATTCTCTCACTATATCTGCTTCAGAGTCTAGACTTTCAGTTTAATCAATAAAAATGACCCTTTTTACAAGAGAATTTAAAAGGTTACATAGGCTAATAGGAGATTTACATCGTTTAAAGCACTGGCAGTTGGACGTCTCCAGAATACTGAAATACTGTTGCCCCTCTCGCAATCCACAGGAACCTGTGGAACTTGTATTTCCGGAATAAAAAACACCCTGTGTTTAATTTCAGACTATAAACTATCTCTGTGCCAAACTGCATCTAGATCCGTTAAGCCATTTTTGTGTAAAAGAGTAACAAACATCCACACTCCTGAATTTCCACATACATAACATAACATAAACTCACGCCTATATCCCCGAAGGGGTAGGCAGAGGTGCTAGCACCCACATTTCGCCAGTTTATGTTTAGGTCCCAATGTAATAGGTGGCGAGCCTATTGCCATTAACCGGGCACTTATAAACCTGCGATAAATACACACATAACTTCGAAAAGCATCGAAAAGTCATTGGTGTGTGCCATGGTAAAACCTGGGATCGAACCCGAGACCTCGTCTCAGCAGTCCATTACCCATACCACTAGGCTACCGCGGTTTTTACATTTATAATAGGTATAACTATAACTCATCTTTCTGATGAGGCTTAACTTGGCTTCTTTGAAAGCGACAGTCGTCTAACCCCCCAATCTCTGCTGAGGAAAGCCTGCACCAGAGCCTCATCCATCAGTTAGCAGGTGTTACCCAAGTTACGTAACCGCTCCTCATCATCCGCTAATCCCAGTAATTCTGTTGCCCTTATCAAATTGTTAACGTTTCGCCACTAGACGGCACTAAATCTTTCTGAACCTGCCTAGTATCCCATAAAGGCGGAGTTATTCACAGTACTGTAGCATCCGCGAACTATCTCCGACATTATGGACCATTATAGTCAGCCCGTCTCACCGCATATGGAAGATTTCATAGCGTAACTTAGATGTACAAGCCTGTTCTAGTAATCTGATTACAAATGAAGAAGTTATACGTTTTCGGTAATATAGTATCATACTTAGTTGTGGTAAATATCTATGTCTTATTATTAACCGACTTCAAAACAGGAGGCTCTCAATTCGGTTGAATTTTTAAGCAATTATTTCACCTCGCTCGGTATCACAGCTTGGCGGTAGTAAGTGTTACAGAGGCTGCTTCGCATAAAGTCTCCGGTTCAATCTTTGGTCAGGCTAAGTATTTGTGGATATTTTTGTTAGCAAATTTTCTAATATAGTAATAATGGAATCGTCATAACAAACAAAAATGGCGTAAGACTCGGAATCAATACTTGTGTAATGTTCTTTCATGAAAAATGTTTGGAAAAGACACGACGCAGAACATATTGTTACAACGAGTGTCGATATCTCAAAAACTACTCATCGAATCTTCAGGAAATTTAAAAGCATTGCTGGTGTTGAAGTACTCTACCGATTAGTGTAGAACAATCTAGAATCGCAAACATTCAAAGTCGCACCTACCTCGAATACCTATACCTTCTTCTTAATGCGAGATTCGTTAAGTTGAATACAAGGTTATTCACCTTGAATGTTGGCGCGTCTGTACCTACTACTGTTGTAGGTGCCTATCCTCCTTGTCCAGAAAATTCTCGAACGCTCTACTAAGGTACCTTTTTTTTTTTTTTTTTTTTTTTCGTGCGGAAATCCCTTCGGATACCCCCCCGCGTGCCAGCGGGGGCGGTTATGTCGGGCTTGAACCGACTAAAACCGCACGCCGTCTCGTGTCTACAGACGCCGGGGTGTAAGGTTGCCCATAGAGCATATCCCTCGCTCCCCGACTGACCCTGGGCCATCTCCGGTTTCGAGATGGCCCCCTCGAAACTTACTTAGGTACTAAGGTACCTAACGTGCCTTATCTCTAGATGATTCTGGAATATTCTACCCTCCTAATTAAGAACTATAAAAGGTGCCCGGATATCGACACGAAGTCAGTTAATTTACGGAAGTGCAAGCGAAAACATCATACCGAAGCAATTCAAGAGGATTATACCTTTTTTTTTTTTTTTTTTATCGTGCGGAAATCCCTTCGGATACCCCCCCGCCGGCCAGCGGGGGCGGTTATGTCGGGCTTGCACCGACTAAAACCGCACGCCGTCTCGGGTCTTCAGACGCCGGGGTGTAAGGTTACCCATAGAGCATATCCCTCGCACCCCGGCTGACCCTGGGCCATCTCACCACTAACAGCATCGCTCATCCTGTCTCCTCTGAAAGCAGAGGAGTACGGAGAGCGATGTGTTCCCGCCACGTTGGGTATTGGCCGACGATCAATGCCAACCCTATGAAGGGGTGAAGGGGAAGCCATTGACCGCCGCTCAGGGTGTACCGGCCGCTCCGATTCCGTTCCCCCCGGACTGCAGCGGGATCGGAATCGGAGCGACACTCGAGGAGGTTACCCAACACACACCCCAAGAGGATTATACCTGCGACCTAAGCAACGACTGTGGACTACTGTGAACTGCTGAACGACTTGAACTGTTGAAGAGTACTGTGTGTGCTAGTTATTTAGTTATCTAGTTTGTGGTGAGCGAATAAACCTTTTCATTGTATAAACAGCATTTAATTGTACCCCGCGCACGTAACACTATTGAAAGAAAAAGCAGTCACGATTCTCCTGTCTGCACCTTGACTACGCAGGTTCGAGTCTTGTCAGAGTTTTACGCCCTTTGTCTCGAAAACTGTTAGCGAAATATGAATGTTAATCCATCTTTGCCAAGGTCAGAGACAGGTGGACCACAGGCGTAAGTTATTATGTACGAGTATAGGTAATGTTTGCTGTTCATTCAAGGAAAGACCTATATTTCTTGATACTTTTCAGTGGTCCACTATAATTATGTGATATTCGTCTTACAAATTAATAGTAGTCCTGTAACGTTGTGGATTCTTTATAAATCTAATTAAAACAATATCCATAAATTAATCGATATTTTAGTATGTTTCGATAGTTATTACTAAATATCTATGGTTGTGCGAGCGAGATTGGACAGCACTAGCCCAGTCATCAACTGACGGCTCTTATATCGTTCCTTTCCTTGGTAACCTTCGCCGGGGAAAGTCACTTTGACCCCGTGGCCAACTGCTGTCGGCTCCGGGTAAGTTTTGAGATCAACATTTCCTACTTCTTTCTACAGGTGAAGACTTTCCAGCGGTGCAGCTTATTGCCTGCTAAAATGCATGGCTTATTATATTTTATTTTATACTGTGTGCTATTTCAGCCTACCTATTTAGTGCCACGAGGCCGATGACCCCTACGGTCAGAGGTCGCGGCACCAGCTTGTGCTGCCTAATTATATTCTTTTTATTATAGCTTCTAGCTACGCTGCATTGCCGCTGGGAGATTCTCTTCACCTGCTATTTTAGCGGGTCACTTGGACGTAATTACCTAGTGACAAACTGACCCGCACTTTTTCTAATTCCAGGGTCTTCGCACCGGGCTTCGCACCATCTTAGCGGTAGCGAGGCACACCAGCGGAGACCCTGGCACGCCGGCATCACCACCAGCCACGTGTCCACTAGCTAAGTGCATACTAACATCTTGCACAACGGACCGAACAACGCCACGGCAGAATATTTATTATGAATCCATCCCCTGAGGTTCATTTACTCAAATACCAGATATAAATTTATGTAACATTCTATTCACGATTATAATCTTATAATCAATTATAATCAACCTTTTATTTAACTCTGCTCGCCCTAGCCGGCGTTAGCTTCAATTACATTTACAGTGCATAAGTCACCTTAAACTTTTCATAACTCCATTTAAAAACTTCTACAAAAACATTCAATCGTTACATTGGCGCCTTACAAGGTATTATTCTGCCGTAGGTATTGTGTGTTTGGTCCGTAAGTACTTTATTTCTTCTTATTTTCCTCTTTATTTTACCAGTGTGGTGATTTTTTTCACCAATTTTATTGTTATTTTTCATTTTAACTAAATGAAGGTAGTTGAAAATAATTATTAATTTCAATTTTTTTATAATTAACTGAATAATGCATACTTTTTCCATTATATTAGTGAAATTACTCATTTATTTAACTAATTACTTGTGTTAAACATAACAACAAGGTTAATTAACATTACTTATTCAATTATTTTGCATTTAACATCTAGACTGGTTTAATACCTTTTATGGTCATTTTAACTGTATACTGTTATACCACTGGTAAAATAAGGATCTATTCACTTTTGTTTCTTGGACTTGTTGATCTCAACCGTTATCTACTTACTTTTTATTCTATTTTTGTATACCTAGTACACAGTCAGTGAATTTATTATATTTTTATACTTGCTTACCTTTTATTTGCATTATAATAACATATATTAAGTTATTATCAACCTATTGCTGGTTGAAATTTATCTTTATGTTGATAAATTAATACTATTTTGATGTATTATACACAAATAGTTTATAACTCACTGACAGGTTACATATATACTACTTGATTTGAGTTCCTTATATTGAAGTAAATTACTTACTTAATTTATTTGTCAATCTCGCTCATCGCACCATAGCTTTTATTTTTACTTAACTTTGGGTTAATTTACCTTTTAAATTTAATACTTACTCAACTGTTTTGTAGTCAGTGTTGCTTGTTATCGGATTTCTGTATCCAAATTAGCTTTTGTATTTGAAAAAAAAAATGAAAACAATTCTTTGAAAAAAAATACAAAGAATAAAAGATCTCCATACAACTATTAAAATCTTTGAAAAGAACAACAAAGATAATAAATACTTAAATTTGTAGACTTCGTCTTGTTCTGCATATTGTTGGATTGTTTTGTCTGGTATAGTTTAAAGTCAATAACATCATTACCAATTATATAAATTGACCGTTCAAAGTCAGCAATGCATTAGCCATTTCCCCCGAGTCCTTTTAAAATGACTTGTGTAATAATGGAGCTTTTCATAACTAAATATAGGTGAAATAATCAATATAATTCATATAAAACATTTTTAATCAAACATAATACAATACAAGAACCTAACCTAAACTAATAAATAAGCGGCATTTAATAAGCGGTATTTTAATAAGCGGCGGTAGCTCAGTGGCATACGTAACGGACTACTGAGACGAGGTCTCGAGTTCGATCCCCAATCGCCCCGAGCACACACCTCTGACTTTTCGTAGTTATGTGTGCATTAATAAATGTTAATTATAGCTCGCTTAATAATGTGCAGATGGCAATAGGCTGAGTATTTAAGACACCTCTGCCTACCCCTTTAGGGATACAGTCGTGATGTTATGTTATGTTAATGAATCCAATCTAGGGTAATAATGTGAATACAATTTGGCTGTAGTTCATTTCTTGTGTATGTTCTAATCTTACATGTTCCTTGTAAACTATATCTTTTTATGTACGAAGCAAAAAAATATGGCTCCCTTTGTCTTATAAAACAATTTAATTTTAACGGTCCATAAGAAATTCATGGCGTATACCCAACCTACTTATATAAAAAAGTAATACCATTATCTCAACATGTTCTTATATCAACTTGACGATTATTTTACGTTATTTTTATTATTTGAAAGTAGCTTATTACTTTTCACTTCCACTTCAGTTTGTACAATATATTTCGACTTAAAATTGAGCCATTGTATTGTGCTAACTTTTGTTTAAGTTGATTCATGACGAAACGTTGAGAAAACACAAAGCCCCTTAACCAATCTTTACAAATTTATTACAGATAAATAAATTGGCACAATAGAAGTCTGGAAAGTTATAAAGTGAACAATTTAACTTTCTCTGTCTCCTGTTTTGAGGTTGGCTCAATGTGATGTGTTTTAGAGAAGCATTTAACAACAATGTGTCGTAAACTGCATTGCACCTCAATATGCTTATTGCATGCGCTATAACATATACGCCTGTCTCGGATGTCTATGTTAGGGAACAACTTCACTTCACTGTCACTCCAGAGAGATTGGTTGATAGATTTTCTCTATATCTATACTCACTATATTATAAAGAAAGAGAGGAAATTTTGTGAGTATGTTTATATGATGAGGCTAATCTTCGAAGTCACTGCACTTTAATAGAAAAATTCTGTCACCATTTGCAAGGTACGTTATACTTGGGGTGCGACTGGTTGGATCACCTCCAAGTTTGGTGCACCCTGGGCAATGTGGGCGATGACACATCATTGATTGCTCCTCTGGAGTAGCTGGCGTCAACGTCAACGGCCAAGAGTCTGACGAACCGGCCCTTTTCAGGGCCAGCTGACCCCATTGCACGAGGAGGTCGGGGTACGGTGGGCCCGCGGGGGGGAGTCGCTCCAGGTACCCCTCTGCTGTTATCAGAGGGGACACTGCGAATGGCCCAGGGTCAGTCGGAGTGCGAGGGATATGCTCTATGGGTAACCTTACACCCCGGCGTCTGCAGACCCGAGACGGCGTGCGGTTTTAGTCGGTTCAAGCCCGACATAACCGCCCCCGCTAGCCGGCGGGGGGGGTATCCGAAGGGATTTCCGCACAAAAAAAAAAAAAAGGTACGTTATACTTGACTGTCATACTGAATTTCGAAGTTCAAAATAGCGATGAACGGTAGCCCTAAAGTACCGAAACGCGACTCACGGTAGTGCGAAAGTGCACCACATCGATACCCATAATTTCGAATGTTTTCCACCCCAAAGCACGGTAGTGCGAATGTATTCCACATCGAGTTATTTATCTGGTTGTTGTGGTCACAGTTCTAACCTAACCTAACCCTGCCTATTTCAATGATGTAAGAAAACCACTGAACTGTAGCCCTGTAAAACGCGACTCGATGTGTAATACTTACTAATACACTACCGTGCTTCGCGATGGAAAACATTCGAAATTACGGGTATCGATGTGGCGCACTTTCGCACTATCGTGAGTCCGTTTCGGTACTTTAGGGCTACAGTTCATCGCTATTTTGAACTTCGAAATTCTGTATGACAGTGGTTATACTTGATGGACATAGGTAATATATTATCACGCCACTACCTAAGGGAACGGAGCAGTAATCACAAATATCAACAAATCCAGCAAATTCGCATACATTATTTGAACATAAACATAACTTCACGCCTGTATTCCCGAAGGGGTAGGCAGAGGTGTATTGCACACCCACGATTCGTCAGTAATGTTTAGGTCCCAATGTAATAGGGGGCGAGCCTATTGCCATCTACCGGGCACATTACTAAGCGAGCGATAATCAACTTTTATTTTTATTTTTTATTTGAAAACTAATAAAATACGGTGCAACGGAGATTCAAAATTAGGCCACGGGTGAATTCGGGGTAGTCCAGCTAATAAGAACACTGTTGTTGAAGCGTCGGTAGCTTAGTGGTTAAGGAGTCGACCCTACGATCGAGAGGTCCCGGGTTCGAATACTGGCCATTACACTACCGATGTGAACCCACTCCTAACACAAGCAATTTAGCTTAGCTAGTTAGCGGGTTAGTTAGTTACGTTAAGGGACCCAACGCCCCCACTAGGAGACTGTACCTGGGGATCGTGCGAAGCATGGCCCTATACGGGGCCCCCGTATGGGCGGAGACTCTGGCGGCCCGCAACGTGGCTGTTCTTAACAGCCCGTTAAAGGCGATGGCCGTCAGAGTCATCAGGGGGTATCGCACGATCTCCGTCGAGGCGGCATGTCTCCTAGCTGGGACCCCTCCATGGGACCTGGAAGCGAGAGCCCTTGCGCTGCTGTACCAGTGGCGCAAGGAGGCGCTGGAGCGGGGCCATAGGCCGGAGCCCCGAGAAATCAGGGCTCAGCGGTCCCTGCTCCGCCAGGAACTCATGGAGACATGGAGGGTGCGACTTGAGCACCCAAGGTGGGGGGAATCCACCATTGCGGCGGTGAGACCGATCATGAAGGAGTGGTTGGAGAGGGACCATGGGGACCTCTCCTACCGGATGTGCCAGATGGTTACCGGACACGGGTGTTTCGGTAAGTATCTGTGGCGCATCCACCGGGAGACAACGCCGCAGTGCCAGCACTGCGAGGATCCTGGCGAAGACACGGCGCTCCACACGTTGGTGGAGTGCCCTGCGTGGGCGAGTCAACGCCGGGATCTCATTGCGGTCCTGGGCGTGGACGTTCTCTCGTTGGAGACCATGGTGAGGGCCGCGGTCTCCGACGGGAGCAAGTGGCACGCCGCCGCCTCTTTCTGCGAGCAGGTAATGCGCGCGAAAGAGACGGCGGAGAGGGAGCGGGAAAGAACCCTGCCCCCCGAGTTTCGCAGTCTGCGGCGAGGACGCCGCAGACTCATCTACGCCCGGGACTACCGACCTCCATGATCGGGGCCTGAGGACGGCAGTTGGCCGACTCGCCGTCCTTACAGAAGCAGGCCGTGGCGGAGGCGTGTCGTGTGTGCCCTACACACGCCTGCCAACTCACCGAAGCGGGATAAAACCCGACCCCACCAGGCGAGGCCGCGGTGGCGGCCAAAGTCCGCCGGCAACCCTGGGGTTATCCTTTCGAGGGCTTACCCGGGGTGCCCGGCAACGGACACTTGGGTTGGAACCGTGCGGTTTTAGTCGAGACACGACATAACCACCCCCGCAGGCCGGCGGGGGGGTATCCGAAGGGATTTCCGCACGTAAAAAAAAAAAAAAAAAAGCTAGTTAGCGGGAATATTAGTAATTTCGGTCATTAATATTCTTTAAAAAAATATATAGCGAATTACCGAAATACTTACGTGGTCATTAGAGTACCGGTGTATCATTTATGGTCAATCCTACAGACCGCTATCTTTGGGAGGAATCATCATCGAAAGAGTCTATAGTACCATATAAGACTGACGACAGGACACAGTTTACTAACTTTAAACCCAGCAGTAGCAGTAACAATAAATGCAACTGCATGAGATCCCGGGTTGAAGTTTCGTGCAAAAGTGTTATGGAGTATTGTTTCTATTATTACAGTTTTAGTAGTAGCACGGACACTGGAAAATGAATCTTCTAGCTCTCTATAAGATTTGATAACTTTTTTACAATGCAAGCAATAAGTACTCGTATTTGCGTCAGTTTTTAGTGAGTCATTATTTCTGTTAACTTGGTTCTACCGACTATTTTAAGCAAAATAACGATAACTGTTGGGGTTTCTCTACGAGATCGAATCAGAAATGAGGAGATCCGTAGACTAACTAGAGTTACCAACATAGCAGAGCGAGTCAGCAAGCTGAAGTGGCAGTGGGCAGGGCAGTTAGCTCGGAGAACCGATGGCCAATGGTGCAGAAAGGTTCTTGAGTGGAGACCACGTGACGGCAAGCGCAGCGTTGCAAGGCCTCCCGCATGGTGGACAGACGACCTAGTAAAGATCGCAGGGACTCGGTGGATGCCGGCCGCTACAGACCGGTCGAAATGGAAGTCAATGTGGGAGGCCTATGTTCAGCAGTGGGCTTCCTACGGCTGATATGATGATGATGAATAACTGTTCAATTAAAAACGGATTTTCTTTTTACAGAAGCCCACAGCCAGTCATTTTATTCTTTATTTTAAGTGGTTATTACTTCATTAGACAAGTCTCTCATTTTTACGGCCACTAAACCGTCCCTCGTCAAAGTTTTAGAACTGTTGCAGGCAAATGGCCGTTGCATTATAAAGACGGCATTTGACGATTCTTTAGTCGGAATGGTCAGATTTTATGACCGTAATACTTTGGACGTAAAATAGTAAATGGTATTAAAATGTCCATAAAAATATCTTGCAATGGAGTATGTGAGGCCCTTTTTGGGCCCCGCCATTCTCACCTGCAAGCTGATACACCTGCAATTTGATGGGTGAGGCTCTGGCGCAGACTATCTTCACGAGGTTTGGAGTTCAGACAGTAGTCAGTGCCATAAAATAAATCAAAAGGAGTAAGTGAAGTGGAGAGTGGTAAAAGTCTTAGATGCAACTGGGAACCACGCTAAAAAGCGTCGGTAGCTTAGTGGTTAAGGAGTCGGCCTTACGACCGAGAGGTGCCAGGTTCGAATCCTGGCCATTACACTACTGACTGAATCCACTTCTAACACAAGCAATTAAGCTTAGCTTTAGGGGTTATGGGGAATATTAGTAATTGCGGTTACTAGTACTCTTTAAAAAGAAAATTATGATTTTATTATGATCTTACAAAGAACCCTTAGTTTGAATTGTTCGAATGGTTTTATAGGGATTTTCTTTAGAAAAGCCCTATTGCCATCGAGTTGTCGTCGTCGTTGACGTCGTCGTTGTCAATTTTCTGTCACGGATTTGGGTATGAAGGAGATGAGCTATCGAGTTGCTGTTTTCGGTAATAGATTCGTGCTGGGGTGAATCATTGCAAGACAAAGAAAAAATCGCAAATATAAAAAAATCGCAAAATCGAAAATCCCTTGTATTCGGCTGAGCTCGTCTCAGGAATTCAACTTGTTTTCATTTAACCTTAATAATTGTTTACCCCGCTTCGCTCCTATAAAACACAATTGTCGAAATATGATAGTCAATACACCTCTGTCTACCCTTCGAAGATATACAGACGTGAGTATAAGTACACATTAATAAAAGATAGCCATTAATTAGAGGCAAACTTCGGGACATTATTTCCCCGCACCATAAATCCGGGAACATCTAACAACATTTGCTTAATCACTATTTCTACTTTCTCGCTAACAGCTATTATAATAGTTTTAGTTCGTTGTTTACATTGTTCAAGTTCCAAGGAACTTGTTTACTGAGTAAAAGTGTCACTAAAAGTTTTAGGAACTAGGGTAAAAGTTTTAGGGTTATCAAGATTTCCGATCACATAACAACCTCCCCTGCCAGTGATGAGGTGGGTATGTCGGAATCGAACCGACTAAAACCACACTGTGTCCTTCCCAAGCGTCTATGGCCGGGCACCCCACGTTTAATTGTAAATATCGGAGGTTAAGCAACTAGAGATTAAACCTCAAGTGCTGAATTAAATCAGCTATTAATCACATTATTTACACTATAATGTCTGTACGGCCTGTCACCCTAGGAGAAGCAGGCTGGGACGGTGGGGCGACTAGCGCCCCTCTCCCAAACCGCGGCAAGACGGGGACAACGTGGTTCCCAAACCCGAGGGGGACATCTCGAAACCGGAGATGGTCCAGGGTCAGTCGGGGTGCGAGGGATATGCTCTATGGGCAACCTTACACCCGTCTGAAAACCTGAGACGGCGTGCGGTTTTAGTCGATTCAAGCCCGACATAACCGCCCCCGCTGGCCGGCGGGGGGGTATCCGAAGGGATTTCCGCACGAAAAAATAAATAAAAAGGATGGACCGAAATGTAATTCTACCCACATAGAGACAAATCTATGTCACTTTCACCTGCTGACAGAATGCCCAATGTACTCATTGATTAGATGGGAACTCTTGGGATCGGACAGACTGGACGAGGAAGGCATAAGCAATCTGAAGGTGGAACAGATAATCAGATATATTAAGGACACACTAAGGGTGCCGTAAGAGTGTCGGATCAACCACACCCTGCCCGAAGGGAGAACTGGGGAAATGGACGTAGTGGCCCGCATCCGTCGCGGGTCGATCGTCCGTCCGGCTGCCGGAGTCCCCGTCGAAAACAATAATGTCACAGTTGTAAGACGGCACTCGATGAGAGTGGACGGCTCACCGCTAGCCTTTTATTGTTTATGTTTTTATACTTACAGACACAACACACACCAAGTCCGTGGGCACAATCTCCGGATGCCCTGCCGTCTCTCTGGCGACAGTCGTACTGGTTGATGCAGATTCCTGCTCTCGCGATGCTGTAGCCTTCGGGCTGGCACTCGCGCTCGCCTCCAACAGGGAAGAAGTTGAGAACTTTACCGAGAGCCAGTAGACCTCCTGGAAACAAAAAAGGGATATTTGCAATTTGCAATGTTGAACACAAGTAACTGGTTTACTGGTGGTAGAAATTTGATGACACAAATTTAGGTAGGTACCATCGTGCACGATTGCGAAAAACCCTCCATTGTAATCCAATTTCGGTTTGATTGCGTTCAGGGGTCAGCAAGTGCATAGCCGGGCAGGGGGATTGTGGTCGCAGCACTAGGGGGACCAGTGGATGTCACGCGATGCTGCGACGACAATCCTCTTCTGATGAGGCCGTCAAGCTGAGTGCCACCATTGTTAACATGATACGTGTATGTAATGGTGACCCTCTTTTCTGAGACTTTACCTTCAGCTTACCATCAGGCGAGGTGAAGTCAAATTGACGAGTCCTAAATATAAATAAAAAAAAACTAAAATTCTAAACTGTTCGCTGATCCCGAAGCGTAAGATGTAATTTGAATGATTGCGATTCAATTTCCGGGTAGTGCAAATTCGTATTAAATGTTATTATTTGGTAATTTTCTTCTAGGTAGTTTTAAGTTTGAAGTTCCAGTTTAAGTTTGAAGCTGGTGACTAAAATCGACCGTGTAAACGATCAGTTGCAGGTGCCTGCCTATACTGTTTATGAAATGAACTCGGGAAATGACCGAGGTGCATGCGATTTTAGTCACCTGTGGAAATGGGCTAGCGATGCGGATGTTAATCCAATTAATTGTGAAGCGACTAGCCGTACGGCGATAATCGACGCATGTAAAGAAGGCTTATAGGAGACGTAGATAACGTGCGTAGCATTCCCCACTTGAAACTGTAGGCACCAACGCTAACTCGCAAAAACTAATGAGACCGTAATCTTAGCAATCCATGGATTCTCCGTGCGGGTGCCGGGTCCATCGCGTTGCTGAGTTGGGAACTCGGGACAGTGCCTGGGACTTGCGACCCAAGTGTAGGTTTAGAAGGGGCCCCTTTTGTTGATGTACATCAACACTCACCTTCACTACCCAAGTTCCCCTCCCTGCCTAACCAAATTTGATACGAACCTACTAGTGCCGCTTTAGACATTCGTCCTAGTAATGAGCTTATTGTAGCTCTCGATAGGCCTAGATCTTTAAGTAGGTTATAGAGAGATTTTGCTGGTATACCTCTCGCTCCCACTTCCACTGCATACAAATTAACCACGTAACCGTTTTTGATTAATTCGTTTGTGAGATCATAGTATTTATTTTTCTTTATTGTGTGGTCCTTCGGTATATTTGTTTCCCACGGTACAGTAAGTTCCACAAGAACCACATGTTTTAATCTCTTAGAATATAGGAATATGTCAGGTCTAGATGACGAAACCCCAACATCCTCCGGAATTTTGTAGTGCTTTTCATACGTGTCGATTAGGAGAGTCCAATCTGGGGCAGTATCTAAGATTGAATAAGGTTTGTTCCTGGGTGTTATGGATGAACCTTCAGACACAAAGTTGATATGACGTCTGTTAGTAGTCAATCCTTTTTGGGCTCTAGCTACTGCCAGACTCATTGCTTCACGTATGATGATAAGCACCTTATCGTGTCGGCGTGAGTAATGGCCTCTATCGAGAAGCACCCTACATCCTACTAATATGTGTCTAGCCGTCCCTATTGCCTCACCACAAGTATAACATTGTTTTTCTGTGGCCTTCCCCCACCTTACCAGATTACTCTGGTCTGGGAGGGTCATCTGAAAGGCGTTAAGATAAAATTTTAACAGGGCCGGCGACCAGTCATAGATCAAGGTGCGCCACTTTAAGGCCATCGGTATGCAGAACTCTCCCATTGTCAACCATTCATTTTGGATTTCCAAATTCATCGCGTGCACTCGATATTTATCATTTTCGTCTTGTTTTAGAAAGGACTTAAGTATATCCTGGTCCCTTTCTGGCTCTCGTACTCCCAACCCCACTCTATTTGACTGGGCCCCTATCATAAATCGTTTATGGAATAGAAGTCTAGATTCAAGCTCGGACGCGTTATTATCTTTCGGGAGTGCCCTGATTGTGACATCTTGGGATTTTCCTAAGATGTGGGCTTTGGTAACTCTAAGATGTTTATAGAGCTCCGATGGTTTCTTAAGTTTCATCCCAAAATTATTTTGATCCCTAAATAGAGCAGAGGAATCAGCAGAGTGCGCTAGTCCAAGCCACGATTTTAGCGATTTTATGACAGTTGCATCTATTTTCGCCAGTAAGGTTTTACCGAATTCATACACCAGAAAAGGCCAAGTCAGACGTGATGTTAAGTAGTTGTCATATATCCAAGCTTTTTTGATATTGTTTAGTGGTATCTGATCTATCTTATTTAGGTCATTTATAAACGTATCGACAACTTCATCTAAGGATGGTGTGCGTCCTTTATAGTCTATCTTTCTCCCAAGAAATTTAAATGGCACCGATTCAGCGACTATGGAAACTGGTTTACCCCCAATGAAGAGTCCCGGGTCGTAAGAGGTAAATTTGGTGTCCCGTCTACCCAGACATAGACAGTGACACTTACTGGGCTTCGTCCTCAGTCCATTTGTCCACGAACAGAACTCATCGACTTCCTTTAATAGTTCCTGACATTGTTTTGGATTGCGCGTCAGTATTGCGAGATCGTCAGCAAAAGCTAAGATGGACTCTGAGTATATGTTATTTACTTTAAACCGATAACCCCATTTCTTTTCGTGACGTATTAACTTGGTAATTAAGATATTAATTACTATGTTAAATGCTATTGGTGACAAGCAGCATCCCTGAAACAGTCCCACATTATACCGTAATGGTCCTGTGTGTACTTCTTGGAAGCTTATAGCAAATTTTAGCTGGGAGTAATACGACTCGATTATCTCTATGACCACGGGCGGAAAGTTATACCATTGCAACGCGTATACCATAAGGTAATGTGGAATTGAGCCAAATGCATTTTCTAGGTCTATCCAACATACCGTTATCTGTCTTTCGTATTTTCTGGCATCTTTTAAGCTTTCCGCTAACAGACTATTGTGTTCCAGACAACCAGAAATGCCGGGTAAAAACCCTTTCTGGTGGTTAGGTCCGAAATACCTATTGTTAATCATAAAATGACACATTTTTGTTTGTAGAATTGAGAAAAATATTTTTGAAATTGTGTTAGTTAGTGCTATCGGTCTAGTATCTTTAGGATGGGTCACTTCATGTTTTTTTGGAATGAGAACGAAAACCGCTTCGCCAAATGCGACTGGTATATTCTTTTCTGACCAGATTTTACTGAATATATTTGTGAGATGTTTACGAACTGTTGGACATTTTTTATACACTATATATGGAACCCCATCAGGGCCCGGAGCCGATTTAGATGATTTCTTTTTTATTTGTATCTCTATTTCCTCTATGGTAGGTGCATTCCCTTGGAATTGTACTAGATGCAAGCTAAAATCTTGAAAAAATTATTAATATCCCGCCTCTTAGCAATTTGCATATGAAAAACATCTCTGGTACGAAAAATGAGACCTTGTTTCGAATAAAAAACAACATTTAAAGCCCTTGGGAGAGGCTAGGGCATTAGGCTAGGGAATACTCGCGAAAAATATGGGTGTTTACAGGGCCGGATTATAAAACGCAAGAGAATAATAAACAGACGCTTCTTGTGAAATATTTTTATTCTTAGTATACCTGTAGCTTTTGTCAGTGGTATAAAATTTGTTTGTCTTTTTATATAAGCAGGATATTTTTGTAATTTACTTGAAAATTTGATTGACAAGTAGATGTTATGAATATGAAATGAGAAGATTACATCTATTTACTTTTTTATTGTAGCATAAGAACAAATGTCTTTAAAATCATTGATAGTAGTTTTCACTTACCAAACCAAACAACACAAAACCATTTAAACAACAATTAATCAAACCATTAAGTACTTCCAGTTTTATTATAAACGTATAAAGTGTCAGTAGATGGTTTTAGAGGTCCGAAGACAGCCGCTCCCGTAGAAATCAAAATAAACCAAACATGTAAAGAATGGCACTAAACCGGGATTGGCACTTGAATAAAGAACAAGAATTGAAGTCGCATCAAAATTCACCATTAAAAGTCTAATTTACTAGCTGAGGCCCGCAGCTCCACACGCTCGGAGGTCGGATATCGTTTTTTGCTCTTAACTCCGGTTCTACTTAGCCAATTGCAATCAAACATACAGACAGATTTTAAGTCTGACCAAGGCCTTTCTAATAGAAATAGAAATAAAAGCGGCCAAGTGCAAGTCGGACATTAAGGGTTCCGTAGCAGCAAGTAACACAATAATGTTTTTTTTTTAATTTTTATATTTGAGTTGATTGAACGAAAGGTAAATTGCGGTTTACGATTTATGACGTATTAAAAAAAACTACTTACTTGATCTCGTTCAAACCAATTATCGTTGGAAGTTTACATGGTAATGTACATCATATGTATTTTTTAGTTTTATCATTCTCTTATTTTAGAAGTTACAGGGGGGGGGGACACATTTTACCACTTTGGGAGTGTCTCCCGCGCAAACTACTCAGAAAAAAATGATATTAGAGACCTCAATATCATTTTTGAAGAGCTATCCATAGATACCTCACACATATGGCTTTGATGAAAAAAAAAAATTTGAGTTTCAGTTCTAAGTATGGGGACCCCCAAAATTTATTGTATTTTTTCTATTTCTGTGTGAAAATCTTAATGCGGTTCACAGAATACATCTACTTACCAAGTTTCAACAGCATAGTTCTTATAGTTTCGGAAAAAAATGGTTGTGACATACGGACGGACAGACAGACAGACATGACGAATCTATAAGGGTTCCGTTTTTTGCCATTTGGCAACGGAACCCTAAAAATCACATAAAAATTCGTTCAGGGTTTTTGCGACCATCGCGAACTAACAGATAAACATTTTAACAGATAAACAGAAAAACAAACAAACAAACAACAATTAAAAAAAATATATTCAGAAATGTTCATTTAACATAACCTAAGTTTTTTTTTATGTCTCAAATGTACAGACACAACTAACTTATAATTTTATAACAGTATAGATTACGGTTATATACAATTACATATTCAACCACAACAAATTAAATGTAACATTCATAATTCACGAATTTAAAAGCTATAAAAACTGTTAAACAAATATTTAAATATTCATATCAGTTTTTATAATTGAATACGTCGCTACATCTCTTAAGAAGGAACATAAATTAGATTTACTTATTTTAAGCTTACGTATATATCACAGTCGAACGAACTTGGTGTCAATATACTTTTAAAACAATATTTATAGAGTTATAAATTGCCTGCACGCAATATGTCATTATTAATTTTATGTATTTTTTTGAAATTAAACTTTTTTAGAATCGTGATTTCAAACTCGATGAAACGAAAAAATAAGTCGATAGTTTTTTTTTAATCAGGGACTTTTCAGAAGTTTCACTTCTACCGTGTGTGACTTGCACACACACACACTATAAAAGGGTAAAAAGGGGAATTGTGTAAAGGGTAAAAAGGGTAAATGTGGCAAGGGTAAAAACAGGAAACGTGAAAAAGGGTAAAAAGGGGAAAAGTGGCAAGGGTAATAAAGGAAAATGTGACAAGGGTAAAAAGGAGAGATAGAGGTCAAACGTGAGCCTATCTACAAAAAAAATAATAAAAAATGGAGGCAAGGTTTTTTTTTTTTTTTTATTTCGCCTAATCCGTCCACCTTTTCTTGGGTATCCCTCTCCTTCTAAAACCCTCTACATTCATACTTTAACACATACTTGTTTAAAGTGATGACAGTGAATACACTTATTTGAACACTTCAACGGTGAAGCTTTAAAAAACGGGCTGTTAACTAGAACAGTTAGTAAGTCACTTTTTTTTATGTTGTTCGTCAACTGCACGCTCATCTATTTTGATACGACGCGACGAAGGGAATACAGTTAACAGTTACTATAAAACTAGGTTATATTATTTTATTGGATCAAATTGCTTTAATGCTTTTGTTTTTTAATGCTAGTGATAGTAAAACTCATAACAAAGTTTTTATAAATTTTATGTTATAATTTATATTCATATCGGTTTGTTTATTAATATAGGCACAAGTATATTATCCTCACAAACTTATGTCCTGTAGTGATTCCAAAATTTAATACGTAGTACCTTTTATTTTCGTGCGGAAATCCCTTCGGATACCCCCCGCCGGCTAGCGGGGGAGGTTATGTTGGGCATGAACCGACTAAAACCGCACGGCGTCTCGGGTCTACAGAGGGTAAGGTGTGGGTTGGGGGTGTAAGGGTAACGGGTGTAAGGTTGCCCATAGAACATATCCCTCGCACCCCATCTGACCCTGGGCCATCTCCGGTTTTGAGCTTTTAGTGCCACCTTCGATGCGTTCGTTTAGTAAAAGGCTAAAGAGATAAGATAAAAAGAACAAGCGGCGATAGCCCAGTGGCGTACGTAACGGACTGCTGAGACGAGGTCTCGAGTTGGATCCTCAGTCGCCCCGGGCACACACCTCTAAGTTTTCGTAGTTATGTCTGCATTAATAAATGTTATTTATCGTTCGCTTAATAATGTGCCCTGTAGATGGCAATAGGCTCGCCCCCTATTACATTGGGGAATCATGGGTTTGTAATACACCTCTGCCTACCCCTTCGGGGTACAGGCGTGAAGTTATGTTATATTATGTATGAGTAGTATATATAAGGTGTCACAAAATTAGGTCTCTGAATTTGGTGAGATGACTTGGTATCGACAAAATATGTATTTGAAACAAAAAAAAAATGGGATAAAATAAAAAAAATATATATAAAAAATAACAAATCGCGACCAGCGTCACGTGTGCTCGTCGCTTTCTTTTTCATTTTGAAATTTTTTTTTTTTTTTTTACCCGATATTTTTTTTTTTGTTTGTTTCAAATGCATATTTTGTCGATACCAAGTCATCTCACCAAATTCAGAGACCTAATTTTGTGGCACCTTATTATATGTTATCACTATTTCATTAACTTCAATTTGTTTGGTTCCACATCATACGGCGTGCTTTATTTATGTTTCCTGACGCCGAGCTGAGTTTTTTTTAAAAGAAAATTTTAATAATACTTTGCCCAAGCTGGGTTTTAAATTCAGGACAGAAATCGCTTGCATATATAATTTATTAAACCAGATTTGCTCTTATTATAAATTATTCTTAGTGAAAAAACCATCTTCAATAAAGTGCCCTCAAGGCTCCAATATGCTGTGCATTTATGACGAGCTCCGAAATTGAATATTTTGTCTTTGAAACCGACGTTAAAAGTAATTTAAAATTTAAATTTCTTTTTTTACGAGTCTGTGGAATCACCGAAACATTGTCTAAGATTTACCGGCACATGAAGTACATGAGACTGTTGACTCTGATCAGATTTCACTAGTGAAAATAATTCCGAGTTTCAAGTTAAACTAAACTCGGATCACGTTTCATGAAAATCATTGAGTAAAACATGAAAACGCAGTTAAGTTTGCATTGGTCATAGTTACTTTCATAGATTAAATCCGTACTTTACTTTAATGGACTTAAATTTTATAGTACTAAGTTGGCAAACAAATCGCGCTTTCCTTTGTAGTAGCAGCAGAGACCTCTATCGACTTCTCCACCGACAAAAGCACAAATATGAATAATGTGACTGTTGCGTATTTTAGCGACTGCATCTAAAATGCATCACCGCGTGATCTGCGAATTGATATACGAATGTATGCATTCGCTACATCGAGCAACTTAATTAAAGTTATTTGTTCGAAATCTCTGGGATTTATGAGTGTGTCCTATACCGCTTTTGACGAGACATCGGGTTTCCAATAAGTGACTAAATAGCCGGTCATTCATGCTAGAAGTAACCATTTGTCCTTTGAATCTAAGTTGCGGTATGCAACTTTAAGTCGAAAATATGTGAGTGGATAGGACTCCGATGGCCCAGGGCTGCATTGTTACGTAAAATGGATAGCTCTGCTACTTATTAAATACTTTACATGATCTATTTGTTTACAATCGGATAGAGAACAGGCCTATCACTTTACATAACATAACATAACTTCACACCTGTATCCCCTAAGGGGTAAGTAGAGGTGTATTACATACCCACGATTCGCCAGTTATGCCTAGGTCCCAATGTAATAGGGGGCGAGCCTATTGCCATTTACCAGGCACATTACTAGGCGAGCGATAATCAACATTTTTAATACACACATAACTATGAAAAGTCAGAGGTGTTGTTTTTTTTATCTTATCTCTTTAGCCTTTTACTAAACGAACGGAACGAAGGCGGCACTTGTATTCTAATCCACTTAAGCTGGAAGCACGCGATAATACATTATTAGATTTCAATAATACGTAAGTACATGTAGTAAAAGTAATGTGGTTAATGTGGCAGGCGGTATGCTTCTGTTTAAAGCCAGCTGTACACATTGGCCCAACATTCGCTAATATATAATATAGTTGGCAGTTTACGCGAATGTAACACATTGAAATAAAACTATTTTTTACCGGATTCTATCGCGATTTATTTGATGATATTTTACATTTTACATTGTACCCGACGTTTCGGTTACCTTTCAGCAGCCATGCGGCGACTCCCCGTGACCATGCTGCTAGTAAACGTGCTAGTAAACTAAATAGTTTTATTTCAATTCGCTAATATAATACACAGAATGTCTGATTTACAACTATAAGTTTACGCAGATGACGGTAGCTCATACATACAATACCTATAGTCACGACTGTTATCACAGAAGGCAGAGGTAAATAAACACCCATTTTTGAAAGAAAAAGGATGGAAGAATTTGTTTATTCATTGGGTTTCGAGGTACACATACTTTAAAGAACGTAATTAAGAACCTGAACTACTTACTGAGATTGGTGAAAAGTTTACCGGGCACTTGAAGAGTGCTGGCAGCGGCCGGAATTTATATCTAGAAGTAGTTTCTAGAAGGTTCGTGCAGACTCGCGGTGCTGCCCCTTCTTTGCCTTCAAATAACTATAAACTTTTACTCACGTAAATAAGACTCAAAATGGTTGCTTTTAAAACTTAAAACCGCTGCTCTTTCAATGGGGATTGACTCATACCACTGAGTTCCAGTCTGGACTGTAATATAGTACGAGACCCACGAGAAGAAATGTATTGGTCTTTGTATTCTACTTCGCCACCGGTAGTTCAATGTTCCGATAATAGTTTAAGTATATACTGTGGCACATCTATTTACTTGCCCCAACGTGTACAGCCGGCATTAGAGAAAGTACAACAAAGCCGATGAACTGTGCGGCCTCAAAGCGTCCAAAGTTACAGAAAACAAAAATAAACACTATGTTAATGTCTGAAGGTCCCGTAATGGATTTTCGAGTGTCTCGCCGCTTAAATGTGCATTGAGAGCAAACATCATTAAGTGTAATTTTAGCACTTTGTTTCTATGATGAATCTGTCTTTTCCCCAGTAGCTGGACAGCTTTCTTCAGCTATATTTTTGGCGTCAGCCTTATTATTGACTGGAAAAGTGTTTTAAATAGAAAAAGTAAAGCAGTTTTGTGTTAAGTAAAACACAAAAAATAGAAAAATCAATCGCATCCTTAGAATTCGTGCCAGTTGCTGCGCACTAGCGCCCCCCCCCCTCCCTCTTTCTGCGGCATAAACGGGGACACCGTGGTTCCCAATCCCGAGGGGGCCATCTCGAAGCCGAAAATGGCCCAAGGTCAGTCGGGGTGCGAGGGAAATGCTTTATGGCCAACCTTCGCCTTCGCATTGGCGTGCGGTTTTAGTCGGTTCAAGCCCGACCTAGCTGGCCGGCGGGGGTGCCTGTGTCTTAGATCTGAGAGGATTTCTGCAGGCAAAAGAAGAAAAAAAAAGGTACTCATAATATAGTAAATAAGTAGGTACACGGCGGTACGTAAGCGGTAACCAAAACGATGCAATCAAAAAACTGATAGCAGGCCGGGACGGTGGGGCGACTAGCGCCCCTCCCCCAAACCGGGGCAAGACGGGGACACCGTGGTTCCCAAACCCGAGGGGGCCATCTCGAAACCGGAGATGGCCCAGGGTCAGTCGGGGTGCGAGGGATATGCTCTATGGGCAACCTTACACCCCGGCGTCTGCAGACCCGAGACGGCGTGCGGTTTTAGTCGGTTCAAGCCCGACATAACCGCCCCCGCTGGCCGGCGGGGGGGTATCCGAGGAGATTTCCGCACGAAAAAAAAAAAAAAAAGTAGACCAGCGGCAATGAGAATATTATGAAAAACGAAAGGAAGATGGCAGGACCTTTAGGAAACCCACAAGCATTACGAATTTCGGTATCGACCAATCAACCTCTGTGGCGCAGCGGTAGAGCATTCGACTGCTAAGTCAGAGGTCACGGTTCGATTCCGGCTCATTGCAATTATGTAAATTTGCATTGGTCTGCGTGTTTCCTATGTATAATATGTATTTATTTACAAAAAAAGTATCTAAGTATATCTATCCCCATTCTAGAACCCATATGACAAGCTCTGCTGAGTTTGGGTCTAAAAGGCGCTGTGTAATATGTCCTAGAATATTTATTTAAAAAAGAACAATAAAAATAGTTTGCCATCACTAAGAATCATCGAAACTATTTTGTATAGAAAATATGCCCGAAGGGATGATTTATTAAAGGCATTTTTTATAAAGGTAAATTGCTTGTCCTATAGATTTAGATCGGAAAAAGAGAACATCTAGGACGGGACTTGAACCCGCGACTTGTCGCTTACGGGGGGAATACTCTTACCAATTGTGAGCTACCTAGATTATTCCCCCTGTAAGAGACTGGTCGCGGATTCAAGCCGTTCAAGTCAAATCTGAAGGAAAAGTTAGCATACTGTGTTAGGAGTCGGTTCACGTCTGTAGTGGAAGACCAGGGTTCGAACACGGGAGCTCTTTATCGTAAGGCCCTAACATGTGTCTAATATGGCATGAGCAGTGCCTAAAGAAGCTCACATTAAACAGTTGGGTCAAAGGTTTTATGCAGAAGGCTATGCTAATATTTGTCTGACCCGTCACATTGCTTCAAAATTATAAAGTAAAAATTCTGCATAAAAATTGGAAAGTATGAAATAAACAAGGCACCATTTATCAATTTAAAACAAATCTGAATACATTTACCTTACACTATATACCAGGTAATATTTGATCATTATGGTTGAATGAACGATGTTTTAACATTAACAGAACTTGATCGGCCATTTAATTATAATTTTGACATTGCCGAGAGCGCATGACGTTATCTGAATTTTATTACACCATCGGAATTATTGATTGAGTTTAACTGAATTAGGTTTTTTAATCTGACTTTTATGGACTGATTCGAGGCAAAAAATTCAGCGCTGTGTAAATAATAAAATATTCTAAGACATTCTACACAGCGCTTTCTTGACCCAAAGTAAGCATAGTTTAACTAGCTTGTGTTATGGGTTCCAGAATGCGGATAAAAATACTTATATACTTTTTTTTGTAAATACATTCATATTATACATAGAAACACCCAGACTAATGCAAATAGACATATTCATGCATACAAATATTTTCACTGAGCGGGAATCGAACACGCACCCCCTGCCGTAGCAATCGAATGCACTACGCCACAGAGGCCGAAATAATAATAATATGCGACATAGGCATAGCTCATTAGCAAGCTGAAGTGGCAGTGTGCCGGCCATATCTCGCGAAGAGCCGACAACCGCTGGGGTAAACGTGTTTTTGAGTGGAGACCGCGACTCGGCAAACGTAGTGTAGGACGCCCTCCGGCCAGGGTGGGATGACGATCTGCGAAAGACTGCGGGTAGATGCTGGATGCGGCAAGCTGAAGACAGGGCGCTATGGCACCCATTAGGGGAGACCTATGTCCAGCAGTGGACTAATAGAGGTTGATGATGATGATGATGATTCTTTGCAAGAAAGATTTCTTTGAGATTTTGTATTTAAGTCATTATAGTTTTTGAAGACATTCAATGATGAAGAATGTTACGTTAAGATAGTTGTCCAGGGCCTGTAGACAAAGTCACATTCTACTAGTGGAATCGCTTCAAAGCGAAACTTCAAATGTTCAATAATATATGTATGGAACTGACATTATATGTTACACGTGACATGTCGACAAAGGTTGTCTCTCCTATTCATTTCGGTCTTTTGAAGGTTCGCTTCGTTGCGATTCCATTAGTAGAATGTGACTTTGTCTACAGGCCCAGGGTGGTTATGTATAGGACCCACCAAGAACCTTACGACCAAATCAACTTCTACAAGCTGATACAACTACTGATTGATGGACGAGGCTTTGCTGCAGGCTTTTCTCTCGGTGTTGGGGGGTCAGGCGGCAGTTGGCTATAGCTGCATAAGCCAAATCTATAGGAAGAGGAGAATAAGCGGACTCCGGGCTCTGAGGTGAGAGCCACAGGTGCAACCGGGTACCCCGCTAATATGATGATATGAGACATCCGAGCTGTACCTTTTTTTTTCGCGCGGAAAAATTCTAACCTCGGATACCTCCCCCCCCCGCTAACGGTGGTGGCTATGTCGGGCTTGAACCTTCAGACGTCGGGGTGTAAGGTAGCCTATGAGGCATTTCCCTCGCATCCTGAATCCGTAGTGTACCTTTTTTTTTTTTTTCGTGCGAAAATCCCTTGTCTTCTAGTGTACCTTGTGGTTAGGATGTTGCAAATAGGACCTAACTGGGGAAGTGCAACCCTCTCACTAAATATGCCCTTCTTTTCGTTATACCTTACCTTTTCAATATAGTCTTTTAGTAGGTTTGTAATAATTGAGCTGAATAAACTTGTTTTATTTGTGTAAGATTTTTGCAACATCACCATCGATGTAGCACAAACGCTCAATGCTTTGTACTTTTGTATGCAAAAAAAAGCATTAACAATAAACAGTTTGGAAAGTTCGTACTTTTATACTATTTTTGAGGACAACAGTGTGATCAACATTGACGCTCGTCTAGACAAGACTTTGTGGCGTTGAACGAAAATAGTTAAAAAAAATGGTATATATAAGTTCTTGAGCAAAAAAAGCAGTAATAGTTGAAAGGTCTAATGGCGAAGTCCTAACTTCTAGTTTGTCTAAACTTTTCTGAATTCATCTAGGTATTTAATTTGATTCCTGAGCTAAAGAACCACGGATGGATGAAATGCGACAACGGATTTAAAGAAGGCTAGGTACCACAAGTCCGCCTGTCACCCCAGCAGAAGCAGGCCGGGACGGCGGGGCAAGTAGCGCCCCTCCCCCAAACCAGGGCACGACGGGGGCACCGTGGATCCCAAACCAGAGGGGGCCATCTCGAAACCGGAGATGGCTCAGGATCAGCCGGGGTGCGAGGGATATGCTTTATAGGCAACCTTACACTTCGGCGTCTGAAGACCCGAGACGGCGTGCGGTTTTAGTCGGTTCAAGATCAACATAACCGCCCCCGCTGGCCGGCGGGGGGTATCCGACGGGATTTCCGCACGAAAAAAAAAATTTACAACAAGTTATTCATGTAGCGTGTCTCCGTACAATTTTTTTTCACCAAACTTACCGATCTTTTCCATGCTCCTCCTTTAAACTACGTTTTTTACCAAACTCACCGATCTTTTCCACGCTACTCCTTTAAACTACGTTTAACCTTGGCACTCTATAGACATCATAAAATGCCAAATTGTGCCAACGTTTGTGATCACGCAGCGGAGCAAATCCTAAAATGGCTCACGTGATGTCATCAGTGGTAAGGAAAATATGTATTTTTTCACCATCCCATACTCCGTGGAACAGTTTGCAAAAACAATTCTGCATCAAGCGAAGGACACTGATTGTTTAATTTACATAAAATACTAAAACGGTTTTGTTTGTGATCAGGCCCTAGTTAAGTTTTTCTATTCCTCATTTGACACACAGTCATTTTTTTTTATACCACTAAGGTGGCAGACAAGCACACGGCCCACCTGATGGGAAGCGGTTACCGCGGCCTATGGACGTGTGCAACACCAGTGTCGTCACACTCGCGCTGCCGACCCTGTAAAGGAAAGGGGATGGGAAAGGAGTTTGGGCTCCGGCACTCTCACTCACCAAACGGAACGCAACAGTTCAAATACTGTTACTTGGCGTCGATATTCTGTGAGAGGGTGGTGCTTTCCCGGTTGAGTCGGCCCATTCACGCAACGGCCAAAGCAGCAACTGCAGCACTAGCAACACTGAGTGTATATTTTACGGCAACCCCTCAATTGGGGGAACCTGGGAAATTTTCATATGATATTCCCTATTGCCACTTCGTGGGGACAATTCTGTCATTTTTTCAAATATATTCCGTATTCAGTTGCACCCGGTGGGGGCACAGTTCTCTAAATAATATTTATTGACTACAATGCAGCGAAAAAACTTACCTACAGCAAAGTACGTTGTATTAGCAGTGGGTACATAATAATATGATTAGGCGCCGAGTTATGTGGACAACGGTAATGAACATTTATTACAGGCTTAAAGCGCCGAATGCGAAGGCTTGGCTTTGGATTTTCGCAACGAAATAAATAAGTAAGTCCTACAATTTGTGTTCCTAGTATACCTGTGTACAAAGACTTCTATGTATACTAAACTGGCTGTTCAGAACAAAAAAAAATGGTATAGATTTTTATATTTTACAATAGTAAACTTTGGCACCACTTTTTGTTATTGTCATAGCCACAGAGTATATTAAGACCATCACCTGATATCTGTAAAGTAGTGTAAAGGCGCCAAAATACTGAATCTATGATAAGATGTCCCGTACCCCCCCCCCCCCTCCCGTTGCCGCCTCACCCCCGAAGTGTGACCCACTTTTTGTTCTGAACTGCTCGTCTTGTATACATATAAGTCATTGCCTGTGTACCTTTTTTTTTTTTTTTTTTTTTTTTATCGTGCGGAAATACTTGATAAATAATACAGGTATTAAAGATGGTAACACAGGAGTTACCGCATGGTATCTTGGAATTTTTTGGGGCCACCTTTCTAGATCATATCCTTGGCAAATAGTACAGTGTATTAAAATTTAAAAAAAATTGGTGTTATCCTTTCGAGGGCTTACCCGGGGTGCCCGGCAATGGACACTTGGGCAGGACACCGTGCGGTTTTAACCGGTTCATGCATGACATAAGCAGTGCAGTAGTCCACATCACGTAGGAGTATACGCAAGCCAACTAGAGACGTTTTCGGACACAGTAAATAAGGTATTACATAAATATACTCACGCTTTTGTCACTCCGGGGCAGACAGAGACAACAACCCGCCATGTGATTATGCTAGTATACACTTTACGAACTTCCTCTACTTACATACCTTCATGCAAGCCCTCATAAATCCTACTAATATTATAAATGTGAAAGTTTGTAAAGATAATAATAATAATAATAAGACATATTATCTCTGGTTGTTCTCGTCTTGCCAACGGAGAATATTTGCATAGACACAACCAAGTGGCCAGAATCGTTCATCAACAACTTGCTCTAAAGTATGATCTTGTAGATTCGGAGGTACCGTATTACAGGTATGTGCCCGACCCAGTTCTTGAAAATGGTCGTGTCACGTTGTACTGGGATCGATCAATCATCACTGACAGGACTATTGTAGCCAATAAGCCTGATATAGTGGTGATTGATCGATCAGAGCGTCTCGCAATAATTGTTGACATCACCATCCCCCATGATGACAATCTCGTGAAAGCCGAAAAAGACAAACAAATAAAATATTTGGACTTGGCTCACGAGATTGTCGACATGTGGGATGTGGATTCAGCAATTATTGTTCCGATAGTCGTATCGGTTCACGGACTGATTGCCAAGAGCCTCGATAAACATCTCCAGAGGCTCGCGTTAGGCAGTTGGGTCAAGGGCTTGATGCAGAAGGCAGTGCTCCTCGATACGGCACGTATTGTGAGGAGGTTCCTCTCCCTGGAGCCCTAACCACCGGTAGCTTGGTCCCTGTACCCGATGCCGGTGGGCCACTATTTTTTATATTTTTAAATATATTTGTTTTTTATTTATATAGAATGTATTTAAAAATATAATTTATATGTATTTTAATTGTAATAAAGAGAATAATAATAATAAATAAATAAATATTCTACGACATTCTACACAGCGCTTTCTAGACCCAAAATAAGCACAGTTTAACTAGCTTGTGTTATGGGTTCTAGAATGCGGATAAACATACTTATATACTTCTTTGTTTTTGTAAATACGTACATATTATACATAGAAACACCCAGACCAATGCAAATAGACATATTCAAAGATGTTTGTATGTTTGTTACACAATCACGCTCTACGCGGCGTGGCGTGTGGTTTTAGTCGGTCCGAGTTCGACATAACGTGGTGGTATCCAATAAAATTTCCTTTACAGAAAAAAAAGAGAATCTGTCTTACCTTTTTTTTTTATTTTTTTTTATCGTGCGGAAATCCCTTCGGATACCCCCCCGCCAGCCAGCGGGGGTGGTTATGTCGGGCTTGCACCGACTAAAACCGCACGCCGTCTCGGGTCTTCAGACGCCGGGGTGTAAGGTTACCCATAGAGCATATCCCTCGCACCCCGGCTGACCCTGGGCCATCTCACCACTAACAGCATCGCTCATCCTGTCTCCTCTGAAAGCAGAGGAGTACGGAGAGCGATGTGTTCCCGCCACGTTGGGTATTGGCCGACGATCAATGCCAACCCTATGAAGGGGTGAAGGGGAAGCCATTGACCGCCGCCCAGGGTGTACCGGCCGCTCCGATTCCGTTCCCCCCGGACTGCAGCGGGATCGGAATCGGAGCGACACTCGAGGAGGTTACCCAACACACACCCCAGAATCTGTCTTACCTTTTTTTTTTTTTTTTTTTTTTTCGTGCGGAAATCCCTTCGGATACCGCCCCCGTTGGAGAGCGGGGGGTCTCCAGCGGGGGCGGTTATGTCGGGCTTGCACCGACTAAAACCGCACGCCGTCTCGGGTCTTAAGACGCCGGGGTGTAAGGTTACCCATAGAGCATATCCCTCGCACCCCGACTGACCCTGGGCCATCTCCGGTTTCGAGATGGCCCCCTTACTTGCTCTCCACTGTGCCCTCTGCTAATCAGAGGGACACGTGGAAAGCTTCCGAACAGCCCTCAACAGGGCCGTCCTCGCCTCGGTCGGAGTTGGCCGTAGGCGGCAGCGTCTCTCCCACCCTAGGATAGAGGCGCTGCCGTCTCCGTTGCCCAGGGTGCACCGCGTGGAGGTCCCCAACCAAGCACCCCTCCCCAACCAAGCACCCCTCCCCAACCAAGCACCCCAGAATCTGTCTTACCTGTTGTCTAACATATCCGACACTTTATCTGTAAGTGGCAAGACAAGCCCTTAGCATAGACCAATATTATGTATAAACAATGTTTATTATTGGTCTATGCCCCTTTTTTTTTACGTGCGGAAATCCCTTCGGTTACCCCCCGCCGGCCAGCGGGGGCGGTTATGTCGTGCATGATCTGACTAAAACCGCAGGGTGTCCTGCCCAAGTGTCCATTGCCGGGCACCCCCGGTAAGCCCTCGAAAGGATAACCCCAGGGTTACCGGCGAACCTTGGCCACCAGCGTGGCCTCGCCTGGTGGGGTCGGGTTTTATCCCGCGTCGGTGAGTTGGCAGGCGTGTGAGGACACACACGACACGCCTCCGCCACGGCCTGCTTCTGTAAGGACGGCGAGTCGGCCAACTGCCGTCCTCAGGCCCCGATCATGGAGGTCGGTAGTCCCGGGCGTAGACGAATCTGCGGCATCCTCGCCGCAGACTGCGGTACTCGGGGGCGGGGTTCTCTCCCGCTCTCTCTCTGCCGTCTCTTTTGCGCGCATTACCTGCTCGCAGAAAGAGGCGGCCACGGCCATGGTCTCCAGCGAGAGAACGTCCACGCCCAGGACCGCAACGAGATCCCAGCGTTGACTCGCCCACGCAGGGCACTCCAGCAACGTGTGGAGCGCCGTGTCTTCGCCAGTGGTCTATGCCCTTAGCTTTAAACTAGCAATACTAATCGTAGTTTATGCCATTGGTCCACACTAAACTCTCATAATTATTATGCTTACATGAATACTCCGTAAGCCTGTACTGGCTGAGTAGCTATATTTACTAGGTCTGCAAGGCGAATCGCTGCTTGCAATGTTGAGCTGAGTGAGATATCGTGAATCAGATTTTGAAAATTTTGAACTGTGATCATTCCTCCGTGGCAAGTCCGATTTTGAAAATTCTTTTTGAAAGTCACAACTCTGGACATGCTTTCTGAGCGTGTAAAGTTTGGTCACAGTGTCTCGAGCGGTTATTATGTAATTCCATCTGGATTTTTTTTAACGGTGATCATTCCTATGAGGTTGCCTTAATTTTTTCAAAATATATCCATAAACCTTCCTCTGATTGACCTCTTTAATCATGCCAAATTTGGTTCTGATTGGATTAGTAGTTTAGGAGGAGACCTGTGACAAAGAAAATCCTGAAGTCTGGTATGAGGAGCTTTCGCTCGACTTCGTCTCACTCAGCTCAATTAAGGACTAGCTGTTGCCCGCGGCTCCGCCCGCATAGAATTCTAATCCCGTGCCCGCAACCCATGGGAACCTATTCCTAGCCTATGTGTTATTCCGGACTATAATCTATCCCTGTGCCAAATTTAAGTCAGATCCGTTCAGCCGTTTTTGCGTGAAAGAGTAACAAACATTCATCCATCCATACTTACAAACTTTCGCGTTTATAATATTAGTAGGATAGGATTATTTGTCAGCCCTATGTTACAAAAGCAAACAAATTGCAAATTAATTACTGTTGCAAGCTTAATTTTCTAGAAATTCGTGAATTGATGCCTTAATGATTAACGACGAAAGTATACTTGATTAATAGCGTTATGAATTACTAGTTGATACCCGCAGCTTCGCCCGCGCATAGGTTGGTTCTCGTTTTCGGTCATGTCTCCGGTTCTACTTATCTAATTGCAATAAAACGTACGGCAGATTATAAGTCTGACTAAGACCTTTCTAATAGAGAAAAACCGCACTGAAATCCGTTCAATAGTTTTTGCGTCCATCGCGAACAGATAAGAATTCCGAAAAATATTTTTGCCTTCAGCATCATAAACCAAGTATTGTTTTAAATATCTGCAATGTACAGACACAACTAATTTACAATTTTTGTTTTTTTAATGCACTTACGTGGCATACAAGCACACGAACCACCTAATTTGAAGCGGTTACCTTAGCCTATGGACGTGTGCCACACCAAGGGCGGTCACAGTAGCGCTGCTGACCCTGTAAAAACCTAATGGCCTAAATGTTATAATCGCTAAGACCACTTTTTAACATATTTTTTCGTACCATTTGCTCAAAAAAGTGACATTCTATGTCACAAAAAGCGAACATAACAATAGTCATTTTTAATCTGTTAAAAACAGGGAAAGAAAATTGTACTGAATTTCATTCATCCTCTAGGGGGAGAATGTGATTTAAATTTGGAATACTTACCGATATTTATACTGAACTACATCTGTGTTTACATCATTGAGTTTGTTTAAAAGCATTATACATACATTTGACCATTTGCACGCTTCGAATCATATGCGGCGTTCGCGGGCAAAGGCTGTTATCAAATGGAATGCTGCCTTTAAAAAAATTACGCTCGCGATTCATATTTTAATTAATAAACCAACAGTTTAAAAAAAAACATTGATTAGTTGGTTTTCGAGCGCGAAATTCTAATTAGAAGTTTTAATTCTTTATTTGTGACCTGCCAGTATTTTATTTGATAAAATAGAAAAAGTTTGATAATAAATATAACATAACATAACATAACATAAACTCACGCCTATATCCCCGAAGGGGTAGGCAGAGGTGCTAGCACCCACATTTCGCCAGTTTATGTCGAGGCCCAATGTAATAGGTGGCGAGCCTATTGCCATTAACCGGGCACTTATAAACCTGCGATAAATACACACATAACTTCGAAAAGCATCGAAAAGTCATTGGTGTGTGCCATGGTAACACCTGGGATCGAACCCGAGACCTCGTCTCAGCAGTCCATTACCCATACCACTAGGCTACCGCGGATAATAAATATTGTTTTCGCAAATGGTACGAAAAGTAGAGTATTTTCCTCGGTGATAAAGCTGTCTTAGTCTTGAGTGAACTTAAATCCCTCGCTACACTCAGGACTCGTCTTAAATCCCTCGCTTCGCTTGTGATTTAAGTTTTTAACACCCTCGCTACGTTCGGGAGTAAACCTCGAGTCCTTCGTTACGCTCGCGATTTATATCGTCACCCGCGACAGAAGACACTGCTTTATCCCCTTGGTTAATAATCTACTATTATATTCACTTTCTTGCCCGTCTAATTTTGTTCCTTTCTGGTCTAGTCGGTACAGATTTGCAAAGAAATGTTGAACCCGTTAGATGGCGATAAAATCGAGTTACAGGATTTTTTTCACGAAATATGCACATGCACTAATGATTTATAATAAAAAAATGTAATGTTATTCTAACCGTCTATGTTCAAGATAAAAATGGTATGATTTTGTATGTTAAGTAGATTTTGTATAAATAGGTACACAGTTTAATTATAATTCTGTTCTACTCCAAAAACTTCAGTACTGCATCTATCAGAATACGAGGGTCAAACTGAAAGTTCTTAGAAAATCAAAAACTGATTACATTAGCCAGTTATTAGTTTTATTATATCTTTTCAAAATATTGTCCATTCACGTCAATACACCGCTGCATGCGATGGAACCACTGGGAAAAGCACTTTGCCCACTCGTCCTTAGGGGTCTCTTCAATGGCATCGCGATACGCAGCCACCGCTTCTTCAGCATTCATAAACCGCTTTCCTTTAAGTTTTTCTTTAATTTTTGGAAATAAATCAAAATCACAAGGCGCGAGGTCGGGGCTATACGGCGGGTGACCCAGTAATTCAACGTTTGATGTCGCCAAATAGTCGATCGTTCGCTTGGCGGTGTGCGACGAGGCGTTGTCGTGGTGAAGGAGGATCCTACTGCGAGGTCGTTTCTCTCGAACTTTTTCCAAGACAAGTGGCAAACAATTGGTAGTGTACCATTCTGCAGAAACTGTTTTTTGATCCTCTAACACAATTGTTACGAAATGACCTATCCTTCCAAAGAACGAGGCCACCATTTTTTTTCCCGCACTTCGATCTCTCTGCACTTTAGTTGGCAACTCCTCGAAAGGAAACACCCACTGAGCAGATTGTCTTTTGGTTTCAGGATCATAACAGTAAATCCAGCTTTCGTCACCTGTTAGTATGTCGAACACAGCATTAGAGTCACCTCCGTTAAATCTTTCAATCATTTTACGGCACCAATCCACACGATGGAGTTTTTGAGCCTCAGTCAAATTATGAGGTATCCACCGGGCGCAAAGCTTCCTAACCGCTAAATGTTCGTGGAGGATTTTGTGCACTTGACTCATACCGATGCCTAAGCTTGTCCGAATCTGCTGATAGGTCACTCTTTTGTCAGTCTCTATCATACGCCGCACAACACAGATGTTATTTTCAGTCGTCGCCGTAGAAGGCCGTCCCTCACGTAAATCATCAGTGAGATTAGTGCGACCACGTTTAAACTCATTAAACCAGTTGTAAACAGTCGCACGAGATGGGGCTTCATCGTGAAAGGCCAATCGTAGTCTATCATAACTTTCTTGTTGACTTAAATGACATCGAAAGTCATAAAAAATCATTGCACGAAAATTTTCTCGTGTTAAATTCATGTTAACGTGACACAGACAATTTTCAATTTGCCGCCAAATCGTAAAACAAATGATAAATGAATGAAATATATACTCAGTAATATTGGCAAAGAGTTCTATTTTCAAATTTTAGAATTATTTTTTTATTATATTGTTTATAAGTGGCCAGTTCTAAGAACTTTCAGTTTGACCCTCGTATAATGAATGTTCTGGTAGAGGCAGTAGATCTAACAGCATTTGCTATTGAGAATTTTGAGTCGTCTGTATTTTTATGTAAATCATTTTTATTAACGCACGTTGGCAATAAAACTGACTCGTATGCCGTGACGGCAAACGGTATAATCACCTATCATCACCCCCTACATCTATGATCTAATAATTAAATTCTATGTTGTTTTTTGTATTTATTTTATTTATTTATTTTAATTCTTTATTGTACGCACACAGTAAACAATTCACAAACATCACAGATAAAATCAGTGTACTAAGGCGAGTTTAACTCAGTACTGAGATTTCTCCCAGCAAACCTTTGGGGGATCGTAGAGAAGGACAACAAATGGGTAAACATGAGTGTACAACCAGAGGAATATACATACTTCCATAAGATACAAACTATAAACTTACATAGACAAAACATACTAAATACATAAATACAAAATACATAAATACCTATACAATAAGTAGAAGTTATTGAAGTGAAAACTTCTTTAGCGGCGTTGAGCACTTTTTTTGTAATGGGTAAAAAAGGTTAAACACGCGTCAGTAAACACGTGACCTGATGGTAAGACAACAAATATAGATGCGCTAATTTCACACTGTACTTAACAACCGTGGTTGCGCGTTCATCTAATGAGTGGTCGTTGACTTCGTCAAGAATGAGATTGATTCTGACCGAGGCCCAAGAAACACTTTTTGTCATCATATAACTTTTTGTAATATTTATTCTATTTTGTGCCATAAATCTATTGATATAAAATGGAAATTAAACAAAGTGCATCTATTAATGAAAAAAGTGACTAAGAAATAGCAAAAGAAAATGAGTGAGTGCTTAATAAAAATATTGGCGATGATGGTTCTGGTAATAATGATGGTGAAAAAGTCGTTGAAATTATGGATGGAAGTTGATTTTTCTGACAGATAAACATTTTAATGTAAATTAATTGTAACAGTTCTGAAGTGTTAAATTTTTAATGTAATTTAAATTGTCATGTTTGTGTACGATAGCGCAATATAAAACCCGACCCCACCAGGCGAGGCCGCGGTGGCGGCCAAAGTCCGCCGGCAACCCTGGGGTTATCCTTTCGAGGGCTTACCCGGGGTGCCCGGCAACGGACGCTTGGGGAGGACACCGTGTGGTTTTAGTCGAGACACGACATAACCACCCCCGCTGGCCAGCGGGGGGGGTATCCGAAGGGTATTCCGCACGTAAAAAAAAACGATAGCGCAATAAATGAATATTGTATGTTACTACGTAAATGATAGTACTTTAATACTGATAATTAAAGCAATTCGTGCAAAATTATTCCCTAACCATTCCAAAATATCAAAAATGCACAACGTTAAAATTCAAGTTTTCACTTCTGCCGGCACTCCCGGAGTGCAACCCGTCGTATTTTTTATAACAATAAATAACACATAATATCTGTCTAAGTTGAGAAAGGTACAGTTCTTTTACTTTTATCCTGAAACCGTCCAAAGAGCTGCTATCGCGTACAGAGTGCGGTAACGAATTCCACAACCTTACTGCACGAACAGTAAATTAGCCGTCGTCGTAACAGCAAGAAGATGTTATCTCATACTTCTTAATTTGTTTCCATTCATTATTTATTAATTATTCTATTCTACCATCAACTTTTCTGTTTAATAATCAGTAATTTAATCTACACGGCGTAAATGATTATATGCTCTTCTCGAGATATAAGGCTGTCTACACACCAAAGCCGCCGACAACCCGGCGGGCAAACCCGGCAGCTACAGAAATTTATACCGCAAACAAATTTGACTTATTCGTCAACTGGATCGCGTAGATCTCGCTTGTTAACGCGAGTTGGCACCTTCCGATACTACCTATGTTCCAAAATGAAGCCGTTGGCCTATTCCGGCGGGTTAAGACGCGCGTCGGGCCGGCGGTTCTGGTGTATAGACAGCCTTAGAATGCTTGAAAATTAAAACTAAATTATAGAAGCCGTCCGACTCAGCGTGTTCCCAAACTGATTCAGTGCACAAACTCTCCGAGTGAGACTACGTCTAACCTTGCCAGTCAACATAAGAATGCCGAATTGTGCTGACTAAGGCGTGAAATGATTCTGTTCACGGTGAGCACATCAATAAATGACTTACATGACGTCACCTGTGGTGGATTTCATACACACACCTCGTATCTAGCCTTCTCTAAATCTGCACTACAATATCTAAAACTGGTTCAGAAGCCTAAAGTTTAACATGGGTTGCTAAACACAATCGATTGTGTTGGACGAGTGATTATGTTTGTTTCGCATGAGTGATCAGTTTGTGCTGAGCGGCAAAGCCAATGAACAACACCAATGTTGTGGTCATTTCGATTAGTGGTGTCTGACTTACAAAATCGATTAAAACGAAACTTTTATGGGCTGTTTGAAATAGTTTTCGGTAAGTAAAACTGTGGCTGTAGGATTGGAGAAGCAAATTTTAAAGTATAATACACATTTTAAGTTGATAGGATTTTCTTATTTAGTTAATAGGAAATTCGTGTTATTTTGCCAATTTGTTCGTATTAATCCTTTATCAGTTTAAAGTGGCCAAAGTTCTAGATGCAGAAGGAGCAACCTTCTGCATCTAGAACTTCGGTGAGTAGACATTACCGTCAGGTATTTCCTTTCTTTGGAATTGCTTACTAGAATGTTGCTTCCAGCTAATTGTTCTGGTGTTGCTCACCCTGGTAATAAGCTTCAGAAAAAATACTAACCTTCACACTGGTGTTAAAGATAGGAACTAGGGGTTATGTTGGGCTCGAACCGATCAAAACTATACGGTGTCTCCAACATCGAAGCTATTGTAAGAAAAGGTGGTTTACCCGTTGAGAGGATTGCTAACCTGTCCCCGGCGGTCTTGGCCAAGTTTTTTGAGAGGGAAGAGAAGAAAAATCAAACTGACATTTTGATTTTCACGGGCGATTTATGAATAAGTATGAATTCCTAATTTGCATTCTACGCATATCTGCCTACAAAATAACCAACGATTACAGTGTAGTTTTAATATCAGTTCTTGATCCTGAATCTCTTCGTCTTCTAGTTTAATGTATACTTACTATGTAATTTTATTACCTAGTTCAGCAACATCTGCGCACAATAGCAGGTTACAGCCCATCGCCTGCAGGTACTATTAAACCGAAATCTCTCCAAACCGCGAACGTAAGAAACGTGTATTGCTTACTTATTATCCTGAAGCTATAAGCAACCATGTTGTTTCGAAATTACGAATTTGGTGCTGTTGATACGATGCATCTTTAAAATTATTACCGATGTTTTTTTGGTACTTGAATATTTTTTATGCAAATTTCAAGTCCCCAGCAAGAAATAGGCGCTTTAAGCGCGTAAATACGTGAGTTAAATGATGCGAAATTCGAACATCAAGTTCTGGAATTAATCAGTGTTGAAAATAAACTGGGCAGTTCATACTAAGAAGGTTTTATTTATTAATTTATTTTATCTATGGGCACATAGTACTTTAGCGGACTTATTGCCATAGGCATTCTCTACCAGTCAACCACAGGGTAGTGCAGAGCTGTCACGAGGTAGGCATAAAAATTAAGTATACACTAAATGATGAAATCAAAGATAAATAGGTACCTAAAAATAAAACAATACATATATAATATATATACAACATATATACATATACCACAGAAATAAATATACTATACTATACATATAAACATATACACACATGTCAATATAAAAAAAGGGAATAATTACATCCGTTGAGGTGACTCTGCTGTTTGCTGGAAAAACTGTAGCCATACTTTTGACTTGAAAACATAACGACTCCTGCTCATCCTGTTATCAAGAGGGAGTGCTTTCGATTGAAGTACAGATTGAATGAAGACGAGCCTGGCCTATGAATGCTAGCAACACCAAAAGATGGCATCTGTCCTATAGTACTTTACAGTCATTGATCAGCGTTCGAGAACTGTGTAGGTACCTCTTTTTTCGTGCGGAAATCCCCTCGGTAACCCCCCCCCCCTTCCCCCCACCCCGCCGACCAGCGGGGGAGGTTATGTAGGACTTGAACTGACTAAAACCGCACACCGTCTTGGGTCTTCAGACGTAAGGTCTTCTTAAGGTGTAAGGCCGACAAGGCATTTCCCTCACACCCCGACTGACCCATGGAGAACTGTGTAGGTACCTTTTTTTTTTTTTTTTATCGTGCGGAAATCCCTTCGGATACCCCCGCCTGCCAGCGGGGGCGGTTATGTCGGGCTTGCACCGACTAAAACCGCACGCCGTTTCGGGTCTTCAGACGCCGGGGTGTAAGGTTACCCATAGAGCATATCCCTCGCACCCCGGCTGACCCTGGGCCATCTCACCACTAACAGCATCGCTCATCCTGTCTCCTCTGAAAGCAGAGGAGTACGGAGAGCGATGTGTTCCCGCCACGTTGGGTATCGGAATCGGAGCGACACTCGAGGAGGTTACCCAACACACACCCCGGAGAACTGTGTACCTTTTAGCAATATCGAGTTATAATTTTGTTCATATCGGTAGTGTACAAGATGGCGATTGGACCACACGCTCTCGATTAATAGTCAGATCCGGCATCCAATTTACTATCTCTGCAGAAGAGTAAAATGACTCAGCATTGGCGAGCTCGGAGCAGCACTTCGAATATTGCATGGTGAGCCAACGTTGCCATCTCTAGCTTAGTTTAGATTAATTCAATAATTCCTTTCTAAGTAACTTTAATTTAGTGACTAGCAAAAATTATTGCAACAGCACGCTTCAAAATTGGAAACTACATTCTCCGATGTTAATAAAAGCATTCATGAGAATAATTGCGGAGTAATTAAATAGAAAGATACTAGATTTCATTTGTTTTTTTCTTTTTCTCGCTAAAGATACACTTTCACATAGACGGTGGCATAGTGGCTAAAGCGTCAGACAGGCGATCAATAAGTTGCGGGTTCATATCTCCCAACACAAGCTATTTATCTTAACTGAAGATATTAACGGGAAATATTTGTTTAAAAGGAATATAATTCCTTTTAAAAAAACCGGTCAAGTGCGAGTTGGACTCGCCGATGAAGGGTTCCGTAGTAGCAAGTAACATAATACTGTTTTTTTTTTAATTTTTTAATTTTTGAGTTGATTGAATGAAAGGTAAATTGCTGTTTACGATTTATGCGATTTACGATGGCTTCGGTATTGTCATCAGCTGTAAAACAAAATACCACTTTTAGGGTTCCGTTGCCAAATGGCAAAAAAACGGAACCCTTATAGATTCGTCATGTCTGTCTGTCTGTCCGTCCGTATGACACAGCCACTTCTTTCGGAAACTATACGAACTATGCTGTTGAAACTTGGTAAGTAGATGTATTCTGTGAACCGCATTAAGATTTTCACACATAAATAAAAATAAACAATAAATTTTGGGGGTTCCCCATACTTAGAACAGAAACTCAAAAACATTTTTTTCATCAAACCCATACGTGTGGGGTATCAATGGATAGGTCTTCAAAAATGATATTGAGGTTTCTAATATCCTTTTTTTTCTAAACTGAGCAGTTTGCGCGAGAGACACTTCCAAAGTGGTAAAATGTGTCCCCCCCCCCCCCTCTGTTACTTCTAAAATAAGAAAGTGATAAAACTAAAAAAATATATGATGTACATTACCATGTAAACTTCCAAAGAAAATTGGTTTGAACCAGATCTAGTGAGTAGATTTTATTTAATACGTCATAAATCATATACCGCAATTTACGTTTCATTCAATCAACTCAAATATTAAAATTTTACTTGCTGCTACCTACGGTTCCCCTTCATGGGCGAGTCCGACTCGCGCTTGGCCAGTTTTTTCCGAAACTATAAGAACTATGCTGTTGAAGCTTGGTAAGGAGATGTATTCTGTGAACCGCATTAAGATTTTCACACAAAAATAAAAAAAAACAATAAATTTTGGGGACATACCCGCCCATACATAGAACATAACATAGAATTGAAACTCAAAATATATTTTTTCGTCTAACCCATACGTGTGAGGTATCTAGTCTTCAAAAATGATATTGATGTTTGTAATATAATTTTTCTCTAAACTGAATAGTTTGCGCGAGAGATACTTCCAAAGTGGTAAAATGTGTCCCCCCCCCCCCCTGTAACTTCTAAAATAAGAGCATGATAAAACTACAAAAATATATGATGTAACCACCATGTAAACTTCCACCGAAAATTGCTTTGAACAAGATCTAGTAAGTAGTTTTTTTTAATACGTCATAAATCGTAAAACGCAATTTACCTTTCATTCAAACAACTCAAATATAAAATTTAAAAAAAATGCATTATTATGTTACTTACTGCTACGGAACCCTTCATGGGCGAGTCCGACTCACACTTGGCCGCTTTTTGTTCCTTTTCACATTCAAGACACTTGTGTGCTCCTAACAACGCTTAGTTTTACCTTCGAATATAAAAAGAAAAACGAGATAAAAAAACGTCTCTCCACACCATACACGAATATTCCGCGTAAACATTCACAAAGCATTAATCACTCAGCCCCAACCACTTGGCTGGCTTTTTTATATTTTAATAATTACACATCTCCCGAGGCAATTAAGCCGCGGTACGGCAATAACGCTGAGTGGAAACCGCAAAGTTAGTTTGAAAGACAGTGTAATCCGATTATAAATACTCTTAGCTGAATTAAACAGGATCATCGTAGGCCGACGAAATTTTAGTCTAAAACACTCTGAATTTAATTAATAGATGTTGTTAATAGGTTTCGATACAACTCAGAATTTTGTTTGATAACTTCGGAAGTGTGATTAATTTGGGTACACAAATGAAATTCAATGACAACCTCTGTGGCGAAGTAGTGCGTTCGACTGTTAAGTCAGAGGTCGCGGGTTCGATTCCCGCTCAGTGAAAATGTATTAATTTGCATTGGTCTGGGTGTTTCTATGTATATTATTTATTTATTTACAAAAAAAAAAGTATTTAAGTATGTTTATCCGCATTCTAGAAACCATATGACAAGCTCTGCTTAGTTTGGGTCTAGATGGCGTTGTGTACTTTGTCCTACAATATTTATTAAAAAAAAACAAAAAGTTTTGAAGCAATTTGTATGCTAACTTTTCCTAAGATTTAGATCGGAAATAGAGAACATCTAGGACGGAACTGGAACCCGCAACCAATCCCTTACAGGGGGATTACTCTGGGCAACTGAGCCACCTGGAAACGTCCAAGATATTCAAAGTTCTTCGATATACTACGTCTTTGGGCGACGCTGGAGCCATCTAACGTAATTTTTGCAAACTACGGCAACAATGAATCTAGACCAATCGCAAATATTGAAAAGGTTGAAGAATATAATGGGCACAAAGGGACCATCACACCTGGCGGCAAGGTGTGTTTTGTAGTTATTCGGGGTCCCAGGAATAGGAATCTGGTCATAGTTGTTTCATAGTCATTATTGCTCTTCTGGAGTAGCTGGCGTCAACGTCAACGGTCAAGAGTCTGACCAACCGGCCCTTTTCAGGGCCAGCTGACCCCATTGCACGAGGGGGTCGGGGCATGGCGGGCCTGCAAGGCCCGCGCGGAGGGGGGTGGTCGCTCTAGGTACCCCTCTGCTGTTATCAGAGGGGACACTGCGAATGGCCCAGGGTCAGTCGGAGTACGAGGGATATGCTCTATGGGTAACCTTACACTCCGGCGTCTGTAGACCCGAGACGGCGTGCGGTTTTAGTCAGTTCAAGCCCGACACAACCGCCCCCGCTGGCCGGCGGGGGGGTATCCGAGGGGGAGGTTCGATTTCCGCTCAGTGCAAATATATGTATGCATGAATATGTCTTTATGCATTGCTCTGGGTGTTGAGAGAAAATGTATCTATGTCCACATTCCACATCCACATTCTAGAACCCAAAGTTAAGCTACGCTTACATTGGGTCAAGATAGCGCTGTGTAGAATGTTGTAGAACATGTAATTTATTTAATACATTATAGCATTTCATTTGAACTCAGTTCAATTTCAACACTCAAATATCTAATTTAATATAACTTTTCAACAACACCGTGAAATCTATACACGTAATACCTTATACATAGTTAGCCAATCCTAGTATATTGTTTGATCTGTACAAAAGTAATATAGTTGGCAGTGACATTTATTTTATCCTCGAAGAAGATTAATATGTTGCTTGTCGTAATTATATTAACACAATTTACTAACTTCATATCGGTATCTGTAATTGCTTCTAGTCAATAATAGCTTGCAAAAAACCGGCCAAGTACGAGTCGAACTCACGCGCGAAGGTTTCCGTACTATTAGCCCCCTTAATTTTTTATTTAAATTAGTTATTTATTTTTGAAGCGAATATACAACTAAATATTCTGTGAATATTTCAAGCGTCTACCTTTTGCTGTTATTAATCCAGCAAAAACAAAAAAAAGAAAAAAAAATGTTGCTTATATGCGTGCCCTTAAATATTTATTTTATTCTGTTTTTGTACCTTTTTTTTTCGTGCGGAAATCCCTTCAGATACCCCCCCCCCCCCGCCGGCCAGCGGGGGAGGTTATGTCGGGCTTGAACCGACTAAAACCGCACGCCGTCTCGTGTCTACAGACGCTGGGGTGTAAGGTTGCCCATAGAGCATATCCCTCGCACCCCGACTGACCCTGGGCCATCTGTTTTTGTACCTATTTATTGTTATAGCGGTAACAGAAATATATCATCTGTGAAAATCTCAACTGTCTAACTATCACGGTTCATGAGATACAGCCTGGTGACAGACGGACGGACAGCGGAGCCTTAGCAATAAGGTCCCGTTTTACCCTTTGGGTACGGAACCCTAAAGATGGCCTACGGAGTAATGACGACTAATTTATGAACATAATTTTATACCTGGCTTTATTTTAATCAATCAATATGTTACATATCGTCTGACTTTATCATATTAACAAATACTAACATATGCTCGCGACTTCATTAGATTACACCAGAATAAACTGCCAACGTGTAGAATATAGCCTATTCGGGGTTGCGTGGAAGAAAAGTTCTATAAAAAGGTCATTTTCAACGACAAACTCAAATCGAGATTTTAAGAACCGCAAATAAAAAATATATTACTAATACTTGTAAATAGTACCTTTTTTTTTTCCGTGCGGAAATCCTAGTGTGTAAATAGTACCTATGAAATTGCCGAAAGTTTCTTACAAATTCATGAATTCATTATTCCTGTAATTTAATAGCTATTTCCATTATTTATACCTTTTTTTTTTGTTTTTTTTTCTTTCGTGCGGAAATCCCTTCGGATACCCCCCCGCGTGCCAGCGGGGGCGGTTATGTCGGGCTTGAACCGACTAAAACCACACGCCGTCTCGGGTCTACAGTAAGGTTGCCCATAGAGCATATCCCTCGCACCCCGACTGACCCTATAATACAGAGTTGTAAAATCCTGAAATCAACTTTTAAACAAAATAGGTATACATAATGGCCGGCGTGGGAGGCGCCGAGGTGTGACCTCGTGACAGCCATCGGGGTGGGAGTCCTCTCGCCCGGCAGCATGATTGCGGCAATGGTGCGGAGCACCTCCTTCTGCGAGCATGTAATGCTCGCGAAGGAGATGGCGGAGCGCGCCTGGGAGAGATTTAGAACTCTCCCGGCCCGCCGAGCCCGCAACTTGCTCGCCGCGCGTCGCAGGCGACTCAGGCGCCGGAGGTCGCTTAACGACCTCCGTCCTCCATGAGCGCAGGCCTGGGGGTGACAGGTGAGGCCGCCTGTCACCCCAGCAGAAGCAGGCCGGGACGGTGGGGCGACTAGCGCCCCTCCCCCAAACCGGAGCAAGACGGGGACACCGTGGTTCCCAAACCTCTCGAAACCGGAGATGACCCAGGGAGGGACAGTCGGAGTGCGAGTGAAATGCCTTATGGGCAATCTCACACCCCGGCGTCTGAAGACCCGAGACGGCGTGCGGTTTTAGTCGGTTCAAACCCGAAATAACCACCCCCGCTGGCCGGCGGGGGGGCTATGCGAGGGGATTTCCGCACGAAAAATAAAAGGTACCTACCTATATAATAACAAAAACTTATGATAATAACAACGTAAATTTTAGGAAATCTCACACTATTAAAAACTTAGAACATTACGGTATTTTACGCTTATCCAGTTTTAAGAAAGTGTTAGGTAGGTACTTGATGTGGAACACAAAAACTAGTGCTCTAATTTTTTATATTATCGATACAGGTTTGGACATTGACATAAAATGTCGCACCTGTTATGTTTTTATGCTAATATTGTTATTTAATTAACTGCCAATAACTGTTCTGACTTGAAATGACACACCTTAATAGTGAACATAATTCATAATAATTTCTTCTTATAATGGTTGCGTCTTGTTTAATATTGCAATTTATTTGAAAATTTTATCTAATTTATTTGATCTTCAAAAAATTCTAGCGCGAAATATTCAGAAAATGTCGAAATGTGTCAATTAATTTCGTAGGCTAGTATTTCGTTTTGCAGCGTCCTTAATTGTGACAAATTTAAGTGGCCATTATCATAATCATAAGTTACGCAATTTACTGTAATAAGCCCCCCCGCTGGCCAACGGGGGGGTATCCGAAGGGATTTCCGCACGCAAAAAAACGCATTTTACTGTAAGAATATTCAATTTAATGTAGTGATTATATGTAAAAGAAAGATATTTACAAAAAAAAACAAGGTAAGTATGTAAAAATGTACATAGTTTAGTTATGTCTTAGAATACTTGTTTATAAATGAAAATTTTCTGTTTGTACCTTATACGTACCTTTTTTTCCGTGCGGAAATTCCTCGGATACCCCCCGGCGGCCAGCAGGGTTGGTTATGTCGAGCATGAACCGACTAAAACCACACGCCGTCTCGGGTCTTCCGACACCGGGGTGTAAGGTGGCCCCATAAGGCATTTCCCTCGCACCCCGACTGACCCACCTTATGCGTACCTATAGTATTCATCCGGTAGCTGTGAAACTTTGGCAAGTTGTTATATCCTCACAATGGACTTGAAGGTTCTCAACTAGGGTTTGAGAAGTTTCGACAGTCCTGGAACACGGGATAACCCACCGATTAATATGTTATGTACTAGTTTCAAATAATTACTTCGAAGCTAATGGATACGGCAAACTAATAAAGTTTAAATTGTCCCTTTAGAATATGTACCTTTTTTTTTTTTTTTTTATCGTGCGGAAATCCCTTCGGAATCCCCCCGCGTGCCAGCGGGGGCGGTTATGTCGGGCTTGAACCGACTAAAACCGCACGCCGTCTCGGGTCTACAGACGCCGGGGTGTAAGGTTGCCCATAGAGCATATCCCTCGCACCCCGACTGACCCTGGGCCATCTCCGGTTTCGAGATGGCCCCCTCGAGTTTGGGAACCACGGTGTCCCCGTCTTGCCCCGGTTTGGGGGAGGGGCGCTAGTCGCCCCACCGTCCCGGCCTGCTTCTGCTTGGGTGACAGGTGGCCTCACCCGCCACCCCCATTAGAATATGTACCTGCTACCTAAAAATTTAAGTTAAAAAAAATACTATTTTAGAGAAAAGAAAATACTACTACCTAACTAACTACTTTCAGCACTTTTAGTCCCAAAACATGATGGTGTCGATTTCGAAAAAAGGTCAATTTGTCATTTCCAGTAGAATACAAGGATCAACTCTTCTCTACCCATACGAATCGTACAAGCGTACTAACGGATGCTTAGGTTACCACCTGCACCGGATCAGGAAGAGCCAGAGCCTGAGTGCCATCACTGCGACGCGAGCGAGGACTCGGGGCTGCACACGCTGGTGGACTGGCCAGCGGCGTGGGAGGTGCCGAGGCGTGACCGTGTAGCAGCTCGTGGCAGGGGTGTGAGTCCTCTCGCCCGGCAGCATGATTGCGATTGCCAATGGTATGGAGCGCGAGCGCGTGGGTCGCCGCCGCCTTCTTCTGCGAGCATGTAATGCTCGAAAAGGAGATGGCGGAGCACGCCCAGGAGAGATTTAAAACTCTTTCGGCCCGCCGAGCCGCAACATGTTCGCCGCGCGTCGTAGGCGGCTCAGGCGCCGGAGGTCGCTTAACGACCTCCGTCCTCCATGAGTGCAGGCCTGAGGGTGACCTGTGAGGCCACCCCCAGGCCTGTTTTTAAAATATTTAGTTTCAGTTCTATGTATAACCCCCAAAATTTATGGTGTTTTTCTATTTTTGTGCGAAAATCGTAATGCAGTTCACAGAATACATCTACTCACCAAGTTTCAACAGCATAGTTCTTATAGTTTCGGAAAAAAGTGGCTGTGACATACGGACGGACAGACAGACAGACATGACGAAAAGTTACGTTCTTTCGTTTTTTGCCATTTGCCAACGGAACCCTAAAAAGGGTAGGTACCTACTAACGGATATGAGTGTTCTACTAACTGTTCTTAACATACAGATCTTGGACATGTAACCGGTTGACGTCCTATATTTTAAAAAGCGGACCACTTTACCAAGAAATATAATAAATATATCATCTGGGTCCACGGACCAATTTCGAGTGGACCCAGTTGACTAAGGAGCCAAAGGTTGAATATAGTGTGCGAAGTGTAGGTATTAATACTTTTCAGTCGAAACCTTCGTAGATATACAGATGCCGGTATATACCCAAGTGGAATGAATTGTTTTGATAAGATATCATAAAACTTTATAGGTTGCGTGTTTTAGTGCAAATTGGGAGAGGCCTATGTCTCGTACTATACTGTGATAGGCTGATTGGCCCATCGATAAGGCCGTTCAATAACATAAATTTATCTTTGTTACTCTACTACTAAAATAAGGAAACAGGCACACGGGCAACCTAGATAAATCGGTAGGTATCCTAAATCATTTTACTTACGTGCAACAAACTTTATTTACAAAATAATGTTTTGTAAAATTGTATGTGTGGTATATGACCTTTATGACCTTGCTTCTGTACCCTATAGGTTTTAATTCCGTTGCAAGTGTCTAAACATACTGCATTAAGGTCTGTATCTTTTCATTGTGTTGACTTAGAAGGTTGATTTTTCACAGCTTCGAGAGGTTGTAGACCTGAGTATTTGATATTTATTAATACAGACAGGCACACAGAAGGACAACTAATGAAGTGATCCAATAAGGGTTCCGTTTGTTCCACTTGAGGTACAGAACCGTAAAAAAGAAGGCTGGTTAAAAAAAATATCTCGATTTCGACTCGAACTCTCGAATTCAGAATCTTCTTATATTATCGAGACGATAAAAAGAGTACGTACCTGTAGACCCGAGACGGCGTGCGGTTTTAGTCGGTTCAAGCCCGACATAACCGCCCCCGCTGGCACGCGGGGGGGTATCCGAAGGGATTTCCGCACGATAAAAAAAAAAGGTAGGAGTACGTACTTCATTTCGGGGTGCGAGGGATATGCTCTATGGGCAACTTTACACCCCGGCGTTTTAAGACCCCGAGACGGCGTGCGGTTTTAGTCGGTTCTAGCCCGGCATAACCGCCCCCGCTGGCCGGCGGGGGGTATCCGAAGGGATTTCCGCGTGGCGGTTATGTCAGGCTTGAACCGACTAAAACCGCACGCCGTCTCGGGTCTACAGACGCCGGGGTGTAAGGTTGCCCATAGAGGATATCCCTCGCACCCCGACTGACCCTGTTTCGAGATGGCCCCATCGGGACAATAAAATACCTTATTCTTTTTTTCTTTTTCGTGCGGATATCTCTTCGGATACCCCCCCCCCCCCCCGCCGGCCAGCGGGGGTGTTTATGTCAGGCATCATGAACCGACTAAAACCGTGTGCCGTCTCGGGTCTACAGACGCCGGGGTGTAAGGTTGCCCCTAGAGCCTCACCACAGATTCAGAACAGGCTCGTTTCTTTTTTTTTATGCAACACGGCCCGTCCGATGGGAAGTGGTTGTATGTTGAGGCCCCAACAAGATCTTTGGGCCAAATCACCTGATTTACAGACGAGGCTCTGACTTAATCTTTCCTCACGGAGTTCCGGGGCCAGATGGCTGTCGCTACCATAGAAAGTCAAATCAAACCAAATTATGGAAATATGTATACTGTATATGTATACTAGCAGGTGTATCGGGTTGCAGGTGAGGTTGCTTGACCCTAAAGGTCTTGGAAGGTGGCTCCCGTATTTATTTACATAACATAATAACATAACATAACTTCACGACTGTATCCCCGAAGGGGTAGGCAGAGATGTGTATTACACACCCACGATTCGCCAGTTACGTTAAGGTCCCAATGTAATAGGGGGCGAGCCTATTGCCATCTACCATTTACGTGGAGTATTATCACTAAATGTTGGTGGTTTTTTTTTTACGTGCGGAAATCTCTTTGGATACTCCCCAGCCGGCCAGCGCACGGTGTTGTTGTGACTAAAACCGCACGGTGTCCTGGCCAAGTGTCCATTGCCGGGCACCCCGGGTAAGCCCTCAACAAAACCTCACACTCGGTTTTCATATTATTAGATGTACGCGACCGCGTGTACATTTACATTTGTATGTATGTTACATTTAGATACCAATCTAGGGCACTCTAAGTCTGTGTATACGACGTTATAATGTGTAAGGAATTTCTAAGCAAAAATGTGATGCTACTAGAGGCACCGGTTTAGGCTTTGCGCTGCCTCATAGTCGGCATTTTTTATATAGTAGAAGGTTATAGTAATAGCGGTTGCTGCTCCACCCGCGTGCAATTTTGATCCCGTTCCCGCTACCCATGGGAACATATTCCCGGGATGAAAATTAGCCTATATGTTATTCCGGACTATAGTCTTTCCCTGTAGTAAATTTCAGCCGGATCCGTTCATCCGTTTTTGCGTGAAAGAGCAACAAACAGATACATACTCACAAACTTTCGCGTTAGTAATAATAGTAGGGTTAGATGTGAAACCGAACTTCATAGAATCTAGTCTAGTCTTCATAGTCATCAGTCTACCTGAGAACAAGGCCTTATTATCTCTTCTTCGTCCGACTGTTACACCGGCAAGCCTTTCTGCCCACTCAGTTCATCTTTGTGCTTTAGTCAGCGTATTCTCGGATTCCCGACACATCGCCCCATAGCTGCACGGCAGACCTCCCGTGACTTCCAGAGCAATCGGCTGTGCTACCCGTTTCGTCTCAAAATACGTTTCCAAAATTCATTTCATTCAATGTTAAAGTCTAATTAAAAATCGTTCCAAGAACTCAGGTCTTTCTTTTTTAATCCAAATTCGGTGCATGGGACTGCTTAATAGAATGCTTATCCCGATTGCATTCAATACCGGCACCTTTGAGACCAGGGTACGTTTTCTTACTCCTCGTATCCATGATTTGGGTTATTTTTACTTAATAAATAAAGACTCTACGACATTCTACACAGCGCTTTCTAGACCCAAAGTAAGCATAGTTTTACTAGCTTGTGTTATGGGTTCTAGAATGCGGATAAACATACTTATATATCTCTTTTTTTGTAAATACATACATGGAAATAAGGAAAGCCTACGCATGAGCCAGCGTGAAAACGAAACCTGTACATATAATGTGCAGTTTCATTGCGCCGGCGTCCCCCAAACTTGAAGTATCAGCTGACTGAGTCAATGGCCGTATAACCAGGCCGGATATGGACCGGTCCGCGATAATCCGCGTTATTGCCCGTTTGACATTTATAAGGAAAAAGTTGTATATCTACGTGACATTAGTCACGATGTTATCGTAACTTGGAAAGTTTAGGTTTAATGAAAGTAATTGTAGGCTATAGGGATTAGGTGTCCACCCGAGGGGGCCATTTCGAAACCGGAGATGGCCAGGGTCAGTCGGGGTGCGTGGGATATGCTCTATGGGCAACCTTACACCCCGGCTGCGTCTGCAGACCCGAGACGGCGTGCGGTTTTAGTCGGTTCAAGCCCGACATAACCACCCCCGCTGGCCGGCCGATCCGAGGGGATTTCCGAACGAATAAAAAAAGGGATTAGGTGTCTCCGTGATGCAACGGTTAGCAATAAAAAAAATATCATATTGGGTGAACCCTCAATAGCAACACAGAGTATGAAAAAAGGGGTAGGTTGATGGCACTAAGCTCGCCGCTTATTAAGTGGGACAACCAACTTAGCTGGGGAAATATGCATGTTTGTCACTGCCTACCTAAAGAATAGGCTGCATTTTTTTTAATAACTAGTATTTCTCCTAAACGCGCCAGCTAAGCTAAATTACTTGTGTTAGGAGTGTGTTCACGTCGGTAGTGTAATGGCCAGGATTCGAACCCGGGACCTCCCAATCAAAAGGTTGACTCCTTAAACACTAAGCTACCGATGCTTCAAGAATGCTTCTTCAGGGATGTACAGGCGTGAGTCATCATCATCATCATCATCATCTTACCGTGGTTCCGAAGCTATCACCTCAGAGCCCAGCGTCCACTTACTCTTCGTCATTTAGATTTGGCGTTTGCGGCTTTCAAAGAAAGACTTTCGAGTTTCAAACCGGTGGTCGATTTGCTAAACAGCCTAGCTTTTTTGACGTTTTGTAAGTGCCGTTGAATGGTCTATACTAACTATCTGACCCGACAAACTTAGTTCTGCCTTAGAATCAATTTATGTTGGTTAAAATATCAGCTGAATTTATTTCATGAATGACGTCCTGCACCCCGGCAGTAAAGACTGGGCATAGTCCGACATAACTACTCCCAGTCTGGCCGGCGCTGGAACAACCGTGGGCATTACGACAACTATAAAAGAAACCACAGAAAGGCACAGTAAAGGGGAAGACAAATCTTAAATATCAAGATTATGAAAGAGTTGAGAAAAAAAAAAAAAAAAAAAAAAAAAAAGTTCTTCGCGGTCATCACTAACACGATTTTGTTTTATATTAAAATAATAATTTATTTTTGACTTTGTTTTTGCTTGCGTCTGGCCTCCCAACCCGTCAATCAGTAGGTATACCGGTGAGGACGCCTGTCACCCCAGCAGAAGCAGGCCGGGACGGTGGGGCGACTAGCGCCCCTCCCCCAAACCGGGGCAAGACGGTGTCCCCCGTGGTTCCCAAACCCGAGGGGACCATCTCGAAACCGGAGATGTACCAGGTTCAGTCGGGGTGCGAGGGATATGCTCTATGGGCAACCTTACACCGTCTTACACCTTGCGTCTGTAGACCCGAGGCGTGCGGTTTTAGTCGGTGCGGTGAGGGGTATCCGAAGGGATTTCCGCACGAAATAAAAAAAAAATAGAATACCGGCTAGCAGATCACATTTGCTTGGGCCCCAAAGATTTTGGTGGGTCCCTATACACCCTAGGCGCAAGTCAATCAATCAATCAATTAGCCTATTGCAGTCCACTGCTGGACATAGGCCTCCCGTACCATAGCACCCGATCCTCCGCCTTGCGCATCCAGTCTATCCCAGCTACCTTTTTCAGGTCTTCCGTCCATCTAGGCGTAAGTATGCGATAATAATAATGTACTTACAGATGAAGTCACTTATTTTTCAAAACGACGACTATTTTTAGCAAATGATCGTTCCGGATCGACCGCTTTGTTTTGGTGGCAATTGACTTCTTCATGTATAGTATGTTTTTCTTTTTTCGGTACCTGTAGACAGTGTTTCAATTGCTCTAAGAGTTGGCATAATAGGCTATTTGGAAGTGTTAAGTGAAGAGTTTTGAAGTAATTTACACTGAAGAGCAAAAAGAAAGAAAAGAAAGCGGAAACCCAAATTTTTCTTTTTAGGTAGATTTCGATGAACGCTGGCGGACTGCCCGGTGTGGGAGGCGCCGAGGCGTGACCTCGTGGCAGCCATCGGGGTGGGAGTCCTCTCGCTCGGTAGCATGATTGCGGCAATGGTGCGGAGCGCGAGCGCGTGGGCCGCCGCCGCCTCCTTCTGCGAGCATGTAATGCTCGCGAAGGAGGTGGCGGAGCGCGCCCGGGAGAGACTTAGAACTCTCCCGGTCCGCCGAGCCCGCAACTTGCTCGCCGCGCGTCGCAGGCAACTCAGGCGCCGGAGGTCGCTTAACGACCTCCGTCCTCCATGAGCGCGGGCCTGGGGGTGGCGGGTGAGGCCACCTGTCACCCCAGCAGAAGCAGGCCAGGACGGTGGGGCGACTAGCGCCCCTCCCCCAAACCGGGGCAAGACGGGGACACCGTGGTTCCCAAACCCGAGGGGGCCATCTCGAAACCGGAGATGGCCCAGGGTCAGTCGGGGTGCGAGGGATATGCTCTATGGGCAACCTTACACCCCGGCGTCTGTAGACCCGAGACGGCGTGCGGTTTTAGTCGGTTCAAGCCCGACATAACCGCCCCCGCTGGCACGCGGGGGGGTATCCGAAGGGATTTCCGCACGAAAAAAAAAAAAAAAAAAGGTAGATTTCGATGAAATCGATCTACCTATTGGTTTCTTGACTACTGTCGAATTTAAAAAAAAAATCTTCATAGGAGGTCTAGTTATGACCCCCTGAGTCCGAAATGACCACTGTTTAAAAAGTTTATATATACTTATATATACATGTATGTATGGTTCCACTTACCAAAATTTGCGGCACTCTCACGGTCGCATTTTTGCCCCGATCGCTTTCAAACTGCGGTCAAAAATTGCTTGGGTGTAAACTTAGTTTAAGTTCGTGAACGGGTGGAATCCGGCCTAAGGGGACGGTAGGGCCTCACTTTTTGTGAAATCAGTTTTTCCTCAAAATTTCACGTTCCATGAAAGATATTCGAACCGTTCTAATTTTAAACTGTAAACTGTAAAAATTAAACTGTTTAAAGTCCGTAGTTCTCTATATAAAATAATATTAATTGCTTCACGAAATCTACCTGTGCGTTCCCCCTGCGGGAACGGATGTTTTTTAATTCTTGTCTGTTCGCGATGGTCGCAAAAACTACGAAACGGATTTTGATGCGGTTTTTTTATTAGAAATGTCTTAGTCAGACTTAAAAGATGTTTGATTACAATTGATTGAGCAGAACCGGTGATATGACCAAAACTCGCGAACACCAACATCCACGCGAGCAGAGCCGCTGACATCAGCTAGTAAAGAATATTGAGAGTTAATTACTTACATAAATTATGTTTTAAAGTTGAAACAGTAAATTCTACTACCACATAAGTGAACACACGTTCCGCTTAATTAGATAGATGACTTTCAACTTTAAGAAATGTTATTAAACGCAAACTTTTCAAGTCGGTACGTAAATCAAGTTAGTAACACGTGAGTTTCCGAGCTCGTGTGGTTTCGTAGCTTTCTTAATACTTATAAGTAAATTAAAGTTGCGAATTCAAAGCTTTTGCAGAACACAGCGTGGTCTTAAGCCTGTCTCACTATGGTGTTAGTTATACCTCAATATGTTTTATATTCCTGTGTAAAGTTCTTGGTTTGAGACAGCGTAAGTTGTAGATCCGTGATTTTGAACGGTATGACTATTTAATTCTTTCGGCTTTCGGCTTCCGGGCTTTTTGCTGTACCACTGGAGATGTCGACCATGTTCGACGAAACGTTAGGAACACAAGTCTTATCTGGACCACGGCCGAAGAGCCCGGAAGCAGTACATTCTACAGGTTTGACTATAATTTAGACGCTCTGGTGTATCCTCTGCGATGGAGGTTTTACACACAAGGAGGTTTCCACAAGAAAAAAATAATAATTTCATAATTTCAAAGTGCATAATTATGAATATTATTTATTAGACCCAGCGTTACAGGTTTTGACTTTGCAAAATACGAGGACCGGCAATTAAGACCGGATTCCTATTCCTGAGACCCCAAATAACTACAACACACATCTTGCCGCCAGGTGTGATAGTCTCTTTCCGCCAACGACAACGACAGAATACCAAGTTGTAGATAATCTCTTAACAAATATAAAATATAAAAATAAATACGCCAGTGACTCGGACCTCTACACCAGTCGCAGCGAAGTCGCCGCCGAGGAAGGTTCTCCGCACTCGATGGCGTCCCGACCTCTACCACTGAAGATGTCGACCGCAGTGATCGACGAAACGTCTGGAATACAAGTTTCCGATGGACCACGGCCAAACAGCCCGGAAGCAGTTTATTCTACAAATATAAAAACCGTTTGAAAAATCATTGTAGGTCTCTGAAAAACTTTTTTATTGGTTATTTTACAAAAGTAATTTACTTTTGAATGGATTTTACTAAAACTTACAGGCAACTTAAGTAGTCCACAAAAGCTACATGTCCAAGTTTCAAACTCTTCATATTATTTAAAACAAACGTTATAGACTTTAAAAATTTCATGCGATAAACATGGTTTTTCGCAATTTATCGAAGATTTACTCAACCGATTGAACGTTTTTTTTTTTTAAATACATATTTTGTATTTGAAACAATTTTTTTGACGACCTCAAGTTTTCATTTTGTTCGTAAAAACCCTTTTTTGGTACATTGTGGAAGGATTTTCACAATCAAAAAGAGAACTAGAGGTTGTACAAAAAGTTGCTTCAAATACAATATGTGTGTTTTTAGGCTTAACCCTTATAGATTCGTCATGTCTGTCTTTCTGTCCGTCCGTATGTCACAGCCACTTTTTTCCTAAACTATAAGATCTATGCTGTTGAAACTTGGTAAGTAGATGTATTCTGTGAACCGCATTAAGATTTTCATACGAAAATAGAAAGAAAAACAATAAATTTTGGGGGTCCCCATACTTAGAACTGAAACTCAAATGTTTTTTTTTTTTCATCAAACCCATACGTGTGTGGTATCTATGGATAGGTCTTCAATAATGATATTGAGTTTTCTAATATCATTTTTTTCTAAACTGAATAGTTTGCGCGAAAGACACTTCCAAAGTAGTAAAATGTGTAACTTCTAAAATAAGAGAATGATAAAACTAAAAAATAGTAGTTTATGCAACTGTCATATAAGAAGGGGTATTAAAACACGAGAGTCTATTTATCGCATGAGGCGAAGCCGAATGCGATAATAGTTTGACTCGAGTGTTTTAATACCTAAGTTATATGCAGTTTCATACACTACTTTATCTTCACTCATAGGAAACTTTGAAATTAAACAAAGTAGGTAGGTTACAAGGACGCCATTTTTTTCACAGTTCGAACTGCGCATGCGTGCCCCTTTTTTTCATATTCAGCCTAAAACCTTAGACTAGTTTAATGAATAAAAAAAGATAGCGGTACTATAATGAGTTTTATGATACAGTTGGCGGTACTATAATAAGTTTAATTTTTAATTTTATGTATATGCGTTTATAAAGTGCGTATGTATAGAATCGTCTTTGAATTCGTTCGTCGAATCGTCATTTATTTTATTATTTTAAAAATGGCCTATCGATTAAAAATGTTTCCGACACCAAGAATGTTCACCGGTTACAAGTTTTTTTCCCGAAAAATTTTGGTTTTTCCCCCCTCCACTTTTAGTTAAAGTTTTAATCTTATAGGTTTATAATTAAAAGTTGTTGGTATTCCTGTATACTATGGGATAAAATTAGAACGGTTCGAGTATCTTACATGGAACGTGAAATTTTGAGGAAAAACTGATTTCACAAAAAGTGAGGCCCTACCGTCCCCTTAGGCCGGATCCCACCCGTTCATGAACTTAAACTAAGTTTGCACCCAAGCAATTTTTGACCGCAGTTTGAAAGTGATCGGGGCAAAAATGCGACCGTGAGAGTGCCGCAAATTTTGGGAAGTGGAATCATATATATATATATATAAACTTTTTGACCAGTGGTCATTTCGGACTCAGGGGGTCATAACTAGAACTATCTATAGATCGATTTCATCGAAATCTACCTAACTGTATTTTTGAAAAATAAATCGGATGAGCTCCAGCGGACTTCAATCGGTTTAGTAGATCTATAATAATAATCACCCTCTGACCTGGTAACCCCGAAACAAAAGCCTGCGTCAGAGGCTCTACCAGCTTCGGCAGGTGTAGGTAGCAGCCGGCAGGTGATATGTTCTATAATATTATGGAATATTTTTTTGTTTTATCATCAATATTTTTTATCTACACTCAAATCGAAAAATTCGAATTACGAATTCAAAGACGATTCTATACATACGCACTTTATAAACGCATATACATAAAATTAAAAATTAAACTTACTATAGTACCGCCAACTGTATCATAAAACTCATTATAGCACCGCTATGTTTTTTTATTCATTAAACTAGTCGTAAGGTTTTAGGCTGAATATGAAAAAAAAGGCGCACGCATGCGCAGTTCGAACTGTGAAAAAAATGGCGCACGCTAAATTACTTCCTTGTAACCTACCTACTTTGTTTAATTTAAATTTTTCCTATTAGTGACAGTGAAGATCAAGTAGTGTATGAAACTGCATATAACTTAGATATTATCAATAAACAGACTCTCGTGTTTTAATACCCCTTCTTATATGACAGTTGTATAAACTACTATTTTACTCCTTGGGTTGGTTTTAGAAGGGATTTCTAAGGATTTCCTTTTTTCTAGTAGTAACTATAAGCAAAAATAAGCTAAAATTGTTAAATTTAGCAATTTTTTTTTTCTGTATTTTTACCTTCTGTTCTTTATTCTGTACCTCGGGCCCCGAAGAGCTTGGTCGGGCACCTGCCAGCTGGCACACCTGCCGAAGCTGGTAGAGGCTCTGGCGCAAGTTTTGTTTCGGGGTATATAGATACAAGATTATTTTTATGTTTTTTTTTTTTTTTTTTTTTATATTTAGGACACGTCAATTTGACTTCACCTCGCCTGATGGTAAGCTGAAGGTAAAGTCTCAGGAAAGAGGGTCACCATTACATACACGTACCATGTTAACAATGGTGGCACTCAGCTTGACGGCCTCATCAGAAAAGGATTGTTGTCGCAGCACCACGTGACACCCACCGGTGCCACTAGTGCTGCGACCACAATCCCCCTGCCCGGCTATGGAATTTTCAATTTCAACTTTTATTAAAAAAAAACGAATCCATTATAATGAATAAATTAATTGATTGTAATCTTTGATCAACTATTTGTTAATAGCTCAACGTATCTAATTGAATCTCAAATAACGCGACCTAATAACCGAATTTTTTTGAAAATCTACTAATAGTCCAGTCATTTAAGCTTAAATTAGGTAAGAATCTCGGAATTCGAGATACCCAGCTGTAAGTCTGTAAATACTTGTATATTGACACCCTAAAAGTTGTCTCAAAACCTACATATGTAGGTAGGGTGTACGCAAAATTTATAATATTATAAACGCGAAAGTTTGTGAGTATGTATGTATCTTTGTTGCTCTTTCACGCAAAAATGGCTGAACGGAACTGGCTGAAATTTGGCACAGGGATAGATTATAGTCCGGAATAACGCATAGGCTACTTTACTTATCTCAGGAATTGGGGTTCCCATGGGTTGCGGGAACGGGATCAGAATTCTACGCGGGCGGAGCCGCGGGCAGCAGCTAGTAAAATGTAAACATAATTTTCATCAAACAACGCGTTAACATTGCGCTCCTGTTATACTGTATCGCATTAATTCAAGTTTAGATGAAAAAGTGAACTGAATTATTGTCGACAAAGTGAGATTCCGACTAAGGTCATAAAAATAATTCCACCATATTAACGCGGAAGAGCCGAAAGCTAAGGCCGTCCGCTGCATTGAACGGGCACTCGGCCCCAGCGCGGCGTCCATAGCGGGTTCCCGCGTCCATTTGAAAAAATTAACAGGCCACCGAATGAGTGCCCTCGACGGCTTCCCGCGCCGGGTGCTCGCTCAAAACAACGAACGCCCTAAAGATCTGGTTATTATCAATTTAATCATCTTGCTTACTACTTTTTTAATTTATGTTATATCATTTATTTACTACCCGTACTGATCGGATATCGAATCAAGCCATTATAATTCCAAGGACGTTAAATCTAAAAATAAAACTAAGGTCACACTGTTAAGATGAGGGTCATATCACCCAGTCATCGGTCACTTAATTATTTAAATCTTTGGATTAAAGCTTTCTCACCTTACAGAATGAAAGTTTTCGGTTCAATTTTATGTAATAATCTAGTGGGGCGGAAATCACACAGTGAGTGTCAAACTTCGGGCCAAACTTAGCTATTTTTAGGGACAATTTGTATGGTAGGTACCCGAAACCTTGAACGTACAAACCCCAAAATCTAATCAGTTCTTCCCATTAACCAAACAAGATGATTGGCGAAAGAATATTTTAAATCGGATAAGTGGTTCTTGAGTTATTGCGTAAACAGACATCCAGACATCCAGACCAACAGACAGACCGACACAGAAATTTTTATTGCTTAATTAGACTTAGAATCATGTGAAACGTCGAGAAAAGTGATAAAAAGTGGGTGTAAGATTTTGATTTTTCTTGCGTGATTTTAAGACTTCGGTGTCCACCTGGTTGGTGGCCCGAAGTAATAATTCATTTATTTCAGCATTGATCCATATTTGGTCAGTAACAATAAATAACGTATCTATGTTAGTGCATATGTAATTGACTCAGTTAATTATTAATGGGACAATCTAGTTTATAAGCAACTAGCTGTTGCCCGCGGCTCTGCCCCCGTAAATGTCGGTTATCGCGACCAACGAACTAATATCCCCAATTTCATCTCCACACAGGTCAAAATTTCAAATAAACTAAGTATTGAAACAGTCTTGAATACGAAATCATTTATTTGGATAAGAATTAATACAAAGGCTTTAGTCAGTTCAAGCCCGACATAACCGCCCCCGCTGGCCGGCGGGGAGGTATCCGAGGGGATTTCAGCAAGAAAAAAAAAGATATGGATAACATGTTAATTTTTAAACTTTCGCGTTCCATAATATACAATAACGTGGCAGTCAGCCTGTGACCACGGCCAGTGTAACCTGGTCGAAACGTCAGGCATTCCAAAAGTATGTATATACCTATAAATGATCGCGTTAATTCCCGTTAAATTAAATTAATGGATAACATGGTCTGATTTTGATCGGCCTCTCTATCAACTTTAACAATGTAAAAAGAAGTTATAGTGACATAACTATAATAGTTAGACATACGGTCTCGCAAATTTTGTTTCAGATATTGATGTTTTTTTTATATTTAGGACACTTCAATTTGACTTCACCTCGCCTGATGGTAAGCTGACGATAAAGTCTCAGGAAAGACGGTCACCATTACATACACGTACCATGTTAACAATGGTGGCACTCAGCTTGACGGCCTCATCAAAAGAGGATTGTCGTCGCAGCACCGCGTGAACCCCACCGGTCCCACTAGTGCTGCGACCACAATCCCCCTGCCCGGCTATGCACTTGGTGACCCAATCAAACCGAAATTGGATAACTATGGAGGGTTTTTCGCAATCGCGCACGGTGGTACCTACCCGGCCGAATTTTGTGACAAATTTGTGTCATCAAATTTCTACCACCAGTAAATAATTAATTAATAAAATAATTAATATATCATGATATCGCTCTAACAAGGCGGGAGTCCCTACGAGCGGTGTGTGACGACGCAGTGAGCAAATTCTTCAATACTACTTGACTTAAACCCCCTTGGTCTTAACCCCATCGGTGCCAACAATGAGATGGGCGTGTCGGAATCGGACCGACTAAAACCACACGGTGTCCTCCCCAAGTGTCCATTGCCGGGCAAGCGCGGGAAAGGATACCACTATACAATTAATTAAATGGTAAGCAGATACCGTAGTTTCTTCATCTTCTTCCTCACGATCTCGTCTCGCCAGTCTGCTGGAAGAGATTTGTGCTAATCTGTTATACATAGTATATTTACTACTTTGTGAAATTAGAGCTGTATGTGCATAATCTTTAAATAAATAAAAGCAAAAAGCTTGAAACACCAGTGGCTTCCGCAGCTTCTTGCTACTTGCAAAGCGGATAGAGGACGGAAAACGAGAAGACAGTTCCCACCTTTTTTGACGTGACAACGTCTCATAAATCGATGGAGCCGGCTGCACGCACGAAAAAACATGACGTATGCGGCGTTACCACATGACGTGTGCGGCATTACCGACGTATGCGGCGTTACCACAACGTGTGCGGCGTTACCTCGCGTTCTTATGACGTTGTCACGTTCAACTATCGTCAGTAACCCGACTTTACAGACAACCGATTTTTCATGCGGAAAACTCAACAGATACAGAGGATTAGCGGAATTGTTTATGTCGGACTCGGACCGACAAAAACTGAACACCGCCTCGGGTCTCTAATGCCGGGGTATAAGGTGACCTAATTAGACAATTCCCTCGCACCTAGGCTGACCCTGGGCCATCTACGGCTTTGAGATGGCCCCCTCGGATGTGGGAATCACGGTGTCCCCATCTTGCCTCAGTTGTGTGTACACGTGTAGTGTTTAAAACTAATTTAACAATAACATTATTATTAACTAGAAAATACACAAACACAAGACTAGAAAATAATTGAAATGTCTCGTAGAATAACTAAGATTAAAAATACTACTAACCTTATATTTTTAAACTTGCCTTTAATGTCTGTTCAGAGCAAGGATATTATAGAATCTTATTAGATATCTCATTAAAGTTAGACTTCCCTTAGGTAGAGGACACTTACTGATGAGTAAGCGATAGCGATTCGCATAAAAATACGTCTGGCTGAAAATTGGTGCAGGGATAGATTATAGTGTGGAACAACACATTTTTACTCCTGTAATAAGTTCCCATGGGTAGTAGAAACGGGAACAGGATTCCACGCGGGTTTTTTTTGTTTTTTTTTATATTTAGGACACGTCAATTTGACTTCACCTCGCCTGATGGTAAGCTGAAGGTAAAGTCTCAGGAAAGAGGATCACCATTACATACACGTACCATGTTAACAATGGTGGCACTCAGCTTGATGGCCTCGTCAGAAGAGGATTGTCGTCGCAGCACCGCGTGACACCCACCGGTCCCACTAGTGCTGCGACCACAATACCCCTGCCCGGCTATGCACTTGCTGACCCCTGAACGCAATCAAACCGAAATTGGATTACTATGGAGGGTTTTTCGCAATCGTGCACGGTGGTACCCACCCGGCCGAATTTTGTGACAAATTTGTGTCATCAAATTTCTACCACCAGTGAAAAGCCGCGGGCAACAGCTAGTAATAAATAGTTTACACAGACACACCAAGTTCATCTGGGCTTGAGCCCAGAGCCAATCCCTCCTGCTAGCCAGTATACCTGCAGATTAATGGACAACGCTCTGGTGCAGCCTGCACCATTTTTCTTCTCGGTATTCGGAGTTCAGCCGTAAGCCGCTCGCGTAAAAGTCAAGATAAACCAAGTCAAGATAAAAATTAGGAGAGCGGTTCCAGGTTCAAAAGCGCAAGCTTTGGATGCAACCGAGACTGACGGTATGAAGATGATGACTTTACACGGACATAAATAACAATCGTTTCCAAGTTAAAATACGAATCTGCAAACGTAGAAGTAAACCTGTTGCCAAGCTACCATCATTATTCTCATAACGATTTCTCATTTACGTCCAAAGATTACACATTAGAGGCGGGTCCGTTTGTTTTTGTTTGGTATTTCGGTCTTTTCGGGAGCATGCCTGCCGTGTGAGCTCCCAACCACGTGAAGAAACCTACGCTAGAGCCTCGTCCGTTAATTAACAGGTGCACTAGGGGCTTGGGCCAAGCTACCAACCCGGGCATTCTAGAATTTTCTCTTTCCAAATTGACAACAATAGAATCAGATTGTGACGACGTTATTTAATTTAAAATTTTAATTTTAAATTATTTTAATTTTTAATTATTTTAACTTTAACTTTTAAATTATTCAATTTTTTTTAATTTAAATTAATATTTAATTTAAATTAGTTGCCCACCGTCTTCATGACTAGCTATTCGGTTATGTTCTTTTATATTATTTTCTTATTTACACAAAAATTACACAGAATCACTGTTGGAGTGATTTTCCATCTTGTCTTTTCTTTACGCATAAAAACACTCTCACACGCTCACTCACGTAAAGACACCTTCGCCCATACACACACTCCCTCACACACACTTCCACACACGCGCACACATATCATACAGGCGCGGGTGCGCGCCCACACACATATGCACACATTTTATAATTTTATTTTAGAATTTCTATAAATTATTGTTTTTAATTTATAATGGGCCACTTTCATTTTAATTTTGCTTTTCTCCATTGGCCCTATTTCTCTATACCTCTTCTTGTATTAGGTATAAAAATAAAATACCTATCAATATCCAAAGTTGAAAACCTTGTACTTAAATATATTATTTTACTGTCTCCCAAGATACAGGCTTCGGCCTAGTTTGGGAGGCAACAGTACATGTAATCCTATCATTCATACTTTGTTATACTGTAAATTGTTTATTTGTAAATATGTAAACCTAATATGGATATATGTTTATTATTAATAATAAAATCTAATCTCCATAATACTGAGCAATCGGGAATTTGGTAATTTCAATATATCATCTCGAATGTATTTTTTTGTATAAATATTTTTCGCTCCTAACGGAGCATGATGTTAGGGCATGATATGTGGGGTGTGTGTTGGGTAACCTCCTCGAGTGTCGCTCCGATTCCGATCCCGCTGCAGTCCGGGGGGAACGGAATCGGAGCGGCCGGTACACCCTGGGCGGCGGTCAATGGCTTCCCCTTCACCCCTTCATAGGGTTGGCATTGATCGTCGGCCAATACCCAACGTGGCGGGAACACATCGCTCTCCGTACTCCTCTGCTTTCAGAGGAGACAGGATGAGCGATGCTGTTAGTGGTGAGATGGCCCAGGGTCAGCCGGGGTGCGAGGGATATGCTCTATGGGTAACCTTACACCCCGGCGTCTGAAGACCCGAGACGGCGTGCGGTTTTAGTCGATGCAAGCCCGACATAACCGCCCCCGCTGGCCGGCGGGGGGGTATCCGAAGGGATTTCCGCACGATAAAAAAAAAAAAAAAAAAAAAAAAAGGGCATGATATGTGAAATTACAGTATTCAATTAAAACTGTAATTTGTATTAGTTGTATTTTAATTAATTAGATAGTCATATTAATTTGAAATATTTGTAATGATTTTCTACAGTGTATACAAATAAATTTATTATTATTATTAAATTAAAGTTATCCACGTAGTTGAGCTAAGCGAGCGAAGCGAGCGGACCTTTTTACGCGGCATAGCCGTTTGTTGGTGGCTGAACTCCTCCGTAAACACTCTCGCGATCATGACTAAATTTACCACGGTGATAGTGTGGACACTGAGGAGTGTTTTGAAGCGAGATGGTTCATGTCCGATGTACCATTGAGGAATAAGTTTCAAGAGCGCGCGGCCTTAGCTAAGCGCGCGACCGTAGTAAGATGTCTTATTTTCAAGTAAGAGTCCTGCTCGCACAGCTCTATTTATTTCAGTCGCACCCTGCACTGAATTTCTACGGCTGATATGATGATGATGATGATGCTACTGCATTGCGTGTGTACCACTGAAAATAAAATAAGTCTTGCCGCTACCTCCTGACAATGTATCCACAGCGCATGTTCCACCGAGCCCGTCCTGTGGTTACGACCGTGACGGCATTCCTATATTATTATTCCTCAACAGGTTTTCTTCACCTGGTGGTACACTTCGAAGATGTTCCGTGTACCTTATAAAGTCCGGTTCTGTTTTGATACTTTTTTATGGGCACTCGCTTTTATGCGGCTGTAGGCTTTCCCTTGCAAATTGAATAAACATCTGGTGTATTGCGCATCCGTATGTACCTTACCGTAGTTAATTACTGTCAAGTTGTAATGATTACCTATAAGGAAAATAAAACATGGCTATTGTGTTATTAAAGAAATACTGTTATTATTGACGGGTCACCAGTAAAGTCGACCTTACGATAATAATATTCTTTATTTGCTTGAAATGTAGTTACAATATAGGTGAAATAACAATGATGAACCAATACATTTTGCCGCTAGGCAACATGCAAATATAATAAAAACATAACATAACATAAACTCACGCCTATATCCCCGAAGGGATAGGCAGAGGTGCTAGCACCCACATTTCGCCAGTTTATATTTAGGTCCCAATGTAATAGGTGGCGAGCCTATTGCCATTAACCGGGCACTTATAACCTGCGATAAATACACACATAACTTCGAAAAGCATCGAAAAGTCATTGGTGTGTGCCATGGTAAAACCTGGGATCGAACCCGAGACCTCGTCTCAGCAGTCCATTACCCATACCACTAGGCTACCGCAGTTGCTTTATAATAATATATACTACTACTTAGCAAATATAATATACTACAAATAATTTCTAAATACAATTAATTATGTCAAATTCTTATAATCATTATTTTTATCATACAATTCTTTTAATGAGTAAAATTTCATGATTTCGAGTTCGAAACCCCCCCGGGTTCGATTCCTGGACATTACCCTACCGATGTGAGGTACGGGCAACCTTACACCCCGGCGTCTGTAGACCCGAGACGGCGTGCGGTTTTAGTCGGTTCAAGCCCGACATAACCGCCCCCGCTGGCACGCGGGGGGGTATCCGAAGGGATTTCCGCACGATAAAAAAAAAAAAAAAAGGTACTCATTCCTTACACGAGCAATTTAGCTTAGCTTGGGGGTTAATGTGAATACTAAATGAGTTCAGTATAATATCATTTTACCGTGGATTTTCTTTTAAAATACTTGTCGATTCAATGTGATTGTTTGTCGTTTTATTAAAGAAACATTATGAATTACATAAACTGCATCAAATGTTATACAAAAATATTATGACATATTATCTTTACGCAAAACATAAAAACTTAAAAATGACTCATAAAACTAATAGATACAGCTACCTTATTCTCTAAGCAACCTTAACACCTTCAATGCACAACTTAATAGGATTTTTTTATCGTACGGAAATCCTCCGGATGCCCCCCCCCCCTCCCGCCGTCCAGCGGGGGTGATTATGATTTGGAAGGATTCGAACCGAATAAAACCGCACGCCGTCTCGGGTCTACAGACGCCAGGGTGTAAGGTTGCCCTTAGAGCATATCCCTCGCACCCCGACTGACCCTGGGCCATCTCCGGTTTCGAAATGGCCCCCTCGGGTTTGGGAATCACGGTGTCCCCGTCTTGCCCCGGTTTGGGGGAGTGGCGCTAATCGCCCCACCGTCCCGGCCTGCTTCTGTTGGGGTGACAGGCGGCCTCAATTACCACCCCCAGTCTTAAACTTTAAATAAAATGGCATTTACTGTCCAATTACATAGCGTTACATAGCATAGATAGATTTAATCGATAGGTTGCAATCAAATAAGAAAAACTTATTATATTATTATCTTATGGTATTCGTTCTATTGTCTTAAAGGATTGACGGAGACTAGACCCCACGACACAGGGAATCCTAGCGTGGGGTCTAGGGATCAATGTTATATACTTGTTATTATAAAGAACTAGCTGACCCGGCAGACTTCGTACTGCCTCAATCGATGACAAACCTTTTAAACCTTCTCTGGACCTCCACAAATAATTCAAGACCAAAATTAGCCAAATCGGTCCAGCCGTTCTCGAGTTTTAGCGAGACTAACGAACAGCAATTCATTTTTATATATAAGAAAGATAATCATCTGCTAGCCATTGTACCAACTATTTGGGGTCAGCGCAACATAATCACTCTTTCTCATAATTTCCTGTCAGACGTTATCTCCGCGCAACATAATCACTGTGTCTCTCTCTCATAATTTCCTGTCAGACGTTATCTCCGCGCAACATAATCACTGTGTCTCTCTCTCATAATTTCCTGTTAGACGTTATCTCCGCGCAACATAATCACTGTGTCTCTCTCTCATAATTTCCTGTTAGACGTTATCTCCGCGCAACATAATCACTGTGTCTCTCTCTCATAATTTCCTGTTAGACGTTATCTCCGCGCAACATAATCACTGTGTCTCTCTCTCATAATTTCCTGTTAGACGTTATCTCCGCGCAACATAATCACTGTGTCTCTCTCTCATAATTTCCTGTCAGACGTTATCTCCTAAATTACTCTTTCCATGGTATGTCCTCTTCCACGCAATCCATTCATGTTCCCTCTGCTCTTTCTCAATTCTTTTTGTTTAAAAAGGATACTAGTAACCAAAATTACTAATACTCGTCCTAACCACACCAGCTAAGCTAGATTGATTGTGGCAGGAGTAGGTTCAGGTGGGTGCTGTAATAGCCAGGATTCGAAGCTGGGACTTCTACATCGTAAGACCGACTCCTTAACCACTAAGCTACCGATGCACATTACAAGAATGAAGTTCTAATAACAAGAATGTAATGAAAAACTTATAGTTGCATAGGTCATCAGTTTTGAAGATTCTTCTAGGCACAAAGAATCCTTAAGACAAAAAATCCATACCAGCACACAATGTGCGCAACTACTATTATTTATGGTTGACCTGTTGATATTAATTAAAACTCAAGCGTTCTTCAAAAGCATAAAATTAAGCGGTTGTGTCTGCAAACTTCGTGCACTTAGTAATTGGTTTTAGGAGTTATGCTATTAGAAAAAAAAAGGCGGCGATAGCCCAGTGGTGTACGTAACGGACTGCCGAGACGAGGTCTCGAGTTCGATCCTCAGTCGCCCCGGACACACACCTCTGACTTTTCGTTGTTATGTGTGTAGGCTCGCCCCTTATTACATTGGAACCTAAACATCACTGGCTAATCGTGGGTGTGCAATATACCTCTGACTACCCCTTCGGGGATACAGGCGTGAAGTTATGTGTTCTACTAGAAAGTGCAGAATAGGACGTCCTCTGTAACGATGTGAGTGACGGGTCACTAATTGTTTAGGGTTCTTTGGATATAGTAAACAAATATATCTGCCACCTCTTTTTCACGAATGAATTATATTGGCTTTCATGGGATCGACTGCCCTCAGGCATTATTCTCTACCCCCCCCCCCCACCTCCCAACCCCAAGGTTACCTCTCGGTATTGAGGCAGGGAGGGGAGAGCCAGAGCCTCGCCTGTCAATCAGCAGGGTTACAGGTTGACTTTTTCCCCAAAGATCTTGGTGCAGATGTACCCTATTTTATATACGAGCAGGTATATAAGGTGTCACAAAATTAGGTCTCTGAATTTGGTGAGATGACTTGGTATCGACAAAATATGTATTTGAAACAAAAAAAATATCGGTTAAAATAAAAAATAAAAAAAATAAAAATAAAAAATGGTTGAAAAAAAAAACACCACCAGTGACCAGCGTCACGTCACGCGACGAGCACACGTGACGCTGGTCGCGATTTAGGTATTTCCCACACATTCGCTTGGAGAATGTTGCGAGGAGAAGGACTGCACGCCTACCACGTGCGTCACGGGCTCGTCGCGTTCGTGACGCTGGTCGCTGGTGGTGTTTTTTTTTTCATTTTTAAATATATTTTTTTATATTTTTTTTCTTTTTTTTGACCCGATATTATTTTTTTTTATTTCAAATACATATTTTGTCGATACGCAAATTCAGAGACCTAATTTTGTGACACCTTATATAATGTAATTCAATGACAAGCTGCCTTCCAATCCCGTGACCTCTCTCTCCAGCTTTCACTAGATCGTGTTCTGTGTCAACATTCTTTAGTTATAAACGTGACTCTGCATAAAGTATCTAGATTTTATTTCTAAGTATTTCAAATGTTAGATTTTAGTTGGTCATTGTAGTGATTTAGAAAATGCTAGACTTTCACTGTCAACTGGCAACTCACCGACGCGGGATAAAACCCGACGCCAACAGACGAGGCCGCGGTGGCGGCCATAATCCGCCGCTAACCCTGGGGTTATCCTTTCTAGGGCTTACCCGGGGTGCCCGGCAATGGACACTTGGGCAGAACACCGTGCGGTTTTAGTCGATGCACGACATAACCGCCCCCGCAGGCCGGCGGGGGGGTATCCGAAGGGATTTCCGCACGTAAAAAAAAAAAAGACTTTCACTGTACATTTGTTTTAGCACACGGCCCGCAAGGTAAGTGGTTGCCACCTGGACATGGGAAGGGGGGGACAGAAGAACTTCGGCACTCAAACAAAGCATAAAAGCTTTTATTGTCCGTGGTCCACCTGAAACACACTGTTACGTAAAGTCGATACTGAATGAGAGGATATTTATTTGGTTGGACCAGTGCATTATACCGCCGGCCAGCGGGGGTGGTTATGTCGGGCTTGCACCGACTAAAACCGCACGCCGTCTCGGGTCTTCAGACGCCGGGGTGTAAGGTTACCCATAGAGCATATCCCTCGCACCCCGGCTGACCCTGGGCCATCTCACCACTAACAGCATCGCTCATCCTGTCTCCTCTGAAAGCAGAGGAGTACGGAAAGCGATGTGTTCCCGCCACGTTGGGTATTGGCCGACGATCAATGCCAACCCTATGAAGGGGTGAAGGGGAAGCCATTGACCGCCGCCCAGGGTGTACCGGCCGCTCCGATTCCGTTCCCCCCGGACTGCAGCGGGATCGGAATCGGAGCGACATTCGAGGAGGTTACCCAACACACACCCCAGTGCATTATACCTGCAGGGAAAAGCATGGCTCGACATATCCATGCTAATATTATAAATACGAAAGTAACACTATCTTTCTGTTACTTTTTCACACCTAGACCGAAGCCATTTTGTTAAAATTTAGCAAAGAGAGAAACCAAAAATCTAATAACTTCTTTTTAGGGTTCCGTAGCCAAATGGCAAAAAACGGAACCCTTATAGATTCTTCATGTCTGTCCCTCCGTATGTCACAGCCACTTTTTTCCGAAACTATAAGAACTATGCTGTTGAAACTTGATAAGTAGATGTATTCTGTGAACCGCATTAAGATTTTCACACAAAAATAGAAATAAAAAAACAATACATTTTGGGGGTTCCCTATACTTACAAAGGAAACTGAAAATTGGAGTGATATTGAGGTTTCTAATATCATTTTTTTCTAAACTAAATAGTTTTCGCGAGCCCCCCCCCCCCCCCCCCCCGTAACTTCTAAAATAAGAAAAAGATAAAACTAAAAAAATATATGATGTAAATTACCATGTAAACTTCCACCGAAAATTGGTTTCAACGAGATCAAGTAAGTAGGGTTTTTTTTAATCCGTCATAAATCGTAAACCGCAATTTACCTTTCATTCAATCAACTCAATTATAAAAAATTTACTTGCTGCTACGGAACCCTTCATGGGCGAGTCCGACTCGCACTTGGCCAGTTATTTTCTGGTTATTAGTCAATAAAAATATTAATTTTTCGGGATAAAGGGCTTCCATATGGACTAATATGAACGGTGCTGCTTGCAGCAACTAGTATTTATGACCGCAACAAGATTCATGGGCTATATATATAATTAAACACCTTTGCAAGACATTGCAAGCGTTTAAGACCGCAGTCAAAAATATTTGTAGGAGTCGATTGAGTATCACGTCCCTCACATTGTTTACACTAAGTAGACACTATTTTATGATAAGTATCTATATATAATGATATTACTTCGGGCCACCAACCAGGTGGACACCGAAGTCTTAAAATGACGCAAAAAAACAAACAAAATCTTACACCCACTTTTTATCACTTTTCTCGACGTTTCACATGATTCTAAGCCTAATTAAGCAAAAAAAAATTTTGTGTCGGTCTGTCTGTTGGTCTGGATGTCTGGATGTCTGTTTACGCAATAACTCAAGAACCAATTATCCGATTTAAAAAATTCTTTCGCCAATCATCTTGTTTGGTTAATGGGAAGAACTCATTCGATTTTGGGGTTAGTACGTTCAAGGTTTCGGGTACCTACCATACAAATTGTCCCTAAAAAATCATTTTTTTGTATTTTTGACGTCGAAGACGTTTGATTTGATTTCATTTAGAGTTAGGATTAGTGGGTATGTGGGAGGGATACGACTACTTATTATTAAAAATAATTTTGAATAAAAATACTGCAACAAAAATATCTAAGTTTGGCCCGAAGTTTGACAATCACTGTGTGATTTCCGCCCCACTAGATTTTTACTATAAATTATGTATTTATTTAATATAATTATTCCCAGTCGCTACCACTAACTAGTTATTTACTCTAGCTCAACGAGATCCGCACAAAGGTTGTCTGGAAGAGATCGCTTTAAGCGATAAGACCGCCCATTGTACATAATTATATTAAATAGCCAAGTTAAGTAATTGTGAAATTTCTTTGTTGGTGTACAATAAAGTATATATACATTCTATTCTAATTTTTTTTTTATATTTAGGACACGTCAATTTGACTTCACCTCGCCTGATGGTAAGCTGAAGGTAAAGTCTCAGGAAAGAGGGTCACCATTACATACACGTACCATGTTAACAATGGTGGCACTCAGCTTTACGGCCTCATCAAAGGAGGATTGTCGTCGCAGCACCGCGTGACACCCACCGGTCCCACTAGTGCTGCGACCACAATCCCCCTGCCCGGCTATGCACTTGCTGACCCCTTAGCGCAATCAAACCGAAATTGGATTACTATGGAGGGTTTTTCGCAATCGTGCACGGTGGTACCCACCCGGCCGAATTTTGTGACAAATTTGTGTCATCAAATTTCTACCACCAGTAGCTGCTATTCTAACTAGAAAGCTTTATTTTTGATATTTTATACAGAAAGAAATCGAGATTACGTTTATCTATGACAGATATCTCTGTCTAGTCTTACCGCGAGATAATAATTATATTTCGTTGCATTACAAACAAACAACACACCATGTAACTATTTTCACTTTTATACTCTCAAGATAGTGAAAACTCTTGCTCCTCAGTGCATGACTTTTTAAGAGAGCCATGATTTATCTGATAAAACTATACTAATTTGATAACAATAGCAAGTGAAGGTTACATACGTAGATATATTATACGGTATATTACACGGCCTACAGATATATATAGACGGCCTCTGTGGCGTAGCGGTAGTGCATTCGACTGCTACGACTGGGGGCGCGGGTTCGATTCCCGCTCAGTGCAAATATTTGTATACATGAATATGTCTATTTGCATTGGTCTGGGTGTTCCTTTGTATAATATGTATGTATTTACAAAAAAATATGTATATAAGTATTTTTATCCGCATTCTGGAACCCATAACACAAGCTAGTTAAACTATGCTTACTTTGGGTCTAGAAGCGCTGTGCAAAATTTAATAGAATATTTGATTTATTTTCATTTATTTATTTATCATATCTTCATTTACATCTAAAATTCCGATGAACGTGTTTTCAGATTTTTGCTCGTCAGCGCTTTGCCCGATATCGATAACTAATCCTACTTGCAAGCCAGTTCAGCCACTGATTGACGGACGATGCTCTGTTTTTCTTTTTGACGTATGGAAACCCCCACGGATTTCACCCCATCGGTGCCAATGATGGGATGGGCGTGGCGGCATCGGACCGACTAAAATCACACGTTGTCCTCCCTATGTGTCCATTGCCGGGCACCCTGGGTAAACCCTCTAAAGGATGTGGGAATGGGACCCCTTCAAGAACTTCCGAGATCAAGCCTACCTTCTTCCCCCCCCCCCCCGCCGGCCAGCGGGAGTGGATATGTCGGGCTTGAATCGACTAAAACCGCACGCCGTCTCAGGTCTACAGACGCCGGGGTGTAAGGTTGCCCATAGAGCATATTCCTCGCACCCCGACTGACCCTAGGCCATATCCGGTTGGCCGCCTCGGGTTTGGGAACCACGGTGTCCCCGTCTTGCCCCGGTTTGGGGGAGGGGCGCTAGTCGCCCCACCGTCCCGGCCTGCTTCTGCTGGGGTGACAGGCGGCCTCACCTGCCACCCCCAGGCCTGCTGATCAAGCCTACCTCACTTACAAGCCGTTACACCTGCGGATTGACGGACAAGGCTCTGGCGTAACCTTTCTGCCTAACCCCGAGAGGAAAGCTTTCGCAAGACCCTCGTCGACGTGCCGACTTGAAGGTAGGGTTGGCTACGGCCTCGTAGATCTTCGTATAAGAGGTGAGAGCTTCGAATATAACCGGGAACAACGTTAATACGATGATTCATAACATACATAACATAACTTCACGCCTTTATCCCCGAAGGGGTAGGCAGAGATGTGTATTACACACCCACGATTCGCCAGTTATGTTAAGGTCCCAATATAATAGGGGGCGAGCCTACTGCAATCTACCGGGCATTTATTAATGCACACATAACTATGAAAAGTCAGAGGTGTGTGTCCGGGGCGATTTGGGTTCGAACTCGAGACCTCGTCTCAACAGCTATCGCCGCTTGATAGATGATGATTCATAACATTTCATTAAATATTTAGTATATTTATTCAGAGAAAATAAACTATATGAAAAAATTCTGAAAGAGAAGACAATAATGCTTAATGTTCTGAAACTGACGTTTTTCTTATCTTAAATCACGAATTACTTTCGTATTTCATACGTTTATAATATCGAGCGTTAGATAGTAGTAAATTATGAAGAAAGGAACATTAAAAATGTGTTAATTGTAACCGGCATAAAAAGTTGAATACTCTTAGTGATTAATTGCCTAGGCTGCAGTCTTAAATTGTGTATCTGTGCGAATACCTCACCAGCATTAACATTTCAAATGCATCTACATGTCAAATATTTACTATGTAGGTGGAACGTACTACAAATCTGAAACAATTATTTACGACTTCTATGGCATGGCGGTCGTAGTAGAGCGTCCGAGGTCGCAGATTCGATTGTCACTCCGTGAAAATATTTGTATACATGAATAAGCCTATTTGTATTGGTCTGGGTGTTACTATGATAATTTGTATATTGTAAACAAAAGAAATTGTATCTTAGTATGTTTATTCGGTATGACGGCGGTAGCCTAGTGGTATGGGTAAAGGACTGCTGAGACGAGGTCTCGGGTTCGGTCCCAGATTTTACCATGGCACACACCAATGATTTTTCGAAGTTATGTGTGTATTTATCGCAGGTTTATAAGTGCCCGGTTAATGGCAATATGCTCGCCACCTATTACATTGGGACCTAAACATAAACTGGCGAAATGTGGGTGCTAGCACCTCTGCCTACCCCTTCGGGGATATAGGCGTGAGTTTATGTTATGTTTATTCGGATTCTAGAAATCATACTTCAAGCTGTACCTAAAGCTATGGATACTTAATAATCTAGTACGCAATGTGTAGTGTGTCATAAAATGAATTAATTTAATATTTTTATATGATTCAATGATTTTTTTAAGCAATTAGTATGCTTTATTTTTCCTATAGATTTAGATCGGAAAAAGAGAACATCTAGGACGGGACTTGAACTCGCGACCGGTCTCTTACAGGGGGAATGCTCTGATCAACTGAGCTACCTAGACATGTCCCAAATATTCGAAATTCTCCGATATATTATATACGTCTCAAGGCAACGCTGGAGCCATCTACCGTAATTCTTGCGAACTACGGAAATAATGAATGATGTTACAATCATATTTAAACATTGATCCGCTACAATAATTCAATGAAACTTTTAAGCAATAAGAATCTTTATATGAGATCAATATTATACCCCATTTCAATTTATTCTGCTTATTAAATCATGAAGCGTCGGTAGCTTAATGGTTAAGGAGTAGGCCTTGCGATCGAGAGGTCGTGGGTTCAAATACTGGTCATTACACTATCGATGTGAACACACTCCCAACACAAGCAATTAAGCTTAGCTGAAGGGTTTAGGGGGAATATTAAAAATTTCGGTCACTAGTAGGTACTCTTTAAAAAGATCTGCATATACCTACCTAATTTTAAACTACTTAGGTTTTATCTATAACGAAAAAGCTCAAACAGGATACGGCAAAGTATCAAGCAATCTTCCAAACGAAGTGTCTTGTACAAGATCGGTGAAGACCCGGCTCGCCAGCTTAACGAGTTTATCAGCTCAATCGTAGATCCACGTCAACTGTACTGCTGAGATAAACTTGGAAACTTTGCCAACGGAACACATACAACAAGTTATGTTAACAATGATGTTCAGATACGTCTAAATAAAGACAATGATAATAGATCAATTTGTTTTCATTCTGTTTTTTTATATATTTAGAACCTCGCCTGATATAAATATAAATATAAATATTCTACGACATTCTACACAGCGCTTTCTAGACCCAAAGTAAGCATAGTTTAACTAGCTTGTGTTATGGTTTCCAGAATGCGGATAAACATACTTATATACTTTTTTTTTTTGTAAATACATACATATTATACATAGAAACACCCAGACCAATGCAAATAGACATATTCATGCATACAAATATTTGCACTGAGCGGGAATCGAACCCGCGCCCCCTGTCGTAGCAGTCGAATGCACTACCGCTACGCCACAGAGGCCGTGGTTAGCTGAAGGTAAATTTCAGGACAGAGGGTCAGCATTACATACACGTACCATGTTAACAATGGTGGCACTCAGCTTGACGGCCTCATCAGAAGAGGATTGTCGTCGCAGCACCACGTGACACCCACGGGTCCCACTAGTGCTGCGACCACAATCCCCCTGCCCGGCTATGCACTTGTTGACAAATGAACGCAATCAAACCGAAATTGGATTACTATGGAGGGTTTTTCGCTATCGTGCACAGTGGTACCCACCAGGCCGAATTTTGTGACAAATTTGTGTCATCTTTCTACTACCAGTAGAAGACAGTATAAGTAACATACAAGTAAATAATAAACATTTTATACAACGCTATCTAGAACCAAAGTAAGCATACGCAAGCTTAACTAACTATGGGTTCTAGAATGCAGATAAACATGCATAGATACATTTTTCTTGTAAATACATACATATTATACATAGAAACACCTAGACCAATGCAAATATACACATTCATACATACAAATATTTGCACTGAGAGGGAATCAAACCCGTTACCTCGTGACTTAGCAGTCGAAAGCTCTACTGCTACGCCGCAAATGAACTACCTGACCAGTGACCAGTGGTGCTATTCGCACATTGGCGCGTTAACTACACCAAAGAACCCACTTTTCACTTTATAACATATAACTATTATTTGTTCGAACACGCAGTTTTTAATGAAGCGTCGGTAGCTTAGTGGTTAAGGAGTTAACCTTACGATCGAGAGGTCCCGGGTTGGAATCCTGGCCATTACACTACCGATGTGAACCCACTCGTAACACAAGCAATTTAGCTTAAGGAGGCGGCGGAGCGAGCTCGGGAGAGGTTTAGAACTCTGCCGGCCCGCCGAGCCCGCAACATGCTTGCCGCGCGGCGCAGGCGACTCAGGCGCCGGAGGTCGCTCAACGACCTCCGTCCTCCATGAGCGCAGGCCTGGGGGTGACAGGTGAGGCCGTCTGTCTCCCCAGCAGAAGCAGGCCGGGGCGGCGGCGCGACGCGCGCCCCCCCTCTCCGGGGCAAGGTGGGGACACCGTGGTTCCCACACCCGAGGGGGCCATCTCGAAGCCGTAGATGGCCCAGGGTCAGCCGGGGTGCGAGGGAATTGCCTTATTAGGTCACCTTACACACCGGCATCTGAAGACCCGAGACGGCGTGCGGTTTTAGTCGGTTCAAGCCCGACATAACCACCCCCGCTGGCCGCCGGGGGGGTATCCGAAGGGATTTCCGCACGAAAAAAAAAAAGTACGATCATAGTCGCTTAACAACCGAAAGATCCGAGACGGCGTGCGGTTTTAGTCGGTTCAAACCCGACATAACCACCCCCGCTGGCCGGCGGGGGGGTATCAGGGGGGAATACCGCACGAAATACTAAATAAAAAGAAAAACTTGGTACGATCATAGGTCCAACAAGAGTCAATGTCAAATGCAAAATAAAAAGTATTTCTATTTATATCTTCATAAATTTTGAATTAAGGAATCCTAAAAACTATATAGGAATTATCGAAGGCCTGTTGGGAATGTTTAAATTTCAAAGCTTTCAGGAGAAATAAAATAACTTGTTTGGTATTATTTGTTGTTTAGAACTAACTTGAAAACTACTACAGATATCCTGCCGGTATTGCTGTGAGAGAGTTCGTAAATAAATAATGGTCCGCCTTTCTAAATTGAGTTGATCTTGCTACTGTAAATTACATAAACTAAAAATTCCGATAGCCCAGTGGCATACGTAACGGACTGCTGAGACGAGGTCTCAAGTTCGATCCCCAGTTGCCCGGGCACACACCTCTGACTTTTCGTAGTTTGTGTGCATTATAATAAATGATAATTATCGCTCGCTTAATAATGTGCCCGGTAGATGGCAATAGGCTCGCCCCCTATTACATTGGGACCTCAACATAACTGGCGAGTCGTGGGTGTGTTATACACCTCTGCCTACCCCTTCGGGGATACAGGCGTGAAGTTATGTTATGTTATGTGTAAAAACTCCGAATGCGATACTTTTTGAAAACATATATTTTGGAACAAAATATGCAACATCTTTATTTTATAATCTAAATAAACCCAGTTACAATCGCACAATCAAAAATAATCTAACGACATAATATACATCACTACATAGTATAACACAAAGTCGCTTTCTCTGTCCCTATATTCCTATGTATGCTTAAATCTTTAAAACTACGCAACGAATTTTGATGCGGTTTTTTTAATAGATAGAGTGATTGAAGAGGAAGGTTTATATGTATAACAACATCCATGGCACCCGTGCGAAACCGGGGCGGATCACTAATGTATAATAAATCAGTTCAGCCGTTTTAGTACTCACAAAGCACCATACGGATAGTCATATCATAAACAGAAGTCTTACACATAACCCACCTTCTTTAGCTTTAGACGAAGTGGGTTAAATACGAGGTCTACTGAATCATGTGCTACTTTACATTCACAAGCAAGATGTTCTGTTAATTCTACGATCTGTCTTGTATCGAATAATTAATTAACAACCCTTGACTTAGTCTGAGTGTATCTTGTGAACTGTAATTTAAACAAACTAACAGTGTTTAGTTGCAGAGCCCTTTAGCTACTCAGACTATTATCAGACATATACAGAACTGTCTGGGCTATGTTTATCCATTGAAGATTAGCAAGAGAATGTTCTCGACTACGTATATTAATTGATTAAGAGATTATGCTGTAGTCTTAAAGTTGTTCCTATTTCGGTTTCAACTATTCGAATTTAATTTAACGTTTAATAGGATTATCTGAATATTGCGCCACGTGTCTTCGTGGGTATTGATTCCTATTTGTAGTAATAAGTGTGTCGGTGAAAACTGTAAATTTTTTACAGGTACGTCTGAGGCACCCGGACGGCGGGGCGAATAGCACCCCTCTTCCTTTCCGGGGCAAGATGGGGACACTGTGGTTTCCAACCCCGAGGGGGCCATCTCGAAACCGAAGATGGCCCAGGGTCAGTCGGGGTGCGAGGGATATGCTCTATTTGCAACCTTACACCCCGGCGTCTGAAGATCAATGTTACAAAGTAACTCCAAAGCCAACCGGCTGCAACGTTATAATAACCGTACGGTCGAGCAATAAGATACATATTTGCAAGCAATTGTCGATCGTGTGGACACGTAGGTAGGTATCAAATTCGTACAAGTTATTAGGTAATCTGTGCCGTGGTTTCTAATCCCGAGGGGACCATCCGGAAACCCCCCAGGGTCAGTCGGGGTGCGAGGGAAATGTCTTATGGGCCACCTTACACCCCGGCGTCTCAAGACCCAAGACGGCGTGCGATTTTAGTCGGTTCAAGCCCAACATAACCGCCCACGCTGACCGGCGGGTGAGTATCCGAGGGGATTACCGCACGAAAAAATATTCTTTTTTAAAAATGTACGTCTGTGACAGCAAACAACTCCGACGCAAAGGGAAAATCCATCGCGCGGGTTAATTGGTCTCGTTTTGTGGGCTGCGGCCTATGTTGACCAGCGTGGAAACCATTTGTTATACAGCATTCTTAGTTAATTTACTTTACTTTGAATAGCATGAGTCTTATGCCTGCATCGTAAAATTATTAGTCGGTACCTCGCTTGACTGATGGATATGTAAGTATACAGCGAGCGCTTCTTCACATCCAAATAATACCTACTAATTGATCACGCTTCACTCGTGACTACGGGAGTACAAGGGCCTGCACTGCGTCAAGCGTGACACACGCGCGTTATACGTCACGAACAAATCATGTGACGGACGACCCGCCTTTTTTTTTTTTTTTTTTGTTCAGGCAAGAAAAAATGTACCTTCCGCATACCGCGCAGCGCGGGGACGCCGCGCGGTTATGTGGGGCTCTCACCACACTAAAACAACCTGCCGTGTGCCATACACCGCGACTTAGTGAGTGAACCGTCGGAAATACTACGCACTCATCGACGGAACACTCATGCGCCGGCCCGCAAGGTGCGGTGCGGGCCCGTCTCTAGGCGATGTCCAGACACACCGGGACATCACCCCTTCGCGGGGGGCTCTACTGCGGGTGGAGGGCAAGCCCCGGCCCATCCACCCGCGGCCTCACTAGGGCGGCATGAGGCGCAGGAATCTGCGCGCACGCCGCCCAGCTCGCGGGCGGCGGATCGGATCCGCGAGGCCGTCTGCCTCTCTGATCCTCTCCGCCGCCTCCTTCTGCGAGATGACATCCTCGCAGAATTACGCGACCGCGGTAAAACTCCTCTCGCTGCGTGCCATGGAGCGCAGGATGGCCGGCAGCGAGAGGTCGACTCCCACTGTTGCCACGAGATCACGGCGCTGCACCGCCCAGGCCGGACAAGCCTCGAGCGTGTGCTGCGCCGTGTCCTCGTGGCAGGTACAGTGATGACAGGCGGGACTCGATTCCCTCCTGGCGACCGAGTACAGATACTTTCCGAAGCAGCCGTGCTCGGAAAGCATCTGAGTCAGTCGGAAGGAAAGGGTCCCGTGCTGTCTCTCCGTCCACTCGACAATGACCGGCTGGAGCGCCGCCACGGTGCGATGACCTGCACTCGGGGACTCCAGCCGGGACGACCATTTAGCCATGATGGCTAGGCGGGCGGCATCTCGCCACCCGCGGACCTCTTCGGGCGGAGGCCGACTGCCACTATCCGCCCGATGCTGCGTCGTCAGCCGATATACTTCGGCGAGCACTTCCGCCTCCAGATCCCACGGAGGGGTTCCGGCCAATGCGCAGGCCGCTTCCGTCGAAACGGTGCGGTACCCGCGTATGGCCCTGACCGCCACGATGCGTTGGGCCCTTAAGAGCGAGGGCCTATTGCGGGCTGTCAGGGCGTCCGCCCACACCGGTGCGCCGTACAGCGCCATTGACCGGATCACCCCGGTATACAACCGTCGGCAGCCGATACTGGCTCCGTCCAGGTTTGGCAAAAGCCTCCCCAGGGCGGATGCGGCGTCGACGAGTTTCGGGGCGAGCCTACGGAAGTGCTCGTCGAAGTGCCACCTGGAGTCGATATATAGGCCCAGATACTTAATCTGGGCCGCCACTGGTACGAGGACCGAACGGATCTCGATCGAGGCGCGGGGTGGCGGGCGGCGATAAGGCCCGTGAAAGAACACGGCCTCCGTCTTCTCAACCGCCACCCGCAGGCCCAACGCCTCAATACGTCCGACCACCTGGGAGACTCCCACGGTGGCCAGGTGCGCCGCCTCCTCGAAGCTTTCCCCCGGAGCCGTGACGAGAGTGTCATCCGCGTAGCAGATGACACCCAGCCCGGGAGGAAAGACTCCGCGGAGGACCCAATCATAGCCGATGTTCCACAGGAGCGGCCCTAAGACCGACCCCTGAGGAACACCGCACGACACCCGGTCGCTGCAGCACACGTCCGTCGCAGTCCTCGTACAATACTCGCCTCTCCTGCAGATAGTCTGCCACTAGCCGCCTCAGGTAGACGGGCACCCCGTGATAGCGGAGCGCCTCCCTGATGCAGCTGAACGGCAGACTATTGAATGCGTTGGCGATGTCCAAAGACACCGCCAACATCACTCCGCCGCGGCGCGGACGACCCGCCTAACGCAGCGTTGCTCAACGTATTTGAAGCGCGGATACTTTTCAACGCTCTAAATTTATTACTTCTCCTTTAGCTGGCGGATAAGTAAGTATGAGTTACATACTTGTTAAAATATTTACATTATACCTTCAGCTTGCCTGACTGCTCGGACCTGGAGTATTACCCTTGGCATCAGTATCAACTCATCTCAAATTTCCTTGGTCGCTTTCTACAGCACTAAAGGAAAGTGAAAAGTAACCTTATTCAAAAAGTGGGTCGCACGGCTGACAATAACTTATTTTGTTCTGATACCGTTGCGAAATATGTAAAGCGGAAAGTTATTTCAGAAATAACACATAAGTCTATGTATACTGTTGATTGATGGCACGTGGTGGAACTTGCTGCACATATTGAAACAGTTGAATCAACAATTGATCAGTAACAAGTGAACTTCACTTGTTAATAACTGTCATAAAAAACCTTTATCTACACTCAAATCGAAAAATTCGAATTACGAATTCAAAGACGATTCTATACATACGCACTTTAAAAATGCATATACATAAAATTAAAAATAAAACTCAAAATTGATTGAATTGAATTGAGTACCGCTATCTTTTTTTATTCATTAAACTAGTCTAAGGTTTTAGGCTGAATATTAAAAAAAGGCGAACGCATGCGCGGTTCGAACTGTGAAAAAAATGGCGCCCTTGTAACCTACCTACTTTGTTTAATTTCAATTTTTCCTATGAGTGAAGATAAAGTAGTGTATGAAACTGCATATAACTTAGGTATTAAAACACTCAAGTCAACCTATTATCACAGACTATAAACAGACTCTCGTGTTTTAATACCCCTTCTTATATGACAGTTGCATAAACTACTATTGAGAATGCCGTGAGGCGAAACCGGTCAGGTTTAATTGAATAAATGTATGTAGTGGAAAAGTACAACTGATTAATTATTTTAACACAACATATTTGTAAACTAACTATTAGCTCTAAGTTTCCTAAAATATAATAAACAAATGAATAAATAAATTATTTTTATAAATGAAAAAATAATAAGTACTCTAGGACAATTTACACAACGCCATCTAGGCCTAAACTAAGCAGTGCTTGTCATATGGGTTTTAGAATGCGGATAAATATACTTAGATACATTTTTTTTGTAAATGAATACATATTAAACATAGAAACACCCCGACCAATTTGCACTGAGTGGGAATTGAACCCGCGACCTCTGACTTAGCAGTCGAACGCACTACCGCTACGCCACAGAAGTATCCCAATCATAGGACGAGTCACGGTAAAATATTAGACCATAGTCCGCATAAACCATTGACAACATTGAAGCTATGTGTTCCTTCAGTTATTTTATCGTAGAAGCAAGTAATAATTAACTTCTAGCACACATCATGAACTCCAAAAACTAAGAATGGATAGTAACCGAGGTTTGAACGTAAACTCATTTCTTCTCTCAACTCACTTAACTTGTTTATTCACTCCAAAATCTCAAACGAGAACTTATAGTGCATCTTAAAATGCAACATGGGACTTACTGCGGAACTGAACTCTGATAACGAGGACGATGACGTAATACACCCACACGTATAAATAAGGTGCACCGCACATAGGCTACTTTCAGTATTATCGACTAGCGATTTTGCAGATGCAACGATCCTACATCGCGTTTTAGAAATTGTTCCGTTTAACTTTTTTTTTTTTTATATTTAGGACACGTCAATTTGACTTCACCTCGCCTGATGGTAAGCTGACGATAAAGTCTCAGGAAAGAGGGTCACCATTACATACACGTACCATGTTAACAATGGTGGCACTCAGCTTGACGGCCTCATCAGAAGAGGATTGTCGTCGCAGCACCGCGTGACACCCACCGGTCCCACTAGTGCTGCGACCACAATCCCCCTGCCCGGCTATGCAGTTGCTGACCCCTGAACGCAATCAAACCGAAATTGGATTACTATAAAGGGTTTTTCGCAATCGTGCATGGTGGTACCCACCCGGCCGAATTTTGTGACTAATTTGTGTCATCAAATTTCTACCACCAGTAACTGGTTCTGAAGACGCCTTATGTAGAGATAGTCATAACATGAGAAAGGTATCTTTTGCGTATGATAAGACAGAGAACCGGATCGAAACGTCAAGCTATTCAGAAGTACATCTACCATGACCATTTTAATTTCAATAACGTTATATATATTTGATATTGTAGGTAGTGTACGCAAATGTCAATGTATTAGAACTATTTTTAACGGATTCTATCGTGATTTATTTTATTTTATTTTATTATTTACATTGAACTCGTTTTCAGCAGCCATGGTCACGGGGAGACGAAAGGGATGTAAAGATGGTGGTTATCTTGTAGTTTGAAGTGTAAGTTATCTCAAAGTACCCGAACTATGCTGAATTGTTGGTGTTCGTTTTTACGCAGAATGAGCTCGCAGTGTTATGAAATCTTGTTGCATTTTGATTTTTCTTGGACTGGGCCGCGGTAGCCTAGTGGTATGGGTAATGGACTGCTGAGACGAGGTCTCGGGTTCGATCCCAGGTTTTACCATGGCACACACCAATGACTTTTCGATGCTTTTCGAAGTTAGGTATGTGTGCATTTATCGCAGGTTTATAAGTACCCGGTTAATGGCAATAGGCTCGCCACCTATTACATTGGGACCTAAACATAAACTGGCGAAATGTGGGTGCTAGCACCTCTGCCTACCCCTTCGGGGATATAGGCGTGAGTTTATGTTATGTTATGTTATGGGTCCCAAGCTGGTGGTACATTCCAACCATCTTCTCTATTAAAATAAGGATGTTTTTTTAATTTCAATAGCCTCGAGGAGCATCCTCGGTAGGAATCGCGATAGAATCCGTTAAAATAGTTAACCGAAATTACTAAAATTCCTCCTAACCCCTCCAGTTAAACTAAATTGTAGGAGTGGGTTCACGTCGATTCGATAGTGTAATTGGCAGTATACGAACCCGGGACCTCTCGATCGTAAGGCAGATTCCTTAACCACTATGACGACTACCGATGACCGAAAAATTACACTTATTACAAGAGTATTTATAAGGTGACATTTTAAGCTAATAAGTGATTTACATCCTGGGTGTACTTCGGAGCCAAGTCTTTTAGCTAATTTGAATATTCGGTTTGGCTAAAGTAAGTAAGGTAAGGTACTAAGGTAACCCACATTATGCGGCAGATCCGTCCTCAATCACTATTTTACAATGGATTCCCTAACAGCTATGTTAAAAAAACTTTTTCAGAATTCATGATAAGTGATTCAGTGGCCTTCATCAAAATAACCTTACTCAATAAATGCAAGACTTTGATTAAACTACTGTATCGACTTCCGTAGCTGCATGTGAGCTGCCGGCAAGCTACTAAATGCCAGCCATCAATGCAAAACGTGTCGTGTGTGCGATGACCCTAACGGATAAAAATAAGGGCCATATTTCAATTTGGATTCTCAATTTTACGATCACAATCGTACAACAACATTATTTTATGCATCTTTTTCATTAAATTCGTTTATTTATTTATGCGTGTCCTTGTTGACCAACCCGAAAACCTCAATACGATTTTACTTTTGTTAGTGTGGCTGTGCAGGACGGGAGGTGAATAATAAGTGAGTAAAGCGGATCTGGAAGTTCCGCAGTACGTTAAAGTGATGGGGTATACTGTTGAGTGATTTATTGAGGAACTGCGCACTCGTAGGCGCATACGGAAGCAGCTGTTGATGCCACAGTTAGGGTGTACATGATTCCGAGATACGTGATATCTTGATATTATAGTAGTATTTTTATAATAGTATTTATTTATTTATTTATTTTGGTAGGTACATCAACAGTATATAACTACATCTTCTGATATATGCATCCGTTTCGCAATTCTTATATGCTTTTTTTACGCGTGGAGGCCCCAACGGGCTTCACCCCACCGGTGCCAGCGATGAGGTGGATATGACGGAATCGAACCGACTATTACAGACATACACAACACTTGCCATTAAACAAGAAGCTATTAAAAACAAAACTAATATTGGATTCTACTTAATACTTAAATACAATCAAATTCAAATACATCAAATTTCTACCACCAGTAGAAATATGATGTACACAAATTTGTCACAAAATTAGTCGGGTCCGCCTGTCACCCCAGCAGAAGCAGGCCGGCCCAAACCGGGGCAAGACGGGGACACCGTGGTTCCCAAACCCGAGGGGGCCATTTCGAAACCGGAGATGGCCCAGGGTCAGTCGGGGTGCGAGGGATATGCTCTATGGGCAAACTTACACCCCGGCGTCTGCAGACCCGAGACGGCGTGCGGTTTTAGTCGGTTCAAGCCCGACATAACCGCCCCCGCTGCCCGGCGGGGGGGTATCCGAAGGGATTTCCGCACGAAAAAAAAAAAAAAGGTACCACTGTGCACGATTGCGAAAAACCCTCCATAGTAATCCAATTTCGGTTTGATTGCGTTCAGGGATCAGTAAGTGCATAGCCGGGCAGGGGGATTGTGGTCGCAGCACTAGTGGGACCCGTGGGTGTCACGCGGTGCTGCGACGACAATCCTCTTCTGATGAGGCCGTCAAGCTGAGTGCCACCATTTTTAACATAGTACGTGTATGTAATGGTGACCCTCTTTCCTGAGACTTTACCTTCAGCGTACCATCAGGCGAGGTGAAGTCAAATTAACGTGACCTAAATATAAAAAAAAGAAATACAAAATATAAATAAATGACATTATCGTTGAAATTAATTTTAGACAAGGTTAAAGTATTTACATATTTCCAATAATTCTAATTGCAGAGAATAATAATAATAAACAACAGTTCATATTTTTTCTAAGTATCACATATAAATAGACGTTTAATTAAATTGATTTTATTAATTGTAATTTTATGTTTTTTATTTTATTTTAGGGTTAATTTAGTATGCGTAGCATTTATGCTGAGATGGCGGCCATATCCCATGCCTAAATATTGTGCCTTTTTTTTTTTTTTTAAGTGCGGAAATCCCTTCGGATACCCCCCCCCCCCCCGCTGGCCAGCGGGAGTGGTTATGTCGTGTCTCGACTAAAACCGCACGGTGTCCTCCCCAAGTGTCCGTTGCCGGGCACCCCGGGTAAGCCCTCGAAAGGATAACCCCAGGGTTGCCGGCGGACTTTGGCCGCCACCGCGGCCTCGCCTGGTGGGGTCGGGTTTTATCCCGCTTCGGTGAGTTGGCAGGCGTGTGTAGGGCACACACGACACGCCTCCGCCACGGCCTGCTTCTGTAAGGACGGCGAGTCGGCCAACTGCCGTCCTCAGGCCCCGATTGTGCCTAAAATATTCTTAGATTGTAAGATATCTATTAATTATGTTTGACGGCCTCTGTGGCGTAGCGGTGGTGCATTCGACTGCTACGTCAGGGGGCGCGGGTTCGATTCCCGCTCAGTGCAAATATTTGTATGCATGAATATGTCTATTTGCTTTGGTCTGGGTGTTTCTATGTATAATATGTATGTATTTACAAAGAAAAAGGTATATAAGTATGTTTATCCGCATTCTAGAACCCATAACACAAGCTAGTTATTTCTTTCCTTTCTTTCTATAATAGTATTTATCAACCGTACATTGAACTAACAGCTAGATACCTTTATAGAGTATGTAAAATAAAACTAACTAGAGATGTATGTACGTGCGCTATGCAATAGACAAAACGCTCTATAAAACCAAAGCGATCTGAGCCGTACTCTCACTATTCTTCCCGACACGACATGCCAAATCAAAAGCCGTTGTTCTGAATATACCTTAACAATAAAATATTTCAGAATTTTTTTTCATTAAAATAATATTAGTACTTAACGTAAATTACTAGTATGCCGTCTAACCCCAACTAAACTAAATTGCTTGTGTTAGGAGTGGGTTCAAATCGATAGTGTAATGGCCGGGGTTCGAACCTGGGACCTCTCGATCGTAAGACTGACTCCTTAACCAGTAAGCGACTGAAGATATGTATACGCATAATATCGACAATTATAAGAGATATTATACGGTAGCTTAAATTCTATAGAATGAATGTAAAAATAAGTCATTACCACACGTCGTTAATAAAACTAAGATTAATGCAATTACTCCAACAATTTTCATTGATCTCCACAATTGAACTGAAGAAAACCAATTTCAATGGACGTTAGTCGTTACTTGTCTGAATTCATTTAAAAGTAAATTACATAGAGCAGCTGAAGAACTTTCTCGTTCGAACAATATTTTATTACTCTTATAAGAGAGTAAGTATATAAAAACTCAATTCATTCGATTCCATTTGAAAAGTTTGAAAGTCGATCAGACTCAGATCGAAATACTTTGTCACTGCTATAAAAGTACCGTATACAAGTCCAGATTACGGTGACTTAACTAGGTACAAAATTGAAGATTCTTTAGTTTTTTTTTTTTAAGTAGGTGTACTAACCGCAGGCCTGGGGGTGGCAGGTGAGGCCGCCTGTCACCCCAGTAGAAGCAGGCCGGGACGGTGGGGTGACTAGCGCCCCTCCCTCAAACCGGGCCAGGACGGGGACACCGTGGTTCCCAAACCCGAGGGGGCCATCTCGAAACCGGAGATGGCCCAGGGTCAGTCGGGGTGCGAGGGATATGCTCTATGGGATATGCTATATGCTCAAACTTACACCCCAACGTGTTAAGACCCCGAGACGGCGTGCGGTTTTAGTCGGTTCAAGCCCGACATAACCGGCCCCGCTGGCCGGCGGGAGGTATTCGAAGGGATATCCGCACGAAAAAAAAAAGGTACTACTAACCGAATTTACCACCCGTCCTAAGCTAAATTACATGTGTCAGGAGATAGTGTAATGGCCAGGATTCGAACCCGGGACCTCTCGGTCGTAAATTTGACTAAGCTACCTAAGCTTTTTGCGTGCTGTAATTTTTTTTTTTTTTTAAAGAATATTAGTTACCGAAATTACTAATATTACCCCTAACCCCTCCAGCTGAGCTAAATTGCTTGTGTTAGGAGTGGGTTCACGTCGGCAGTGTAATGGCCAGGATTCGAACCCGGGACCTCTCGATCGTAGGCTCGACTCCTTAACCACTAAGCTACCGACGCTTCAAATAATGAGTAATGGCACGTTAGTCCGTTTCCAGTAACAATAACTAAATCTACGAAAATGTTCTTTAGCTAAACTTTGATGATATCTGCCTTTCATTTTTTACAAGACATCAAAGCTGTGGAAGTAAACAAAGTGATTTCATTTAAAAAAATTTAAGCAAGGACGTGTCTAGGTGGCTCAGTTGGTCAGAGTATTCCCCCTGTAAGAGACTGGTCGCGGGTTCAAGCCCCGTCCTAGATGTTCTCTTTTTCCGATCTGAATCTATAGGTAAACAAAGTGACTTCAGAAACGGGCTCTGATTCTGATATAGTTTAGTGGTTAAGGAGTCGACATGACGATCGAGTGGTCCCGGGTTCAAATCACACCTAACACAAGCAATTTGTTTAGCATTAGGGGGAATTGTGCAATTTCGGTTATTAATATTATTATTGAAAAAAAATCTAACGCAATGGTTAATTGAAATTCAGAAGTGCTCACTTGGCTTATTAAACATACTAATTATTTTATTCAATTATAAATAAATTTAATTAAATAATTATTATATATAATAATATAATCAATATATAATAACAATTATATTATATAAGGTGTCACAAGATTAGGTCGCTGACAAAATTTGGTATCGACAAAATGTGTATTTGAAACAAAAGGAAAAAAAAGGGTAAAATAAAAAAGATAAATATAAAACATAAAAATATAAAAAATAAAAATGAAAAAAAACCACAAGCTCTCTCATAAGCACAAGGAGCTCTTGCACCCGCAGAAAGTGGTAGGAGTGCAGTCCTTCTTCTCGCAGTATTCTCCAAGCGGATGTGTGCTCGTCGCGTCACGTGACGCTGGTCGCTGGTGGTGTTTTTTTTTTTTAATTTTATATTTTTATATTTTTTACAATTTTATTTTTTTATTTTAGCCGATATTTTTTTTTGTTTCAAATACATATTTAGTCGATACCAAGTTATCTCACCAAATTCAGAGACCTAATTTTGTGACCTAATTGTTTAATATATTAATTAATAATGAATTAATTAAGTAAATAAAATTTAAAATAGAGCATGTTGTGTTATTTTACGTGTGATTAAATTCGTCTGGAAAATGTGTTAATACAGTAGATAGTTTATAACATCGCCGAGTAATTACCTCCTTAAGTTGAAAGGCTATAAACAAGTGCAGAAGCGAAGGGTTAGCGAACTCGTGCTTCCGTGATTAACTAGTTCACACTGAGTACACTTTGGTATGTATGCCTTGCTTGCAATAGGTAGTCGGAAACAACTCGCCTATTCACTCTATTGAGACACTTATAAGGATTTACCCACTTATTTTCCTAGAACGCATTATACACCTTTTTATCTATTGAAAAAACTCTTAGTTGCAACGTATTTAAGTAGGTTATTCCTTACAGTTGAGGTGATTTTTTTACTTTTATTCACTACTAAATGTACAACACCCACCCAATAGTGACCGGTCAGCCGGACCGGTGACCTATGTACGCTAGTTGCGAGGGCAAAGGCAAATCTGAAAATGAAGATCTGATCGTACTTCCTACTAATATTATAAACTCGAAAGTTAGTAAATATGGATGGATGGATGGATGTTTGTTACTCGCTCACGCAAAAGCGGCTGAACGGATCTGGCAGAAATCTGGCACAGGGATAGATTTTAGTCCAGATTAACACATAGGCTTTTTATCCCGGGAATAGGATCCCATGGGTTGCGGGAACGGGATCAGTAGTAATATTATAAAAGTGAAAGTTTGTGAAGATGGATGGATGTATGTGTGTGTATAAGTGCGATATTTGGGACTCCTTCCAGTAAGAAACTACTCAATGTATCCGAATGAAATTAGGCATTACAGTAGATTGTAACCTGGAATAACATACATAATAACATAGGCTACATACTTTTAGACATATTTTTTATCCCGAGAATGGTTTCCTGTGGGTTGTGGGAATTGTATCAGTATACCAGGCGGCTGAAGCCGCGGGCTGCAGCTAGCAAAGAATAAAAGGGAGGTAGGGCCATAGAAGAACTACTATCATAAGATATCCTAACTAAGGCTTGGCGAAAATTTTAAAAATCTGTATCTAAATATTTTTAAATTTTAATTTTAAAATTAAAAAGATATACAGTATGTATAATTTACTTATAGATCCTATCTAGATTTCCAATCCCTAAAGCAATCATTTATATTTTTGAAAAATAAACAAGCAGCAGAATTTTATTCATCATTTAATTTACATATGATGAATATTATCAGTAGAATATGTTATTTATAATTTTACACTGCACATAACAGTCTGCAAAATCTGTAAATCAAATTGATAGAATATTCAAACAAGTTTTCAAAGCACAGCTATTATTTTTATTTAGGATTTAGCTATTATTTAGGAAAAACACGTTTGGTCGCATCTCATGCCGTTTGAAAGAATGCCTTACATGGATTTTTATAACACAAAGAATAAAATAAATAACTAGGTCTGCAAAGCGAATCGCTGCTTGCAATGTTGAGCTGAGTGAGACATCGTGAATCAGATTTTGAAAATTTTGAACAGTGATCATTCCTCCGTGGCAAGTCCGATTTTGAAAATTCTTTTTAAAGTCACAACTCTGGACATGCTTTCTGAGCGTGTAAAGTTTGGTCACAGTGTCTCGAGCGGTTATTATGTAATTCCATCTGGAATTTTTTTAACGGTGATCATTCCTCTGTGGTAGCATTAATTTTTTCAAAATATATCCATAAACCTTCCTCTGATTGACCTCTTTAATCATGCCAAATTTGATTCTGATTGGATTAGTAGTTTAGGGGGAGACCAGTGACAAAGAAAATCTGGTATGAGGAGCTTTCGCTCGACTTCGTCTCACTCAGCTCAAAAACCAGCTAAAAATTCAAGAGGACCCGGACTGTAGGAAGAAGGAAACACGTTCGCGCTCGTAAGCTTTCTTCTGCTGATATGGCTTTCATTCACTCTTAGGGGAGCGCTTTGCCACCTCAATCTTTCATTCACTCTTAGGGGAGCGCTTTGACACCTCAATCTTTCAATCACTCTTAGGGGAGCGCTTTGACAACTCAATCTCGGGATAAAAGCTTGCGGCATTTAAGTGTACCGGCTTATGAGCCGGGGTGATTGAGGGTGAATGAGGTTGACTTTTTGAATAATTATCTTGGTAGAGCCTCATAGACAGGTGTGAGTATAAAACGTACGTAAATATATGTATACCTATACTATACATACAGAATGTAGGTACTCGTATTATCATAATTCACTAATAATTATGTTAGAACACAAAGGTCAACAAACTAAACATATAAATTTAAATGACATTTATTTTCAAGATACATGCGAAATTGGCAATATATAGGTATACGAATACATGCAAACACATCAATTACTTCAGGCCACCAACCAGGTGGACACCGAAGTCTTAAAATCACGCAAAAAAAAACAAAATCTTACACCCACTTTTTTTCACTTTTCTCGACGTTTCACATGATTCTAAGTCTAATTAAGCAAAAAGATTTTTTGTATCGGTCTGTCTGTTGGTCTGGATGTCTGTTTACGCAATAACTCAAGAACCACTTATCCGATTTAAAAAAATCTTCTCCAATCATCTTGTTTGGTTAATGGGAAGAACTGATTAGATTTTGGGGTTTGTACGTTCAAGGTTTCGGGTACCTTTTTATTTTTATTTTTTTCCTTTTTTTTTTTCGTGCGGAAATCCCTTCGGATACCTCCCGCCGGCCAGCGGGGGCGGTTATGTCGGGCTTGCACCGACTAAAACCGCACGCCGTCTCGGGTCTTAAGACGCCGGGGTGTAAGGTTACCCATAGAGCATATCCCTCGCACCCCGACTGACCCTGGGCCATCTCCGGTTTCGAGATGGCCCCCTTACTTGCTCTCCACTGTGCCATCTGCTAATCAGAGGGACACGTGGAAAGCTTCCGAACAGCCCTCAACAGGGCCATCCTCGCCTCGGTCGGAGTTGGCCGTAGGCGGAAGCGTCTCTCCCACCCTAGGAGAGAGGCGCTGCCGTCTCCGTTGCCCAGGGTGCACCGCGTGGAGGTCCCCAACGAAGCACCCCTCCCCAACCAAGCACCCCAGGTTTCGGGTACCTTCCTTTTTTTTTTTTTTCGTGCGGAAATCCCCTCGGATACCCCCCCGCCGGCCAGCGGGGCGGTTATGTCGGGCTTGAACCGACTAAAACCGCACGCCGTCTTGGGTCTGCAGACGCCGGGGTGTAAGGTTGCCCATAGAGCATATCCCTCGCACCCCGACTGACCCTGGGCCATCTTCGAGATGGCCCCCTCGGGCCTACGACGCGCGGCGAGCATGTTGCGGGCTCGGCGGGCCGGGAGAGTTCTGAACCTCTCCCGGGCGCGCTCCGCCATCTCCTTCGCGAGCATCACATGCTCGCAGAAGGAGGTGGCGGCGGCCCACGCACTCGCGCTCCGTACCATTGCCGCAATCATGCTGCCGAGCGAGAGGACTCCCACCCTGATGGCTGCCACGAGGTCTCGCCTCGGCACCTCCCACGCCGGGCAGTCCGCCAGCGTGTGCAGCCCTGAGTCCTCGCTCGCGTCACAGTGATGACACTCAGGCGTTGGCTCCTTCCTGATCCGATGCAGGTGGTCCCCGAAGCACCCCTTCCCGGAGATCACCTGCGTCACTCGGTACGAGAGGCTTCCGTGTCGCCTCTCTAGCCAATCCTCCATGATGGGCCTTACCGCCGCTATTGCGGCGTGCCCTAGGTTTCGGGTACCTACCATACAAATTGTCCCTAAAAATAAGTTTGGCCCGAAGTTTGACAATCACTCTGTGATTTCCGGCCCACTAGTTTTAATTTTATACTTTAAGTGAAGTTTCCTAATTCGACTGCATTTTCACACGCAATATTTATTTTTAATAAACTGAAACCAAGCTATTGTACATAATTAATATTCTAGGACATAAATAAATATTCTAGGACATTCTACACAGCGCTATCTAAATCCAAAGTAAGCATAGATTAACTAGCTTTTGTTAGGGGTAATATAATGCGGCTAAACATACATAGATACATACTTACATATTATATATAGAAACTCCCTGACTAATACAATTAATATACATATCCATGCATACAAATATTTGTAAAGAACGAAAATCAAACCAGTGACCTCTGACTTGCAGTCAAACTATACCGCTGCGCCACAGAGGTCGTAAAACTCTAAAAACAACACAATATTCAAATTTCATAACGAAAAGCCATCGAACAGCGAACCACCGTTCCTGAACCATTGCGGTGTGCACCCACTGACCTTATTGCACCGTGACATTGGCATTCAGAATTTATAGCCCTTTTAAGGCTTTCGTGCTTGTATTCGGTACAGAGTAAAAAAACATAGTACTTATTGCCTGTCGAAAGTTATGACGCATAATTTTAAGGATGGACCTTTTACTGCAACTTATTTCTTATTAGTTTCTTGATTGGTATTTTAAAAGCAATGTATTCTACATGATACTGTCGGAAGTTTACGCGAATGTCACACATTGAAATAAAACTATTTTTAACGGACTCTATCGCGATTTATTTGATATTATTTTATTATTTACATTGAACCCGAAGTTTTGGTTGCTTTTTAGCAGTAATTTCAACAGTCTCCCCGTGACCATGGCTGTTTAAAAGCAACCGAAACGTCGCTAAAGTAAACGTCGTTAAAGTAGCCTATATTATACCTTGCCTATGTACCAATAAAAGTCCTGTCAAAATCCGCTCAGTCGTTCCAGAATAAAGCAAATTTTATTCACAAATTTGTGCGTTTTAATTTTTTTGCGCAAATCCGTATGGTGTTTGTGGAATTAAAAAAGCCTGTTGCGCCTTGTAACATTACCTATCTGCCAGTGAAAGTCCCACCAAATTGGCCCAGCCGTTCCAGAAATTACCTTTTTGAAACAGACAGAAAGACAGACAGACAGATGACTGACAGACAGACAGACCAAAAATTTTAAAATTTGTGTTTTTGTTGTATCGTGTACACATTCGTGAGCAATCATTAAAAATCTGTCATTTTAATATTACAAACAGACATTTCAATTTTATTTATTTGTATAGATGTTAAGATGTTAAAGATGTTAAAAAAGCTCGAGAAAAGAAAAAAGAAAGAACCATAGGAAGACACAGGGTCCCTCATATTCTACTATGCCGAAAAATATTTTAGTTACAGCAAAAACTCAATGCACTTTCACTAGCAACAATTCTTGTTTCATAATAAAACACCTAAATGTTAATCAAAAAAGATTTCAAATTATTAATTTCCGCATGAATAAAACTCATCCGAAAAATCTTTTGAAATAAAATTAAGGTCAGGCAGAGTATACTTAATTGAATATTTTCTTCACATTTAAAAAGTAATTACGTTCATTTATTCACTGAGTTTTTAATTACTGAGCGTAATTTATAATTCACGTCACTTGCCAACTTCAAGTGCGTACGCTTCATTTGCTGTAAATAAGTTAGTGACTTTTGAATTTCTTTTGCAGATTTCTTCACCTAAGTAATGTATCTTTTTTGTAAAAAAAAATGGCATTCTACATAGCGCTATCTAGACCCAAAGTAAGCATAGTTTAACTAGCCTATGTTATGGGTTCTAGGTTAAAGATACTTAGATACATTATACATAGACACACCCACAAAATATACCACCCAGAATCAGAGGTCATAGTTATTGTCTGTCTGTGCGTGAATGATAAATTTTAATAAAAAGTAAACAAAATTTGAAAACGCCCTATTATTTTTCTAAAATAAAATAAAATTATGAAACACAAATAACAAATATTTGAGGCATTTTATTTAATGCACCAATTTTGAATCGCACTACCAAAATATTCCATACAGCTATAGGATAAAAATTTTGGTACGATTCGAAATGCCCACAAAATGTTCGTAAGAGTCACTGAGAACCTACGTAAAGCCACTATTAAGTACTAAAACATTGCATGGGATTACCCATATGAATTTTATCAAATTTGAAATATAAAAAGAAAATCTAAAAGCGGTTCACAGAATACATCTACTTACCAAGTTTTAACAGCATATTTCTTATAGTTTCGGAAAAAAGTGGCTGTGACATACGGACGGACAGACAGACATGATGAATCTATAAACGTTCCGTTTTTTAAAATTCGGCTACGGAACCCTAAAAATGGTCTACTTACCTAATTTATAAAATAAATATTCTACGACATTCTAAATGTTTGTTGGTTCATATTTAATGCACTAGGCACCTTTAATTTTTTTTTTTCTCGTGCGGAAATCCGCCGGCCAGCGGGGGCGGTTATGTCGGGCTTGAACCGACTAAAACCGCACGCCGTCTCGGGTCTTCAGACGCCGGGGTGTAAGGTTACCCATAGAGCATATCCCTCGCACCCCGACTGACCCTGGGCCATCTCACCACTAACAGCATCGCTCATCCTGTCTCCTCTGAAAGCAGAGGAGTACGGAGAGCGATGTGTTCCCGCCACGTTGGGTATTGGCCGACGATCAATGCCAACCCTATGAAGGGGAAGCCATTGACCGCCGCCCAGGGTGTACCAGCCGCTCCGATTCCGTTCCCCGCGGACTGCAGCGGGATCGGAATCGGAGCGACACTCGAGGAGGTTACCCAACACACATTTAATGCACTGGGCACCTTTCATTCAATGGCAATACAACTTTATCAACTTATTGCTTATACTTGCACGTAGGATATATATATATAAGGTGTCACCAAATTAGGTCTCTGAATTTGGTGAGATGACTTGGTATCGACAAAATATGTATTTGAAACAAAAAAAAAGTATTAAAAAAAAACACCACCAGTGTGCATTGTGAATATTAAACAAGCCCACTCTTGTGAAAGTGGACTCGTCTGTCCACAAAATTTTTCTGGTAGGATCTTCCACTAACCACCTACAAAATCTTAACCGCGGATCAAAATCTGTGGTAAGTGGCTCTTGCACCTGCAGAAAGTGTTAGGCGTGCAGTCCTTCTCCTCGTGAGAATACGAGGAGAAGGACTGCACAAGCGGATGTTTGGGAAAGACCTAAACCGCGACCAGCGTCACGTGACGCGACGAGCACACGTGACGCTGGTCGCTGGTGGTGTTTTTTTTTATTTTATTTTTTTATTTTACCCGATACTTACTTTTTTTTTGTTTCAAATACATATTTTGTTGATGCCAAGTCATCTCACCAAATTCAGAGACCTAATTTGGTGACACCTTATATAGGTGAAAGGTTTAATTTCGTCCAGCCAGATAGCTTGTTGTACTCGATATCGTGCCATGGTTCATTTGGTAAACAATCGTCTTTTTTTTTAATTGACGTTATGTAATTTCCGTTTTAATGGTCTATACAGAATAAATGAAATTTGACTTTGACTTTGAACAATGACTGCATGCGGTAGGTGACACTGCAATTAAGTTATAGGGTTTTATTTCCGGAAATTTTCCAGTCCAGTTCAGTTCCGTGCAAAACCAGGAGGAATCAGCTAGTATACGTACTTAATGAATAACACTGTGCACTTCAAAAATAACTAGGAATTCAGTGCGACTGAAATAAATTGAGCTGGACGAGCAGGAGTCTTACTTGATAATAAATAAGACATCTTACTACGCTCGCTCGCTTAGCTAACGCGCGCTCGGGAAACTGTTTTTCGGTGATTATTCCTCAATGGTACATCGGACATGAACCATCTCGCTTCAGAACACTCTTCAGTGTCCACACTATCACCGTGATAAATTTGGTCAAGATCGCGCGAGTGGTTACGGACGAGTTCAGCCACCAACAAACGGCTATGCCGCGTATAAGAGCTTCGCTTCGCGCAGCTCAATCAGCAGGATCAACTACGTGGATAACTTCAATTTTAGTTTAAATAAAATTAAAATAAAAATATATTTATTTTGATTTATTTTACTATTTATTTATAGTTATAGTTATAATATTTATATTTATTTATATATATAAAAGAACAAAACCGAATGGCTAGCCATGAAGACGGTGGGCAACTAATTTATGTTCATACGGTATATTGATGAGTACCTTTTAGTGTTGTAGGGATTAAAATTCTACTTTACATATGTACCTAATAGCCCTATAAACTAGTTCAAGAAAAATATTATTAGACCCGTTTAGCAGGTGATAATGTCTCGCGTATCAAATGGATCGTGAATAATCTTAGATGTCAGGTTAAACCTGTAAAAAGTCAAGTATTGAGTTCTTGTAACAACAAAATTCCCATTGGAAATTATCGAGCCCTGGACCAAACTGTATTAGTTTACTGACACATGTATTGTGTAACGCTGGAGGGATACACAATACATGCGTCACAAATTGAGTATCGTAGTAATCTGCAAATTACTGATAAGTTTAATACTGGCAAAAGAGCAACAGAAAAATAAATGAAAAATTAAAATAACCCCGACATAAGTAATAACACTCCCAACTAATTCCCCTTTCAAACAAAAAAAAACCAAATCAAAATCGGTTCATCCGTTCGGCAGCTACGATGCAACAGACAGATACAAACACAGATACTTATTATAGCACTACTTCATTTTTACGTCGGGGGTTAAAAATAGAATTCGAAAGTAGGTAGGTACACATATTTATTTGTACCTACATCCTCTTATTTGTACATATTTTAGTACCTACACTTACCACCGAAAAAAAGTCCTCTGCCTTGTTCCTTATCTATAGTATTGTTCCCGTAACCAGGCGGATGGTTCCTTGTATTGGCCACACTGTTGCTATAGACATTAGTCTTCACACTTCTGCAATCAACATTTTGCACCACCAAAACAAATATCACTAAAAATATCACTTTGTTACTATCCAATTGTGAGCACATTTTAACCGTTTCATAATTGTAAACTGCCTATATTTATTTATGTAACAAAATGTGTAATAATTAACTATACAAACTTCTTCGTTTCAAATATTTTGTCGATTCGCGCGCAAATTGGAATGGAGTCATTATGAAGCGCGCGGCGCATGCGCTGTGTCGACGATCACACTGACGATTGGATCCGCACACGTTCTAAAAACTGGTCACCAAAAGAAAAGTAGTAGCAGTGATAGTAGTGATAATTTTTGTTGTGGTTCCGTACCCAAAGGCTAAAAAACGGAACCCTATTGTAAGGCTCCGCTGTTCGTCCGTCCGTCTGGCACCAAGCTCTATATCATGAACCGTAATAGCTAGACAGTTGAATTTTTCACAGATGATTTATGTCTGTTGCCGCTATAATAACAAATACTAAAAACTGAATAAAATAAATATTTTTAAACATAGTCCCATACAAAAAACGTGATATTTTTTTTGCCGTTTTTTGCTCGATATTAATAACGGCAGTTAGACGCTTGAAATATTCACAGAATATTCTATTTTATATTCTCTTCAAAATAAGTAACTAAATTAAAATAAAATAAATTACGGGGAACCCTCCATGCGCGAGTCCGACTTGCACTTGGGCGGCTTTTTCTTATTTTTAGAGCGCCAAAGATTTTTTTAGTATTTTTTGTTAGGTTGTTTTTTAGGTCCGCCGGTAGCCCTGGGGTTATCCTTTCGAGGGCTTACCCGGGGTGCCCGACAATGGACACTTGGGCAGGATACCGTGCGGATTTAGTCGGTTCATGCACGACATAACCGCCCCCGCTGGCCGGCGGGGGGTATCCGAAGGGATTTCCGCACGTACTTAAAAAAAAAAATTGTTGTTACATTAATTACATATCCAGAAGGTTGAAGATGATTAGATACACTAGCATATATCACAATAATAACGTCAAGTATTTGCTTCTGTGTAAATTAGTTTTTCATAATGTCTAGGTGATGATATAACTAAATAAATAAATATTCTACGACATTCTACACAGCGCTTTCTAGACCCAAAGTAAGCATAGTTTAACTAGCTTGTGTTATGGGTTCCAGAATGCGGATAAACATACTTATTTACTTTTTTTTGTAAATACATACATATTATACTTAGAAACACCCAGACCAATGCAAATAGACATATTCGTGCATACAAATATTTGCACTGAGCGGGAATCGAACCCGCGCCCCCTGCCGTAGCAGTCGAATGCACTACCGCTACGCCACAGAGGCCGTCGATCGATCGATGATAACATAATATTACTTATGTACATAATTTGTTAAGAAAAAAATAAAGCGAGTGACGAATAACTAACGTAACGTAACTAACGGAGAATCTGGTACCTTGACCAACATGTCAGACCAACCGTGCGATTTGTAACAGACAGAAGAACAAATGTGTAATTTAAATGATCGTTCTCGTCATACACCCATAATTACTTACTAAAATCTGTCAAAATTTCTGGCGTAGTTGTTTTCGTTGGAAATAACCTAGATACGAGAAGCAGCTAGGTAGTTACACATAAAATTGCTTTGTACAAATGTGTAATTAGTAAGGTAGTAGTTAATAAATATACTTTTTTTTTCGTGCGGAATACCCCTCGGATAGCCCCCCCCCCCCCGCCGGCCAGCGGGGGTGGTTGCGGCTTCAACCTACTATAACTGCACGCCGTCTCGGGTCTTCAGACGCCGGGGTGTAAGGGTGCCCATAGAGCATATCCCTCGCACCCCGACTGACCCTGGGCCATCTCCGGTTTCGAGGTGGCCCCCTCGGGGAGTTAATAAATATACTTACCTAATCATGGTCACGCGCTAGGCATAAATTTGTTTGTTTCTTGTTGCCAAATAAATTGGTGAATCTAAATAGTTACCTACTGTAAAAATCATTAAAATACCTATTCTCACTGGAAGTTAAATCACCGTAATGTGTGACCCCAGCCAATTAAAATTTATGGGCGCATAATCGAATATAAATTTCACATTCCCGAAAGATAAGGATGCCAGTTCGAATTGGATATAATGTGTACCAATGCGAAGAATAAAATTACCTACTGCGTTACCAGCGCCATTCAATGACCGCATAAAATTATCATAATAACTTTTTATTTATTAGAGCAAGCTGTTGCCCGCGATATCGTCGGGGATACAGGCGTGAAGTTATGTTATGTAAAAACATTTTAAATGAGCTTTTGAAATCATTAGAATGTTACATGTTTTAAGAAAAAAATACCTTTTCAATGGATTTTATAGTCCATTCTTAAATTCTTAAGAATTCAAGAATATATTGTGGTCTCTACATAATAAATTATAGTTGTCTCTACATACGTAATCTCTACATGTACGAACTATTTGCGTCAAGGGAGAATACAGTTTAAACATAAAGCTGTTTTACTAATGAAGTCTACAAGAAATTTACATATTGCTATTAATTTACATTCATGTAATTTAACAGCTATTTCCATTATTTATATTTTGTTTGAAAGTTGATTTCAAGATTTTACAACTCTGTATTAAATTTTGTTTTTATTGGCTGCTTGATAAATTAATTCGATTTCCAAAAACAGTACTTCCTAAATGCTATCCATTTTGATGATAAATTTCGTATTACTTAAAATACAAGTTGCTGTTTGTTAGCGTAATGTTGTCTCATTCATACACAAAAAAAAACATAAAATTTAGATTTGTCATTCCTAAAAAAAATGCATATCCCTCGCACCCCGACTGACCCTGGGCCATCTCCGGTTTCGAGATGGCCCCCTCGGGTTTGGGAACCACGGTGTCCCCGTCTTGCCCCGGTTTGGGGGAGGGGCGCTAGTCGCCCCACCGTCCCGGCCTGCTTCTGCTGGGGTGACAGGTGGCCTCACCCGCCACCCCCAGGCCTGCGCTCATGGAGGACGGAGGTCGTTAAGCGACCTCCGGCGCCTGAGTTGCCTGCGACGCGCGGCGAGCAAGTTGCGGGCTCGGCGGACCGGGAGAGTTCTAAGTCTCTCCCGGGCGCGCTCCGCCACCTCCTTCGCGAGCATTACATGCTCGCAGAAGGAGGCGGCGGTGGCCCACGCGCTCGCGCTCCGCACCATTGCCGCAATCATGCTGCCGAGCGAGAGGACTCCCACCCCGATGGCTGCCGCGAGGTCACGCCTCGGCGACTCCCTCGCCGGGCAGTCCGCCAGCGTGTGCAGCCCTGAGTCCTCGCTCGCGTCGCAGTGATGACACTCAGGCGTTGGCTCCTTCCTGATCCGATGCAGGTGGTCCCCGAAGCACCCCTTCCCTGAGATCACCTGCGTCAGTCGGTAGGAGAGGCTTCCGTGTCGCCTCTCCAGCCAATCCTCCATGATGGGTCTTACCGCCGCTATTGCGGCGTGCCCTGCGCTTGGTTGCCCAAGTCGTTCCTTCCACTCCACCACGATGGCCTGGCGGAGCTGGGACTGCACGGCCTCGATTTCTCGAGGCTCGGGGTTCCATCCCTGCTCCCGCGCCTCCTTTCGCCACTGGTACAGTTGCGAAAGGGCTCTCGCTTCCAGGTCCCATGGCGGAGTTCCGGCAAGGAGACTCGCCGCCTCGAAGGAGATCGTGCGGTACCCTCGGATGACCCTGATGGCCAGAACCCGCTGCGGAGCGCGCAGCATCCGCACAGTTCTGGTCCTCAGGGCCTCCGCCCATATTGGGCACCCATACAGGGCCATGGACCGCACGATCCCCGCGTAAAGTCTCCTGCAGGAGTCATCGGGCCCCCTCATGTTGGGCAACAGCCGAGCCAGAGCAAGAGCTGTGCCCTTCAATTTGGGGGCCAGACTTCGGATGTGCTCTCCGAAGTCCCATCGGCCGTCGAGCACGAGCCCCAAATATTTTATTTGGGGCTTTATGCCGATGCGATTTCCTCCCACGATGAGACTGGATCCCTCGGGTGGCTTGCTCCGAGGCCCATGGAAGAACAGGGCCTCGGTTTTATACAGGGCCACCTCGAGACCCAGCCGCCGGATCCGCCTAACGACTTGGGCAACCGCGGTCGTGGCCTTTCGGGTCGCTTCGCGGTACGTCGCCCCGCACGCCGTCACGAGCGTGTCGTCCGCGTAGCACGTGACGGCGGCACCGCCTACGAGCTCACCGCGAAGCACCCAGTCGTATCCGATGTTCCACAGGAGCGGCCCCAGGACCGATCCCTGTGGAACACCGCACGACATTTCACGCCGACCGAGACCGGTCACGGTTGGGTAGATGACGGCTCTCTCCGTCAAATACGCCCCGACTATGCGGCGGAGGTAGAGAGGCACTTCGTGATACACGAGCGCCTCCCTAATGCAACTCCAGGGCAAGGTGTTGAACGCGTTGGCGATGTCCAGGGACACCGCCAACATCACCTCACCCCGGGCTACTGCATCCTCCGCCAGAGCCCTCACGCGCATGATGGCATCCACGGTGGAGCGCCTCTGGCGGAAGCCATATTGGCCATCCGCCAGGTCCGGCCCCACTCTTGAGAGGTGCTCGACGAGGCGCTTCGCAATTACTCTTTCAAAGAGCTTGCACACCTCGTCGAGCAACACTATGGGCCGGTAGGCGGACGGCGAGTCCGCCGGGCGCCCCTCCTTTCGGATGAGGACCAGTTTCCCCGTCTTCCACAATTTCGGAAACTGGCCCCGCTCCAAACATGCGCTGAGAAGCCCTCTCAGTCGGGGCTCGAGAGCGTCGTCGACTAGAGCTAGGACCCACGCTCGGCCTGGAATGCCGTCGGGTCCCGGGGCGGTGTGTTTGGCTCTTAGCCTTCTCACCGCCAGCTCTAGTTCTACCCAAGTGACCTCGGGCACGTCGTCGTCTTCCACGTCGGGCGCCATGCGCAACCGAGGCGGAGTCATCCGCGGTGGAACATGTTCCACCGCCCGCGCTGGGAACAGGGAGCCAACAACTCCTCCGAGCAGATCCGGCTGGAGACACCGGGTTAACGGCGGGGCCTTGGGGCGCAGCTTGCCCCTCACCATCCGGTAGGGCCGCCCCCAAGGGTCCCGCTCCAGCGTCTCCAGCAGCTCACGGCAGGCGTCCCGTTTGGAACGCCTTATCTCCGCTCGGAGGGCTCGTCTGGCCTCCCTGTATCCCTCGTACAACTCCGCCTCTCGGGCCTCCGCATCTGCGGGGCGGCGACGCCTCCTACGGAATCGGGCCCACCGGCGGTGCGTGATCACGCAGCCCCGTCTGAGCTGCGCGATCTCCGACGACCACCAGTAGACCTGACCCCTCGGATTATAGGGCGGAGCCCTAGGCATCGCCGCGTCACAGACACGGGTCATGGCCTCCCGGAACCACTCCGCCTCATCGTCTATGCTGACAGGCCTGTCCGGCGCAGGGGCCCAGGCCTGTACGATGGCGGCTTCCAGGAGGAGCTCCCGATCAAGTCGTTTAAGCGCCCAACGTGGCTCGGGTGGAGCCGGTGCAGCCGGCGCGTCGCTCGCAGGGGGAGACACGTCAAACCGAATGTATCGGTGATCCGAACTTGTGTCCTCCCCCAAAACGACGCGCCAGCCCTGAACACGTCGCGCCAACGAGGGGCTCGCGAACGATAGGTCCACGATGGAGCTACCCCTCGAGGTCACGAACGTGTCCACGGCTCCCCGATTTAGGAGGACTAGGCCGAGTCGTGCGGCCCAGTCCACCAGTGCCCTGCCTCTATGCCCCGTCGCGCCCCTTTCGTGTCGGGAACCCCAGGCATACGACCAGGCGTTGAAGTCCCCGAGCACAAGGACCGGACGGGGCTGGCAGGCATTGACGACGACGGCCAGCTGACGGAGCCACTGCTCATATGCAGCTTGGTCTCGGTTCGGCGTGATATAAGCGGCCACGACCGCTATATCCCCAACCGCCGCCGCCACGCAGCCGGGTCCCCTTGCAACGACGGCAAGAGGGGGGCTGCCGGCGGCAGGGTTGTGCACCAGTGCCGCCGACCCATCCAGCGCGGTTTCCCAGGTAGGCCCGAGGAACCGGTGGGTGTATGGGTCGGCGACAGCGACGACATTTATGGCCCACTGTGCCATGCTCTGGCGCAGACGATCCTGAGCATGGGCACCGTGGCCAACGTTCACCTGCAGGATGCGGAGTTGAGGATCCATTATGGAACCCCCATCTCCGCATCCCGCTGTGAACTGGAGGCGGAAGGCCGGCCTCCCAGCTTCGGCTCCCCTCCGGCGCAGGCCTTGCTGCCAACCCTGTGGTCGGCCGGCTTGCCTCCCGCTGCACACCTAAAGCAGTGCAGCGGGGCATCGCACGTGCCGGCCTTGTGACCGGGTTGGCCACAGCGGAAGCAACGGTCACCCGCCGTCACTTCCGCCGTGCAGTGCACCCCCACATGGCCCACCAACAGTCACCTGAAGCACCTGGCCGGTCGGGCCTGCAGGAGCCGTGCCTGCGCCCTCAGGAAGCCTCCCACCAGGAGGCTCCGCCCGTCTGCGACCTTTTGGGCCGCCGCGATAGGGCAGCCGACAACTGCTGCCCCCTGTCCACCGCGGCCGAAGCGTATAGCTCCGGCCTTTACTGTGTCCGGGGAGCAGTCCCCGGCCTCCGCCACGGCGAGCCTGAGCTCTTCTGCCGTGACGGAGTCGTCCAGGCCCGTAATGCGCACTTCTGCGCATTTAATGGGCCTGGACACCCGGACGTCGGCTGCGTCCAGCGACTCCCTCACCGCCGCACCGACTGTGCCGGCTGCTGGACCGGTTGCACCGGCCGCTCCGGCCGCGCCGACAGCGCAGGCTGCGCTGACCGACTCGCGGACGAGCGAGTCGCGCGCGCCGGCTCCGCCGGTTGCGCCCGCTGCGCCGTTTGAGCCGAGCTCGCCATCCCCCTCTTGAGCTCCTCGACGGCTGCAGCTAGTCGAGCCGTCTCCCGACGGGACTCGGCCAGCTGCGCCGCCAGGCCCTCATTCTCGGAGGCGATGTCGAGCACAATGCGCAACATCGCCTCCTGCTCAGGGTTTGGGGACCCCTGGAAGGTCGCGGTCACCTTCTGGAGTCTCTCCATGAGTGACCGCGTCCTCCCGCATGGCTCCGATACCGACACCGCCGAGGTGGAAGGCCTCGGCGGTGACTTTCCCGCAGCCCTTCCAAGAGCCGAGGGGGCTCGGGTGGATTGCCCGGCCCTCACGCCACCACGCGCCCCTCGGCGGCCAGTAGCCACCTTGGACGCCGGTTTCGCCTCATCGCTGCTGGAGGAGGAGGTCGTCCCGGTGAGGGTAAAGTCCTCATCCGACACGTCCTCCCCCGCCCGAGCCTTTGCGCGCCTCCTGCGCTTGCGGGTCCGCTGCACGCCCAGACCCGCCGGGCTACTTGCCCTACTTCGCTCGTTGGCGGTGTCGAATTTCTCCGACACCGCCGTGGTGTTTGGCGTCCCCTCCACGCCTGAGTGCTGCGCGACCTCCGCGCAGACTCCGTCATTTGTTTTTCCGTTGTCCATTTTCATGCCATTTTCGTTTTGAGTTTTTTCGGTTGCCGGTTTCTTTTCGATATACAGATTTGTGTCCATGTCATATCCCACGAGTATGGGGGAAAGGTGGTCCATCCAGGCGGAGCCCCCTGCACCTGGATATGCCTATATACTATGGAGGTCGGCTGGTATCCATAGGTTTTTACGACTTTGCTGTCGGGTGTTATAGACTTTTCCTTGTCGTGGGCCGGCCAATAAAGGCAAGCCCTCCGGTCAGCAAGTTCACAGCGTACCCTTCTGGAGCCACCAGTCAGGTCGTTGCTGATCACCTGCCGATTACGGAACGCGAGAGGATGGCTAGTCCTCTCTCACCGGCGGCGGCACAAGTGCCCGTCGGCCCCTGCGTTAGCAGTGGGCCAACCCGCCCCTGGATCCCCCAGGACCCTATGGTGGCCTCAGCCACAAACACCATCGCTCATCCTGTCTCCTCTGAAAGCAGAGGAGTACGGAGAGCGATGTGTTCCCGCCACGTTGGGTATTCGCCGACGATCAATGCCAACCCCATGAAGGGGAAGCCATTGACCGCCGCCCAGGGTGTACCGGCCGCTCCGGTTCCGCTCCCCCCGGACTGCAGCGGGATCGGAATCGGAATGACACGCGAGGAGGTTACCCAACACACACCCCTCATATGTAACGACCTAATATAATAACTTATTTAGAAAAAAAAGTAAACAAAAATTTCAGCGTCCTTGATCGACACTTTCGCTTCTCTTGCCTCTCAAAATACTAAATTTTATTTTGCGCTACTGGTAATAGTTTTTTGCATTTGACTTTCGGCGCCACTTGCCCTCTGGTACCCAAAGCGACCGTTTCGCTTTACCCCAAGGCCGATACCTGATTGATTACGTAACTTGAAAATATATTAAAATAAATATTTATAGGCATTAGTATCAAGAAGAACTTTCATTCATATTATTTTTCACATAGCGTACAAGATCTGACCGTACGCAGTGCTTTCTCTAATTACTGTGGCAAGTCGCGTCCACAGGATGTCGGAACTAACATTTGTGGAGCAAAACTATTAGAAAGATCAGTGATTATGTTTAAATAGGTACATAACTTTAACATTTGCATTAATGTGTGGTGCTCAGCGTAAGGGCATAGCTCTAGGGCAATTACGGTATTGCGGTAGTCATTATTAAAAAAAATTCAAATCAAAAATTTTGTGTCGGTCTGTCTGAATGTCTGGATGCCTGTTTACGCAATAACTCAAGAACCACTTATCCGATTTAAAAAATTCTTTCGCCAGTCATCTTGTTTGGTTAATGGGAAGAACTGATTAGATTTTGGGGTTTGTACGTTCAAGGTTTCGGGTACCTACCATACAAATTGTACCTAAAAAATCATTTTTTTGTGTTTTTGACGTCAAATACGTTTGATTTGATTTCATTTTCTTCATATTTATTGCTCAATATATAAAGACGCGTCGAATAATATGCATAAAGCCTAAGGTCTGTAATTTTGAATAAAAATACTGCAACAAAAATATCTAAAATTGGCCCGAAGTTTGACAATCACTGTGTGATTTCCGCCCCACTAGATTTTAGATACTAAAAGTGTTTGCTCAATTTCTATAGAGGTAACAGAATTACTTGATTTTCTTGACGTCTAGTATTTTAACTTCTACTTATGCCATCGACACAATATACTGCCAGTGCCGTTTGACCAGACGGGTGATCAGCCCTCTATGTGGGGCCATTTCACCCATTTCCCCTATAACGACTGTCATACATATTCGTATGGCAACCGGGACCGACATCTTAACGTGCTCTCCGAGGCACGACCAGACCAATGCAAATACTCATATTCATGCATACAAATATTTGCACTGAGCGGGGATCGAACCCGCGCCTCCTGCGTAGCGGCCGCTTTCAATACCGCCACGCCACGGAGGCTGTCATAGCCATCGACACAATAGGTGACATACAAACATATCACAAGTCACAACATGGCTACTTTCATTGTCCTACGACTAAACCGAAAGTATGTTTGTTTATTTATCATAGACGTTGTAGTCTTTGGTGATTGTGCAGTAAATTGGTTGGTATGTAGCTGCTTATATAGTACAAAAATGGCATAGAATGTAACTAGATTTTTCAACGTTTGAAGTATGCCAGAAAACTTTGATGTTGCCCGAGCAGACAGCGTATAGTATCACTAAGTAGAAATAGTATTCTGGCCCCGACAGGACAGGCTTGCCTAGTGGGGGGTCACAGTATAACGCACAACATTGCATTTTCTATTTGGCAATAAATCTTTTTTTTTATATACCCACGCCTTTCTTCCTCTGGGGAAGGCAGAGATGACCACTTGCCATCTACTGAGGAAACACTCATAACCGACGGTGCTATTAGAAGAAGCCCATGAAGTGTGTAAGGAATCCAATAAATTCAATAACTAGATCTATTAAACAATAAAAGTAACCTGTACGGTATCCTTAATGTGTGTCGATCCTAATTTATAATCATCTAATCTTCAAAAGTAAATAGACATAACACATAACATAACATAAACTCACGCCTATATCCCCGAAGGGGTAGGCAGAGGTGCTAGCACGCACGTTTCGCCAGTTTATGTTTTAGGTCCCAATGTAATAGGTGGCGAGCCTATTGCCATTAACCGGGCACTTATAAACCTGCGATAAATACATACATAACTTCAAAAAGCATCGAAAAGTCATTCGTGTGTGCCATGGTAATACCTGGGATCGAACCAGAGACCTCGTCTCAGCAGACCTTTACCCATACCACTAGGCTACCGCGGTTAAATAGATAAATAAAATAAATAATATTACTAATGTGTTAATGTTTGAAAATAAAAAGCGGCCAAGTGCGAGTCGGACTCGCTCATGAAGGGTTCCGTAGCAGCAAGTAACATAATAATGCTTTTTTTTTAAATTTTATATTTGAGTTGATTGAATGAAAGGTAAATTGCGGTTTACGATTTATGACGTATTAAAAAAACTACTTACTAGATCTCGTTCAAACCAATTTTCGGTGGAAGTTTACATGGTAATGTACATCAAATATTTTTTTAGTTTTATCATTCTCTTATTTTAGAAGTCACACACGGGGGGAGCACACATTTTACCACTTTGCAAGTGTCTCTCGCGCAAACTATTTAGTTTAGAGAAAAATGTTATTAAAAACCTCAATATCATTTTTGAAGACCTATCCATAGATCACACACGAATGTGTTGATAAAAAAAATTTTTTGAGTTTCAGTTCTATGTATGGGGAAACCCCAAAATTCAAAGTTTTTTTCTGTTTTTGTGTGAAAATCTTAATGCGGTTCACAGAATACATCTACTTAACAAGTTTCAAGAGCATAGTTCTTATAGTTTCGGAAAAAAAGTGGCTGTGACATACGGACGGACAGACAGACAGACATGACGAATCTATAAGGGTTCCGTTTTTTGCCATTTGGCAACGGAACCCTAAAAAGTATGTTTTAGAAATCACTGAATCATCCGTTCTCTAAGCACACGCGTCAGCCTTTCCTCTAATAGAACCGAGTCAAATATTTAAGGAAACTTTCCAGGCAGAAAGCATATAGATACTTACCTACCACAATATTTGCAGTATTACTTGTAGTACGAGTGTGTGCAGGTAAGGCGGGGAAAATATATGTAAGTCTCGAAAACATATTGAATTAGGTACATTTGTCAAAAATAAAATTTAGGAGGAACCCACCACGCACCTACGGTAGCCCCACAATAGTAGCACCCAAAGAGGCAAAAGCCTTTTTTTTTTTTACGTGCGGAAATCCCTTCGGATACCCCCCACCGGCCAGCGGGGGTGGTTATGTCGTGTCTCGACTAAAACCGCACGGCGTCCTCCCCAAGTGTCCGTTGCCGGGCACCCCGGGTAAGCCCTCGAAAGGATAACCCCAGGGTTGCCGGCGGACTTTGGCCGCCATCGCGGCCTCGCCTGGTGGGGTCGGGTTTTATCCCGCTTCGGTGAGTTGGCAGGCGTGTGTCGCCTCCGCCACGGCCTGCTTCTGTAAGGACGGCAAGTCGGCCAAGTGCCGTCCTCAGGCCCCGATCATGGAGGTCGGTAGTCCCGGGTCTAGATGAGTCTGCGGCGTCCTCGCCGCAGACTGCGAAACTCGGGGGGCAGGGTTTTCTCCCGCTCCCTCTCCGCCGTCTCTTTCGCGCGCATTACCTGCTCGTAGAAAGAGGCGGCGGCGTGCCACTTGCTCCCGTCGGAGACCACGGCCCTCACCATGGTCTCCAACGAGAGAACGTCCACGCCCAGGACCGCAACGAGATCCCGGCGTTGACTCGCCCACGCAGGGCACTCCACCAACGTGTGGAGCGCCGTGTCTTCGCCAGGATCCTCGCAGTGCTGGCACTGCGGCGTTGTCTCCCGGTGGATGCGCCACAGATACTTACCGAAACACCCGTGTCCGGTAACCATCTGGCACATCCGGTAGGAGAGGTCCCCATGGTCCCTCTCCAACCACTCCTTCATGCTGGATTCTCCCCACCTTGGGTGCTCAAGTCGCACCCTCCATGTCTCCATGAGTTCCTGGCGGAGCAGGGACCGCTGAGCCCTGATTTCTCGGGGCTCCGGCAGAGGCAAAGGCCTACCTTAACGAATCGTTATAGAAATAAATCCCAAACCAAACCTCTCAAAGTAGGTAAATAAAAGTTTAGTTACTAGGTGGCAGGAGGGACCTCCAAATTATTTGCAGTAGCTTTTTTTACGTTTGGAAACTCCCACAGGCTTCACTTCACCGGTGCCAGTGATGGGGTAGGTATGTCGGAATCCAACCGACTAATTGCCGGGCACCCCGAGTACGCCCTCGAAAGGATAACCTCCGGGTACGATGCAGTAGATACTATAAAAAAAACGTCGGGTTGCACTCCGGGAGTGCCGGCAGAAGTGAAAACTTGAATATTAACGTTGTGCATTTTTGATATTTTGGAATGGTTAGGGAATAATTTTGCACGAATTGCTTTAATTATCAGTATAAAAGTACTATCATTTACGTAGTAACATACAATATTCATTTATTGCGCTATCGTACACAAACATGACAATTTATATTACATAAAAAATTTAACACTTCAGAACTATTACAATTATTTTACATTAAAAAGTTTATCTCTCAGAAAAATCAACTTCCATCCATAATTTCAACGACTTTTTCACCAGCATTATTACCAAAACCATCATCGCCAATATATTTATAAAGTACTCACTCAATTTCTTTCGCTATTTCTTCGTCACTTTTTCATTAATAGATGCACTTTGTTAAATTTCCATTATATATCAATAGATTTATGGCACAAAATAGAATAAATATAACAAAAAGTTATATGATGACAAAAAATGTTTCTTGGGCCTCGGTCGATCTCAGTCTTGACGAAGTCAACGACCACTCATTAGACGAACGCGCTACCAAGGTTGTTAAGTACAGTGTGACATTAGCGCTTCTATATTTGTTGTCTTACGATCAGGTCACGTGTTTACTGACGCGAGTTTAACCTTTTTTATCCATTACAAAAACAGTGCACAACGCCGCTAAAGAAGTTTTCACTTCAACAAGACACATTGATCGATGGTAATCGACGGTTTATCTATACTAACGATTTTTATGGAACGCCACCGCCGCCGTGCCGTACCCATTCTTTCGCATCGAGCAAACACGCTCAAGTGGCTGATGGTGTTTCACGTACTGTAGTGGTCTACGAATAGGATACAATATTCGTAGGTAGTGGTATTCATAAATCGCGACAGTTGAATCCGAGTTGAAGTATTCGGATTCAGCTATCGAGACATAAACGTTCTTACAGAATAGCATGGTTGTAGACTGTAGGTACATATAAGTACCCATTGTCAAAGAACCTCAATGACGTTTATTGCATAACGACCGATTTTCGAATGCCTATGGGTTCACTGTCTATACATTTATTAATGCAGCAATTTAATGTCATACGTTATGAAATATCGACCAAGTTGCAATCTAGGGATTGCAACTTGGTCGATATTTACTTAGGGCGTGGTTTACTTATGTAAACTATAACCTTAGCGTTAACCGACACGTGGTAAATGACGCATATTTGCGTCCAAAAATCCCCAGCCAGAGCAATGACGCATATTTGCGTTATTTGAACAATCTTTGTGTCCAGTGGTAGTAATTTGTAAAAATGAAGGTGGCATCGCGATAAGCGTCGCCTTAAGGCGCCTTGTTACAACGATCGTCGATATCTTGGAAACTACTGATCGAATCTTCTGGAAATTAAAACGCATTGTTAGTATCGAAGTACTCTACCTAACAGTGAAGAAAAATCTACAAAAGTCAATACAAAATCACAAAGTACTTCAAATACTTATACCTACTTAACTACAAATCGCGATAACAAGGGCATTCACCTCTATCGTCGGCACGACTGTGTAGGTACTTGTTTTCTCGAACGCTCCAGTAAATACCTACGTCTCTTATCTCTAGATGGTTCCAGAACATTCTACCCCGCTTATTAAGAGCTATAAAAGGACGCCCGGCGATCGACACGAGTCAGTTTATTTTCGAAAGCGAAAGCGAACACAGCTTACCGAAGCGAACCAAGAGGGTTATACCTGCGACTTACGCAACGACTGTGGACTACTGTGAACTGCTGAGTGACTTGAACTGTTGAAGAGTACTGTGTGTGCTAGTTATTTAGTTGTCTAGTTTGTGGTGAGCGAATAAACCTCTTTGTTGTATAAACGGCATTTAATTTGTACCCCGCGCACGTAACAGTATATAACATGTCGGAGAATTTCGAATATCTGGGACGTGTCTAGGTGGCTCAGCTGGTCAGAGCACTCCCCCTGTAAGAGACTGGTCGCGGGTTCAAGTCCCGTCCTAGATGTTCTCTTTTTCCGATCTAAATCTATAATGAAGGTGGCAATTTAATGAACCGGTTAAACCTACACGAAACGACTTCCTTCTATGGTAAAATTACTGAAATAACATATAATAAGAGTCAATTAAGACATAGTTATTATACTCGCCTACTTTTTGTATGTCTCGTACGGTTTAAGCATTATTGTAATTATAAACTCATTAAAACGCATTGCGTGTTGGAAAACGAAAGGAGTTTTACTTACCGCGCGGCCACGTCGTGTTTCCTTGAGATAACACTTAAAATTGTAATTTCAGATATCTCAGGGATGCAATCACCATCAGCAGCGAATCCATCCAACCTTGACTCACCCTTTCCCCTGCCTTGATCACGAATGAATAATGCACGATTTGCCTTTATTTTACCTTTTTTTTAACCTTTTGCAGAAGTTTTGCATGCTTTTTACTTGTCGCATATTTTTCTGAATTTTTACCAACATACCCAATATTTTTACCCGACTGCGCCAGAAGTATCATTACATAGTATAAAACAAAGTCGCTTTCTCTGTCCCTATATCCGTATGTATGCTTAAATCTTTAAAACTACGCAACGGATTTTGAGGCGGTTTTTTTAATAGATATAGTGATTGAAGAGGAATGTTTATATATTATGTATAATAACATCCATTGCACCCGTGCGAAGCCGGGGCGGGTCGCTAGTATATTATATATGTATGTTTAATTGTTTAGCAAGCTCTGCAGCCTGAACGGCTCTATGAATTTTAGCTTGAGTCATTAGATCATTAGATCAACACTGGGTATATAAAAAAAAACAAAATGGTGGATTTTTGGCGCTCAAATATATTATGTTGTTAATTTTTTTTTTCAAACTCATCGAGAAAGGTATCGAAATTAAGAGTTTTAAAAAGTGATCGAACCAAAAAGTATAAAATATTTATATATATATATATATATATTTTATTAATGTATTTATTTTAAAGAGTAACTAAGTACTAGTATTCCTGGTAACCCCTCCAGTTAAGCTAAACTACTTGTATTAGGAGTGGATTCACGTGTAATGGTCAGGATTCGAATCCGGGACCTCTCTATCGTAAGGTTTGTGTTTGGTTTTCGGAATTTTCACCAACTTACCCATTATTATTGAAATAAAATTAAAATAATAAATTCGACGGCCTCTGTGGCGTAGCGGTAGTGCATTCGACTGCTACGACAGGGGGGCGCGGGTTCGATTCCCGCTCAGTGCAAATATTTGTATGCATGAATTCTATTCTTTTATTTATTTTATAATTAATTCTATGTATAATATGTATGTATTTACAAAAAAGAAGTATATAAGTATGTTTATCCGCATTCTGGAACCCATAACACAAGCTAGTTAAACTATGCTTACTTTGGGTCTAGAAAGCGCTGTGTAGAATGTCGTAGAATATTTATTTATTATTATTTATTTAAATACTGAAGCTTTTTTTCAATTAAATTTTTCAGCATTTTGTATGCTTACTTTTTTCTAAAGATTTAGATCGGAAAAAGAGAACATCTAGGACGGGACTTGAACCCGCGACCAGTCCCTTACAGGGGGAATGCTCTGACCAACTGAGCCACCTAGACACGTCCCAGATATTCGAAATTCTCCGATATATTAATACGTCTTAAGGCGACGTTGGAGCCATCTACCGTGAAGCTTTTACTATTTTCATGTGTTTAATGACTCCTTCCCCTGGCTTGGAGGTATGATCCACTCTGCAAACCATAGAGGAAAAAATACTTAAAGGAGAACTCAAGTTAGTCACTTACTAACGATGCCTGTCTGCTTCAAATATTTATAAGTAAGTACAGTCAACGACAAAAGTGGTTTTGCAAATTCCAATTTTTTTATCACCTTAGCTATTATATAAATATATATAATATAAATAATAAATGAAACATGAAATATATTAACTTTATCCTCTGGGAATAATAAAACTGCTTATACATCAATCGTCGGCATATGTGTTCCAGTGTAAAAAAGGTTTATAAATATTTTGATGTTAATCAATTTTTGTCGTTGACTATATCCTACCTACTTATCGAAAAACTTCTTCCATTCTATTTTAATCCATTTATTTATTGAACTTTATGCACAAGCACATAGGCGGACTTAGTGCCCCAGGCAGCTAAGACTTCCTTATGAGACGCGTTTTCCTCACGAACCAACTATGTATGCACAACTAGTTGTGCCATGAGGAATACTTATTTTTAATCATCCCCGCCAATGGGAGCAACTAAACAATTTTCAATTAATATTAGTTTCTAGATACACAACTAATTTACAATCGCTGTTCAAAGATTAAATGGTATAGAAAGATATGCAATATTGGGCTAATTTAAGCCGATATTATAGTTTAAAGAGACTCCCGGGACATACACATACCTACATAATATGTGGGTACAAGTAAGTAAATGTCCTACGCATAAAATCGGTAAGAGCTAGTGCTACTTGCTAAGCTAATCGATTCAAAAGAATGTTCCACCAGACGTAGGTACCTACACATGCTAATTAGAAGCCGTAGGTACGGCAAAGTAATATAGCGATGAGATTCTCTTTAGAGGAAACTAGGACCTTCGTGATTCATTATTATTCACCGCACCACTCCGAATTCCGAGATTTACGAGACAATTTTGTAGAATGATTTACAATTTCGGCCATCGGACTCAGGGAGACTGCTAAAGGAACATGGTAGGGGAGATTAGGGCTGTGGACCCTTGATCTTCATTTTGGTTTTTCCCTCAAATTTCATAAAATAGTAGGTATCTATATAAGGTGTCCGACCAGGTGGGATGACGATCTGCGAAAGACTGCGGACAGATGCTGGATGCGGCAAGCTGAAGACAGGGCGCTATGGCGAGCATTAGGGGAGACCTATGTCCAGCAGTGGACTAGTATAGGTTGATGATGATGATGATGATGAAGGTGTCACAAAATTAGGTCTCTGAATTTGGTGAGATGACTTGGTATCGACAAAATATGTATTTGAAACAAAAAAAAATATCGGGTAGGTAAAGTAATGGTAGTAAAAGGTAAAAAATAAAAAAAAATATTTAAAAAAATATATATAAAAATGAAAAAAAAAACACCACCAGCGACCAGCGTCACCTGACGCGACGAGCCCGTGACGCACGTGGTAGGCGTGCAGTCCTTCTCCTCGCAGTATTCTCCAAGCGGATGTGTGGGAAATACCTAAATCGCGACCAGCGTCACGTGTGCTCGTCGCGTCACGTGACGCTAGTCACTGGTGGTTTTTTTTTCATTTTTATATATATTTTATTATTAATTTTTATTTTACGCGATATTTTTTTTTGTTTCAAATAAGTACATATTTTGTCGATACCAAGTCATCTCACCAAATTCAGAGACCTATTTTTGTGACACCTTATATACCTACCTTTTTTTTTTTTTTTTTTTTTATCGTGCGGAAATCCCTTCGGATACCCCCCCGCCGGCCAGCGGGGGCGGTTATGTCGGGCCTGCACCGACTAAAACCGCACGCCGTCTCGGGTCTTCAGACGCCGGGGTGTAAGGTTACCCATAGAGCATATCCCTCGCCAGGCTGACCCTGGGCCATCTCACCACTAACAGCATCGCTCATCCTGTCTCCTCTGAAAGCAGAGGAGTACGGAGAGCGATGTGTTCCCGCCACGTTGGGTATTGGCCGACGATCAATGCCAACCCTATGAAGGGGTGAAGGGGAAGCCTTTGACCGCCGCCCAGGGTGTACCGGCCGCTCCGATTCCGTTCCCCCCGGACTGCAGCGGGATCGGAATCGGAGCGACACTCGAGGAGGTTACCCAACACACACCCCACCTTATATACCTACCTAGTGTTTCACGACATATATTTTTGATTAAACTGATAATAGGAGACGTAGTGTAATACTTAAAACCTACCTATTGAAAGTATAATACAACTAGTAAAGTAGGTGTTACGAACGGGTCTCTAGTAGATCAGTTGGCAGGGCATCCCGACTGTCATAGCTTTGATTCCTATCCTGAGTGTTGATTTTGAGTCTAAAAAGTTACTCCTTTCCAGTTTCTCCACTATACGTTATGCAGAGAGCATAACAAAACACGCAAAAAAAAACGTTTGAGCAAAAATGTTCCAAACCCGAATCGATTCTCCAGGCAGCAAGAATAGGCGAGTCATGTAAAAAAAGAAAGCGGGACGGTACTTGAAGGTACTTGAATAACTGTTTACGGTGGTTTTTTGATTTTCGTAGATTTTTTTTGGTTGTCAACTGTTCTTTTCTTTTTATCTTATAAGTATAAATTAAAATTTGTTCGTGAAATCTTCTACTATATATTATGTGCGAATTTGGACTGTAGAACCTGTAAGTTTCCAAATAAAATAAAATCCATTGTAGCAACACCCAGCGTATTTTTTGTTTAATTCCTGGGGACCGAGTCTGCCAAGGTAACAAATGTCCCCAGTGAACCTTCTTATTTTCCCTTCCTAGATGCTAAGTAGCGAAGTGGTTACTGAAAATTTGAATATTCATCAGGCAAGTCCCAAGACATAGAGCTCACTATGTGCAGTGTTTTGCAATGCAAAGAAATAGAGACCGTATTGAACTGTGCATCTATCTATCCTATCATATAATTATTTTAGCTGTGTCTGTACAATAAAGATATTTAAAAAAAACGGGTTATGTTAAATGAGTTATTCTGTACACAAGAATACTTTTTTTGGAATTCTTGTCTGTTTGTTCGCGATGGACGCAAAAACTACTGAACGGAGTTTGAAGTGGTTTATCTATGAGAAAGGTCTGACTTAAAGTTTGCCGTATATTTGATTGCAATTGGTTTAGTAGAATCAAAGATATGGCCGAAAATCGATAACCGATCTCCACGCGGTTGGAGCCGCGGGCATCAGCTTGTATAATATTGTGGACTATGGTTTTATTTTTATTTATGGTGACCCAAATTCAAAACGTGCACGAAGAACGAATGAATGGCGGAGGACCGTGTGCTATGGCAAATATTGGGAGAGTCCACGTTCAACCCAACGTTTCAATGTAAATTATAAATAACATCAATTATATCGCGATAGAATCCGTAAAAAAATAGTTTTATTTCAATATTATTCAACTGTATCATCGCCGCATATCCATCATCCGGTACACATACTGATTAACAGACGAGGCTCTGCCGCAATCTTTTCTGTCGAAGTTGAGGATCAGATCGCGCGTCGCTCCCGTAAAAGCCAATATAAACCAAATATGAAACGTGAAGTCTCCTACTTCTTTACCTAGTTGTTTTAGCTTGAACGCGAGCCCCGGACTCCATAGTGCACAAGCTTTTGCGTGATTTATTCTGGCGGTGCCCCCATCACCGATTTCGATTCTGATCACCCAGAAGTTAGTGGCTAGTTAGTCGCCAAAGATGAGAGTTAGTTTGTCTGTGGTTAAAAAGTTATGACGGTAGTACCCGCCTTCTTTGGCGCGGCCCTCCCTACATAAATACAACGAAAACATCTGGCAGGTTTTCACTCATTCAGACGAAGACTTATCCGACGGCCCGAATTGGGATCCCGTATGAACAAACCAAGTTTTTTTACTAGAATTCACAACAATGCGTCGTGGAAAAAGATTGTGGTTAACCACAATAGTACAAGACGATCAACTGTTGGTGCTTTTTCGACCTAACATGTGTTCGGTTTCAAGATCCGGTAAATAACCGAATCTTACACCTGCTTGTATCGTATGAACGCATGTATTGAATGCGCTTTGCCACTGCACAGGGTCCAATATTTTACAGTACGACCGGATCGGTTTCTAGTCGTCAAATCGGATTTCAACTGTAGCAAGATTCGTTTTTTTTTCCCACGTCTTGAAACTGAACTTGAACTCATCTATTAAAATACTGTTGCCAATAAACCGAATCCAGCAAAAAACCGATTCGGTAGTTCTGAACACGATGCCGTGTTAACGTGACGTTAGTGGCTAGTTAGTCGAAGCTTCCGCCAGAATATTATAGGTCACAGCAAGTTTTAGATGAAACCGGATGCTCGGATGGTGATATAGTAAATTTATGAGATTTCTTTTACGACAGAACTAAAATATAAATAAATAAATAAATATTCTAGGACAAATTACACAACGCCATCTAGACCCAAACTTGTCATATGGGTTCTGGAATGCGGATAAACATAGGTACTTAAATACATATTTTTTTGTAAATAAATACATATTATACATAGTAACACTCCGACCAATGCAAATATACATATTTGCACAGAGCGGGAATCGAACCCGTGACCTCTGACTTAGCAGTCGAACGCACTACCACTATGCCACAGAGGTCGTCATAACCCTTTAGTCGCTGAGTACCTAAAACGCAGTCTGTCAATTTCGCGTTATAACCTAACCTAACCCAGAAGCTATATTGTGAGAAGAGTGTAAGCAACAGGAAATAAAACTCGCATACGGTCTAACTCGCCTTCTGCCTAACTCGTTTTCGGTCTAACTCGCCTTCTGCCTAACTCGTTTTCGGTCTAACTCGCCTTCTGCCTAACTCGTTTTCGGTCTAAATCGCCTTCTGCCTAACTCGTTTTCGGTCTAACTCACCTTCTGCCTAACTCGTTTTCGGTTTTACTAGCGTTTGGCCAAATTAGCGTTTGGTCTAGGCATAACGCGACTTAGGCTCAAAGCGAATTAGGCACACAAAGATAAACACGTCATAACTGATCGTAATGAGTATAATATCTTACAGATATGATCACCTTTTACCTGTGTCATAAACAGTAAGTGCCAGTAAAAGAATAATTCAATCAGAAAGTGCCGTTAAGGAGCTATTTAATAAAACACCAGTCGCTAGTTTCATTAATTTATTGCTTCGTTTTATATTGTAAACAATTCGTTGAATTATTTCTTAGTCACCTACTTGGCCGTAGAAATATACATGGGCTTATAATATTAAAACAAAAAATAATACCAATGCAAAATACAGAATAGTCAAACATCAACAGATAATATAAATATATCTCCAAAACAGGAAAATTGAAATACTTGAGATTTTCGCCAATATTGTGTATTGCATAAAATCAAATTACACGTGTAACGGATAACACAATATTGCGAAACCCTCACCGCACTAAAATTTACATTCAAAATTCAATAATTTAAATACTGCTTTCAATTTATTGTCAATTTTTTAAATACTTCAATTAACATGTCTACTATATAATATATTTAAATTTACAAATATTGTATAATATGTATAGTTTTAAAAATAATAATATGTTAGCAATATAGCAACCAACTAATATTTAACTTAATCAGATCAAAATTATAGTTAACTGTAAAAACTTAATAAGTTGAACTGTTACTTTTGTGCAATGCGTTTTTGTTAACAAATTATATAATGGTAACTATTTGAAATCCATCGCAAATCTGATTTGTCTCTTAGAAAGAACCGATCCAGGGGCCCGACCCGATTCAATAAAATTAGTTTTTAAAACGTGTGATTTTAAAACTTGACAAATTAAAATTGAAAACGAATTATACTATGAGTGATTCTGAAGGTTTAACAACCTCCCAAAAATACCAAAGATTTTTTTACGTTTTTCTCACTAATCGAATTGGAATCACACGTTTTGAAAAGTGGCTTTACTGAATCAGGTTCCAAGCAAGGAGTTTGTCCACGGTTACATTAAACTTGTTTAAAATTGATGCGCAACAATTATAGCTACTGAAAAAAAATACAATTTGTCACATATAAAAATCATTAAGAGATAGAGCTGGCAACACAATCAATACCATCTGTAATGATTTCTTCCATTAGTAGTACAATATTATGTGTATAAAAAACACTGATATGCATTCTTAAAATAGTAATCTAATTATATTATCGAAATACTACGCGAATATTAGGTATTGAAATAACTATTTTTAACGGATTCTTCACAACCAGTACCTTCGTGAAATAACACAAAATCGCGAAAGAATGTGTTAAAATATGTTAGTTTTAATTTCAATATCTAATTATAACTAATAAATTTTAAATGTGTGACATGAACTCAATGTAAACAAACTCCTGAATGTCCGACCATAAGTGAACATAGACAAGAAATTGTCTTTGTCACACGATACTAACTGCAACCGTATCTCATTGTTAGATTTATTAAAAAAATTATATAAATGCGATATAGTGTTAGCTTCAAGCTGAAAAAAGATCTGCAAAAGCTAGACACGAATGTAATATGAGTGATAATCAAAATCATTTATTTTGTGTATTTCACTGAAACAGTCAATCTATATCAGAAAGCAGTATATCAAAACTGTACATCATTATCATAGATAGGCTAGCGGTGTTGAGAGAGACTCATATTCAATTTCTCCAATTCATAAACCATCCAACAGATAATAAAGCTGCTTTAGTGAAAGGTAAAGTTGGCAACATTGCTTTACTGTGGCGTATTGCATACACGCACGAATTCAATAACATTTACTAAAGTTATATAAATTTCTCATTATTTAATAATCATCACTCACTGTACATTCATAATGTTAGAACTGAAATAACATAATATCAAATAATATCTGTACAAGTATCTTAGTCTATTAAAATATGTTGAAAATTATTTTAAAAAAAAACATTGTGTCAGTAAGAGTCATAGTTATACTAGGCAGAGAACAAACTTGAAATTCCCAAACAGTTCTCTAACTGATACAAATTGACCCTAGCCTCATCACACGTCAATATCAATGAGATCGCTTAACATCGCGCAACGAACACTGGATTCAACATATTAGTGGAAAATTCAAACAGAAATTTATGAATAACAAAAAAATATCGCTAAATTTAGTACATCTTATGGTTCATCGTGGGGTTGCTACACAAGAAAATCATTTATGTATAAAATGGTAGAAAAATACACATAAATTATTTTAATTAACTGGCAATACTTAAAAGGGACTCAGAAGTGTAACAAGGTACAACAATAATTTGATGGTTAACATCGTTTTCGGAAAATTCAACCCAATTATCACTCCTACACCGTGTATGGCTATGACCTAGATATCCGTACCGCACGGACCTAGTACATATAAATTGTTTAATGAAGTATTTTTGTGTATGTATGTAAACAATACTGAGCACCCCCGTCGAGTTAATAAAAACAAATTAGTATAATTTTGTTTAATCAAAACTTTCTTTGTGATATATTTATTTGCAAAACCGAACGCAGTAAACTAAATAGCGATTCAAACATCGTCTGCTAACAGTACGGTATAAAACCTTTAGGCCCATAGCCCTTAATTTTATTTCGAGGTACCTTAAAATAATACTACAAATTATTAAATAAGCCACCGTTCTTATGCGCACAGATTTCTTTACAGATGTGTACTGCAATCATTTTGTTTGGATATTTATGGTTTTAAGTCATTCATAACGTAGAGACGTGTATTAGTCAAGTCAACATCTCTTTCTCTCTTTATACTTAACCAATAACAGACCACATAATACCCGATGCCGGTTTCGCGTATAGGTAACACTGTTTATTAATGATATCATTGTGTTATTGTTTTAGTAGTAAAAAACTCAAACAAAGAGTTCAAAAGATACCTACACAAAGGTCACAAAAAATACAGAAATCTGATTTCAGGATTAAGTTCAAAAACGGATTTTCCATGTAACAATGTAATTAAAAAGACTTACTATTAATTAAAAAGACTTACTATACACGTATACCTATAAGTCTTAGGAAGCCGTATGTTATCAATAATATTAAACGGCATTATGTTAATCCATTTTACGAGTTATTTACAATTTATTCTTATAGGTACAAACAAGCACATTTGATAAGCTGTGTCCTATGAAAGCTTGCACAACCAGAGGTCACAAAAACGGAAACCTGAAGCGGATAGAGGTTCTACCATCCTTCTTCTCTATTAATTTAATACAGACAGCTTGACAGATCGCACAGTAAACTTGGAGAATAAACATATATTAACTCACAAAATGGATTAACATTTAATCAATAATATTTAGATATAAAAAAATGTAATCAGTTCTAGGATCAAAATCATACTTAAAATGTTTCAAATACAATTATTTACCATAGAGTAAAATCCTTTTCAAAAACCACGTGCCAAGACTCGGGGTTGCCAACTGTTAAAAATCAAACTAAAAATAGTGTTTTTTCACGTAGTAACAAATAGAAGTTTTCTTATACAAGGATATTGAAATCACCAACATAGGTGCTAATTTATGCATATAGAGTGACTAATAAAGTCTATAGTCTATATATTTAGCTAAAACTAATGTATAAACATTTATAAATAACAAAATGTAACTATATCGTCATCACTAAGTGATCCCTAAGGTACATATATTTTCTTTCAGTGTTAATAAAACCGATAATAAAACAAACTATACGTCATATCGTTTACAACATTATCATCAGACATCATGACACGAGACCACAATCTTATAAGAAAAATCCAACAGACTTCACTAGGGGCTCGCCGAAGTGGCTTGCTCAATTATTTTTTCTCTTGTAGATTCGTTTTTGGTCCTGGTATCGAGGAATCAAAATAATAGAATAGAAGGTTGAATTACTAATCCTTCCCACATTCCCACTGCTGTAGCTCCTGTACACCAGGATCTACAGTAGTGGCCCACAAAAACACCAAGTAATGACACTCGGGCACTTCTGACAAATTGTCTTGGAACCCGCATCGAAATTAAGTAGAAGTAATTGCAATAACATAGCAGAGCGAGTCAGCAAGCTGAAGTAGCAGTGGGCAGGGCACATAGCTCGAAGAACCGATTGCCGATGGGGCAGAAAGGTTCTTGAGTGGAGACCACGTGACGGCAAGCGCAGCGTAGGAAGGCCCTTCGCAAGATGGGCAGACGACATGGTAAAGAGCGCAGGGACTCGGTGGATGCAGGCCGCTACAGACCGGTAAAAATGGAAGTCGATGGGGGAGGTCTATGTTCAGCAGTGGACTTCCTACAGCTGATATGATGAATTGAAGGAGTTAGAGTAATCACTAATAATCAGGATCGACAGATCAAGTGCCACGGCAAATCGATTTGTCTTACTCACTCAATGTACAGAGGTAAATTGAAAGATCTGGCAACATAATGGATCCATCTTTCTCCTTAAGCCCTCACTAGCGGCTAGCCGCATGTCTACTTTTATATGAAACCGCCTCACATGCAGCTGTGCTGTAAAGTCACTTAAAGGGGTGGAAATTTACATTTTGGAGCTTCGTTAAAAAAAATTATAGTATTTTAAATTATTACTATCGCCATCTTGATAAATAGCTAGTTGTTATCGGACGGTTAAAAAGGAAAGTTTAATTTCCATAATCCAAACGCATAGAAGTTATTTAACGGTAATGTAATATGTATTCCTGCGAGCTCACCACGACGCGCATAAGCAATTCAGTTTTGGGACGCCGTTTAGAGAGGCAAATGGAGTTACTGGAGATACACCCGTGTGTATCTCCATCTCTCTCCCTCTGAGCCGGTAGGCCCGTTGGTCAACAAATATGCATATTTTCAAACAAACACAGATAAAATTAAAGGTTTCTATTGGACGCTACTGTTTACCTTTCCACCGTATAAGATCCAGCTTCCAGCCAGCCTCTATTATACGCGGGATAGCCGCTTACAAACTCGGATACTCCTTTGCAATCACAAATCTGATTTCAACCATATTTGGCATGGTCATAACGACAATCTAGGGGCATGTTTTGAGACCATAAAATAAAAAATCGGACATACCATTGAGGAATTATCACCGAAAAACAAATTTACCATTGAAACTAATAGAAACAGTTCGCGCGCGACAAAATTGATTTTTTCAGATTTTGAAATAAAAAAATAAATGCTCGCTCAGCTCAGTTTTCTTGCGATCGGCTAACTGCTTCGCATCCCTAGTTAGTATTTTATTTCTAGTTGCTGTATTTTTCATTTCACATAGAGAAGCGACGTTTAAACGATATGACGTAACATTGGCTTACCACGATACCAAGGAGGCATGCACATCTAAAATGACCCGCTAAATACTACTCATCTATCAAGATTTCACTATTTATACTAACGATATCTATGTATGGACCAATTTGGATACTAATTACAACAGTACTCACTAAATCAAATTTCTACTACTTAATTTAGTTAATTTTACTTTAATTAGGGGCAAAAATCTTGACAAGTTACTATAGTGCTTATTGGTCTCTTTGGCGGCAAGCGCGGGGCGCGGCGGCAGAGGGGCGACGGGTGAGGCGCGACGGCATAGGCGCGCCAATCAACCAATCATAGATATATAAAACTCCAATCTCCAAATCACGGGCTCCAAGGGCTCGTACCATTGGTTGATCGATCGATTAATTGGTTTTTTGATTTATAAGTTAATGCACATGCGTGAACATTTTGACGTTTGTTGAAGATTTTTGCCTACTGGGGTTATCCTTTCGAGGGCTTACCCGGGGTGCCCGGCAACGGACACTTGGGGAGGACACCTTGCGGTTTTAGTCGATACACGACATAACCACCCCCGCTGGGGTATCCGAAGGGATATCCGCACGTAAAAAAAAAAAAGGGGTATAAACATTGTGTGTATTGCTTATGTAATTTAATTCTCGATCATTGTAGTTGTGTAGAATCTTGATAGATATTTGAACTACGCCTGTTCCTTGCGATTATTGTAACATTGGTGCGTTATATTTTATAGGCCAAGTATATATTATAAGGTGCAATAATTCCATAGTACTTGTAAAAGTAATGATATTTTTTATTCTTATATTTTATTAGTATAAGAGGAAATGTTTTAATACTAGATTGATTCACGTCACATCACTTTCTGTTCACTTATTGATTGACTGTTTGAACTGATCTTATCAAAAAAATAATGGTAACCGAACGGTAAAAAATGTCTGTTCGTATTTTCTATTTTGATCATCCATTCATCCACTAATATTACTTTCATATTTCACAAAATTTTCTACGGAATATACTGTTTGACGTTTAATTAGAAAAAGAACTGATTTCACTTGATAATCAAATACCATATAAGGATTGGCATACATAACTGTGTACACAGTGTACACGTGTACGATTAGTAATACAATATTGCTGTTTTTACCTAGTCAAACTTAGGCCATAGATAATAAATAAATATTCTAAGACATTCTACACAGTGCTATCCAGACCCAAAGTAAGCATAGCTTAACTAGTGTTTTGGGTTCTAGAATGCGGATAATCATACTTTTTTTTTGTAAATACATACATATTATACATGAAACACCCAGACCACTGCAAATATACATATTTACAATGAACGAGAATCGAACCCACGACCACTGACTGAGCAGGCGAACGCTCTACCGCTGCGCCACAGAGGTATTTCTGCCTAGTCAGACTTAGCTAGGCAATACTTATTATGAAACTTCGTAATGGACATTTTTATTTTTTTAAATGAGCGTTTTTAGCACTTAGCTCAGGTCGGTACATCATCTCGTAGTCCACCCTTACCTTACATTTAAGCATATCACATGTTTACCCTCCTACAGTTAATATTTTCGATCTAAATTCAAACTTGCTTATACTCAAACGTGGTATACTAATAACTACTAATTAACATTGGACCATTTCTACTCATTATCGCTTTGAAATCACAATATGATTGATGTGTTCTTCTATAAATAACACTGGCCTACAGCGGCGATAGCCCAGTGGTGTACGTTACGGACTGCCGAGACGAGGTTTCGAGTTCGATCCCCAGTCACCCCAGGCACACACCTTTGACTTTTCGTAGTTATGTGTGTATTTAAAAATGTTGATTATTGCTCGCTTAGTAATGTGCCCGGTAGATGGCAATAGGCTCGCCCCCTATTACATTGGAACCTAAACTTATCTGGCAAATCGTGGGTGTGCAATACACCTCTGCCTACCCCTTCGGGGATACAGGCTGTTATGTTACAGTGACGTTGTTGTCCTAGATATAAGATTGATTTTTGATATATTATTGCTCACTATTCATGAAACTATCAATGATTTTGTAAGATTTGCTATTTTTTTTTAATCTAAAGGGTCAACCTTACCTGTCCTCACAAATGTCGAAAAAAAGCAAACAAGAGCACATTCAGTACTTTCAAGAATATAGTCGTAATCTGGGTGTACTTGAAAACATAGAAATTTGCAAAGATATCCAGAGCAATAAAAAAAAATGTTTTTCTTGTAGAGCTTTCTGGCAAGTTATTCAATGGTAAGCCAATGAATAGCGCTCCATTGATCCTTCCCAACCATCTCAATTGACGTCATACGGATACATCTGTCACTTAATATGGCTTTTCCCGAATAAACGTTTGGAATACATCATATATAGACAGATTTATTCATTTATAACCATTTTATTTTAATATTGCTTCCCTCAAATTACTCGATACCAACCTTACAAAAAGTTAATAATACAAACTCTTATTCCCTTAATCAATTCAAAAGAAACCGACTACGTAAGTACAGAGAGTTTGAGTTCCGTAAGATGTAGCACAGGTTAAATTTTCGTCATTGAGATTCGACGTGATTCAATCTAGAACGTCTATATTGATTGTCTGATAGATTGGAGTATATGTGAAGTATAATATATGTAAAGTTGTAAAACGCTTTCAGCACTAGCACCGAAACCTTGGATTTCAGTTTCCTTTAGAACAATTATGAACACTTACGTTTTTATAAGAAAACTATATAAAAGAATGCTATACAGGACCTAGTTTCTAGAAAAGTGACGTGAAATTGATAAGAATAATAATGATTATCGTGGGTACGAAAGCTTTAGTAGAAACGAAACAGATTCTAGACACTCAGTTAGCCAAATGTACCGATGGCGTTTAAAAATCAAAATCGGGACAAACTTTTTAGCAGAATTAAGCTATAGTAATCACCTTTAACGTCACTGTTCTGAGAACTGGCATTAAAAAATAAACAGCACCAAAAGGAAAAATAAATAACTTTGTACAAAAAATACATCGAAACTTGCAATTGAGCGCCTTCTTAGATACGAGTATCATGACGCAAACCGAAATAAGTTCCCATCAGAAATGTGTAAAGATCATTCAAAAAGTTGGCACAAGTATATAAAATATGAATGAATGACGCAATAATTCGTTAAATTAGGAAACTTTAGTAAGACTTCCAAAGACCTTTGATAGCTTTGAGCTTGGGCGACTTTCTGGTCGCCTCGATCTCCTGCTTGAAACTCGTGATAAACTTATCGCGCAAGCTGAATCTCGGCGTCGATGGCTTCAAAAGAAATTTCTTTAGATCATTCGTAAAACTCTTTGCTGTATAATTCGGCTCGTCTTTGGTCGACTCCTCGTTACTCGATTCGAGGAACGATACCGATTTGTTCGATTGAATCGAGTTTTTCCGTTCGCGGGAATTCCGCGGAGTCGACTTAGAACGAGCTGTGACGCTGGGACGGCTGTAGCTCTTAGAAACGAGAGAGTACTGATCGTCGTCTAGAGAATCGAGCGTTTCGGTCGACTTATTGCATATTTTGCAGCACAGCTGGCAGTGCTCCTTGTCACTGTGGTACCTACCGTTGCAGTACACGAAGTTGTCTCGGCGGGAGTACTTCGACGTCCTGGCTTTCGTCGACTTCTCCCGGTGATCCCGATCACTCCGTCTGGACCGCTTGCGGCGACACTTCGGACAGTTGTTGCGGGCTATACGGCGCAGTTCTTTGAGGAATTCGTAGTCGATTTCGAAGTACTTGGCGTCCGGTTCCGAATAGTATCTGATGTCTGAATCGGTGGAATCACTACGGGGTTGTTCTTTTTTGAGTGTGGGTTTTTGTTCGCGGCCCGGGTCGGAGTAATACTCCGCGTCGCGGGGGGAGGGCGGGGTCGATGTGGGCGAGGTGGGGGAAGAACGGTGTGCGCAGAACGTGACGGCCTTGTGGCGGCGGGGGCCGCGAGACGGGCGTGGGCGGGCGCGGGGCGCGGGTGGCAGGGGTCAGGCCTGCACGGAGGGCACCCACAGCGTCTTGTTCTGCTCTTCCTCGACGGCCGCTTTGATCTGCGTGCACGTGTACGCGATGTTCACGCCCGCGGGGATCTCAGCTGCAGAGGGACAACACGTTACAAGATAAGGGATGTTTATTTTCAGTTTATAAAAGTTTTAAAGTTTATATAAAGGATGATATTCAACGTTGATGATATTGATAGAGAATGAAGCATTAAAATAATTCAACATTACTTTACTTCATACACATACGCACGCCAATCACTGAATAGGTAAGCAGAAATAGGTACATATACCTAGTCCAGCCATAAGTTTTGTTACAAATGAGAATATGAAGTAATGTAATATTATTAAAATTTATATCTAAGTACATATTTATTAAAGTCTTAGCAAAAAATAAAAATATATTTTATTCGAAATGGCCACCTTTGGCTTTTATACAGGCCTTTAATCTGTTTGGCCACGAATCTATCTAATCTAAGACAGATAGATACGATAATGAATAATGAATCTGTTGAAGTAGTCAATACCACAGTTTTTCTTGGACTAACGTTAGATAATAAACTGCAATGGGGTTAGAAAGATCAGGTCACTGACTGACGAGGAAACGGCACGATTAGTTTATTTTAGTTACTTTCATAGCGTTATGTCATATGGTCTGCTGCTGTGGGGCTCAGCTGCCGATATTGAGTCTATATTCATATTACAGAAACGAGCTATACGAGCAATCTATAGCCTCGGACCCCGTGACTCGCTGAAGGAACTATTTAAAGAAATTAATATTTTATCTGTTGCTTCCCAATATGTGTACGACAACATCTTATATGTACGGAAGAACCTAGATCTGTTCAAAAAAAAATCGGACGAACATAATTTTAATACCAGAAATAAAAATAAGCTTGCAGCGCCAAAACTCAGACTTCATAAAGTTGGTAATTCGTTTGTAGGAAAATGTATAAAAATATTTAATAAAATCCCTCAGGATTTGGTTGACCTGCCACTTAATAAAATTTAAAATAGAAGTGAAAAAAGGTTTAATGAAAAAAGGTTATTATAAAGTAGATGAATATCTTAATGATAAAAATGCATGGTCAACCTAATTAACTCTTAACTCTTGCTCTCGCACATATTTATTATAAATAAAACAAAACGAAATATTAAAAAATAAAACAAAAATAAAGCATAACGATGATCTATCTGAGTTTCTTGCTGGTCTCTTCTCAGTAGATCCAACTACCGAACCAGCGAAAGAATCATTTTCAAATGATTTATTTACATCTTTTTGATAATTTTGACAAACGCAATTGTAAAACTTTGACATTCATATGTGCTCTTTATGTGCCTAAACTGAATAAACGAAATTGATTCTTTGATTGATTGATTCTTTCATTCTGTATCTATTGATAGTACGATATACGAACATACGGCTGATACCAAGTTTTAGAAGTGTCTGGAATATGAGCGACGGCTCCATACCCACTTTGTGCAAGGCGATCACTGCGATCCTATTTTCTTTAACACCCCATTCCATATTGTAATTCGACTATGAACAAGAAAAAATATGTGAAATGGCGCGAAATCGAAAGAAGTTTTTAAAATAATATACTTGTTGCAAATTCAAAATAATTAAAAAGTTGAAAAAGAAAGAAAAATTTTTATGTAACAGTATTTATGGCCAGACTAGTTATATTACATAATAGCTATATTTCATCAACAAAATATTTGCTCTATGACCCATGGACACGTTAATGGGTCGGTCGACCCACACATAAAGTACTGTACTGATAATATTAAACATTTTAATGAATACTAACCTGAAATATAACTTCTATATTCATTCTCGACCTTCAGTCCATGTTCATACATTTCTTTAGCGGCTTTAGCGGACACCTTGTCAGCGTGCCGCGTGTCTTTGAGATCCTTGATTTGTTTGAACGATTTGAACTTTATGAATAGGACGATAGGGTATATTTGTTGTTTGTGTAGTTTCTCTATCGTAGCTACGCTTATGTCTAATATGCAGTGGATGCCCTGTGGAGGAATTAAAGTATTATATTTTTATTGTTATAATGTAACAAATGTCTTTATTTTCGGTTGTAAATTGGTCACGTGATTTGATGATATATTTTATAAAATATACGGAACATTTTTGCTACACATCATTTATACAATAGGTATTTGTTCAACAAGTGAGCAATAGTAGATTGTTAGACAAGGGTTGAAAGTCACCCATTTCACCTAGCGCCAATAGTTCGAGGGTGAAATGGGTGACATTCACCCGAGCTAATCACTCTACTTTTCATTTCGACTATGTGAGGATATTAAAATACTACACACACATTTAATGAAAGAGGTATATTGATAATCAGTTAAAATTTAAAGTAAAATTAGAACAATTTGAAATAGATTATTAAAAACAGCTTTTGCCTGTTCTTTAAATCTAATCGGGAGTTAAATTTATATCCATGTCACTGGAATCACTTTCCGAAACCATTTTTAACCATAATTAACACAAGGTATTTATTTATATGTATCTCGTTTTCCCGCTTATTCTTTAGCAAACTTTCATTGTTTTTTTGTAATTCTGAAAAAACAGTTATTATTCACGTACATACTACCAACATTAGAAAAGTTTTGAAAATCGAATCTATTGGTTACATTGGCCATGTAAAAAAACTGTCACGATATCAAGGCATTATGATGTAATTTTATTATCATGGACTCCATGGCAAAATGTTAAATAAAAAAAAAACCCTCCTAGGGATCCGGCTCTCTCCTGTTCGGAAATTTTAATTTTCATGGGTAGATAGCAGGGTGGAAAGTAGCTTATTTCAACCCTAGGGTGGAAAGTATTTTTATTTTATTTTAGGGTTTGCCATGGAGTCCATGATAATTAAGTTATGTCATAATGCCTTGATATCATGACGCTTTTTTACATGGCCGCCTAGATACTCGATTACAATGTAACCAATAGATTCGATTTTCAAAACTTTTCTAATGTTAGCAGTATGGACGTGAATTATAATTTTTTTTTCAGAATTTGAAAAATAACAATTTAAGTTTGCTAAATAATTAGCGGGGAAACGAGATTCAATATAAATAAATGTTAATTGTGGTTAAAAATGGTTTCGGAAAGTTATTCCACTGACATGGATATTAATTTAACTCTCGATGAAATTAAAGAACAGGCAAAAGCTGTTGTTAATAATCTATTTCCAATTTTACTTTAAATTTCAACTGATTATCAATATACCAGATACCTGAAAAGTAGTGTTTACCTCGGGTAAATGTCACCATTTCACCCTCGAACTATTGGCGCTCTCACTTTGTTCGAGCGCCAGAAATATCTCGGGTGAAATGGGTGACTTTCAACCCTTGTGTAACAATCTACTAGAGAACCACCAAGTTCTTCGGGGCTTAAGCTAGCTTTATTTGCAAGCTAGTACTACTGCCGATTGAAGGACGAGACCCTGGCGAAGGCTTTTTTCTTGGGGTTGGGAGGTCGGAACTTGCCATAGAAGCCGCATAAGCTTAATCTGAAGAAGGAGAAGAAGTAGGCGCTCCCCGGACTCCGAGATTAAAGCCTCGGATGCATAATGCATAAATGCAAACGTTAAGATGAGGATGATGAATACGCGATGAAAGGTATAGGAGGATGTAAGTTAGGGTAACCCCAGGGACGCTGGGGTTATCCTTTCGAGTGCTTACCCGGGGTGCCTGGCAATAGACACTTCGTTCAGGGTCAAAATGTCCAATTCTCAAAATGTCCAACGGTGTCAAAATGTCCAAATCTCAAAATGTCCAATTCCCAGAATGTCCAATTCTCAAAATGTCCAATTCCCAGAATGTCCAATCTTTGAGAATGTGGTAAATTTGTTAAATAACACATCACAGCGCTTTATTAATACTTATGAAAAACAATAAATACAAAATACTGATAGAATCAAAATGACTACTATAATTATTATATTGTTTATAAACAAATCAATTCTGGCGCTTCGCCGGCCGCTACCGCGGCATGCTCACTACGCTTGCTCGGCTCTCGCTCTGTTGGGGTCACAGTTCTAACCTAACCTAACCCACAAGTAAGCTGCTTTTGCTACCTGTAGTCCATTCTCAAAGATTGGAATTTCTGGGAATTGGACATTTTGAGAATTGGACATTTTGAGAATTGGACATTTAGGGATTTGGATATTTTGACACAGTTGGACATTTTGAGAATTGGACATTTTGACCCTGAAGCACTTGGGCAGGACAGCGTGCGGTTTAAGTCGGTTCATGCTCGACATAACCGCCCCCGCTGGCCGGCGGGGGGTATCCGAAGGGATTTCCGCACGTAAAAAAAAAAGGAAGTAAGTTAGTACCTTGTCGGCGAGGTCGGTGATGGCGTGCAGCGGGATGGTGTCGATGTGCGTGCAGTCGGCGCGCAGGCGCGGCTCCAGGTGCGTGCCGCGCGCCAGCGCCGGCGCCGCGCCCGCCACGGGCAGCGCCGCCGCGCGCGCCGCGCCGAAGGCGTGCGGCCAGTCCGACGCCAGGCGCGCGCACACGGCGCCCGCGCACGGGCCCAGCACCACCACGGGCCGCTGGCGCCCGTAGTGCAGCCGCTCCACGCGCTGGTACGAGCTCGCCGCCACGGCCACGTCGTCCGCCAGCGTGCCCGAGTCGCTCCAGCAGCCCAGCTCCGTGTTGGAGAACGACGCCAGCTCCTTGCTGTCGCGGTGCTTCTTGCGCCGGAAGAAGGAGCGGCGCGCCGTGCTGGACGCGCGCCGCGCCGCCTCGCTCTCCAGCGTGCCCAGCGACCGCCGCAGGATCTCCTCCACCCTGGGGAGGGTCACTTGTCAGTGGGAGCTGTTATAGCAGGAGGTGGGCGACGGAGAGACCTTTTTTTTTTTTTTTTTTGGCTCACTAAACTGGATACACTCTGAAAATTGACACTTTAGCAGCACATACAAACTGATAAGTTAGGGCGAGTGTCTCCTTCTAGAGGTGAGCACAGCGTGCATATACATAGATGTGCTCTGGACTTACAAAATAAATACTAACAATATTAGCAATATTAACCCATAAGTGGACACAGTTCAGCTCCGCAGTCACCAACCCAAGAGTCACCTAAATCCAGCAGAAGTCTTCTGAACCTAGGGACCGATGGGCTGAATATGTCCACCTCCTGACAGATTTCATTGTACAAAAAGCAGATGCGATACAGGCTAGAATGTTGACCGTAATTTGTGCGTGCTTTGGGTAGATTGAACGTTTTTCTATTTTTGATGCGGCTACACTGACGTGGGATGGTGAAGTCAATTTTACTCAATAACAGAGGACTGTCTATGAGGCCATGAATTAGTTTATGTAAAAAGATAAGATCGGCAATTTTTCTACGTTGTACAAACGGAGACATCTCAAAATGCGCAAGTCTGGATTCGTAGCAGTCTAACTGACGACAGAGATTATTTGAAAATGATAGATGGTATAAAAATTTAGACTGTAGCTTTTCTAACCTTCTTATGTGAACTTTGTAAGAAGGGCTCCAAACTGGACTGCAGTACTCCAAAAGACAACGCACGTAACAATTAAAAAGTAATATTGACACATCGGGGTCCCCAAAAAATTTTGTTTGCCTTAACACGAAACCTGAAAGACGAGATGCCTTCTTTGCAATGTTATCGATGTGCTCTCTAAAATCTAATTTTGTGTCAACGACGACACCCAAGTCTCGCATTGTAGAAACTTCTTTCAGCGGACAATTATTTATGAAGTAAGTATTTTGCGAAGGAATTTGTTTCCGAGAAAAATTTAGGTAAAAACATTTCGAGAAATTTAAGATCATCTTATTACAAACACACCAATCGTAGATCGAATTTAAATCACTTTGTAGCATACTGATATCTTCTGTAGAGCTAATTTCTCGGTAAATTTTTAAGTCGTCAGCAAACAGTTGAAATTTAGACTTTAATTTAGTGGCTATATCGTTCACAAAAATTAAGAAAAACAGGGGCCCCAAATGGGAGCCCTGAGGTACCCCTGATGGCACGGTTCTTTCAATGGATTTAAAGCCACGGACCTTTACAATCTGAGAACGGTTCCGCAGATAAGATTCGCACCACCGCAATAGAGAGCCGCATATTCCGGCGTGACCAAGTATTTCAATAAGCAGTTCATGATTGACTATATCAAAGGCCTTGGAAAAATCTGTGTAAATAGTATGCACTTCGTGGCCATCTGTAAAAGCTTGAGTAATGTCACTCACAAAATCCACAAGATTTGATGTGGTTGATCTACCAGGTAGAAATCCATGCTGTTGTGGTATGAAAGAGGGCTTAAGGTGGAAAAAAATAATTTTCTGGACCATTGATTCAAAAAGCTTACCCATCGCAGATAAAATTGAGATGGGTCGGTAGTTAGCCATGTTTCCAAGGTCTCCCTTCTTGTGAATTGGTGTGATGTGTGCAATCTTCCATTTTGAGGGGAATATTCCACATAATAAAGATTTATTAAATATCATTCGTAACGGCTTAGCCAATTCCGATGCACAGGCCTTTAAGAAAGTAGGAGGTATGGAGTCTGGGCCAGGACCCTTATTTGCGTCTAGGCTTTTGAGCGATGATTTAACATCCGAATCCGTGAAGAGACACAAACAAAGTGACGTATGACTTTCGGTGGTTTCTTTATTGTTAGTTGTTAAGTATGAGTCACGCTGATAGGTTGAGTTGAAATATTCCGAAAAAAGATTGGCTATCTGCTGGCCGCCCTGAACGCTTTGATCCAAGTAAATCATTTCATCCGGTATGTCGCTGCTATTCGTTCGTAAGGATTTAACGAACGACCAGAAATACTTAGGGTCCTTCTTTATGAGAGTTTTGGCTTCCGATTTCATTCTATTTATGTCAGCTGTTAAAAGATTATCACACCTTTCGCGAAGCAATCTATAAGTAAACTGATCCCGAGGATTACCATACATTTTAAACCTACGATGATTCTTAGCCTTTTCCCTCAAACCCTGGATCAACGATCGACTAAACCAATATGGGAAATTTCTCCGACCCTTTGTACTCATTGGAGTATTCTTATTAATGATGGATGTAAGTATGGCATAGAAAGCATCTACGGTCTCATCAACTGATAGATTAGAATCAAAAGTTTGTTCCCAATTTATGTTGTCTAACTCATTTCTAATAATGTCATACTTGGCTTTCATGAAATTTGGGGTAGGTATTATATTAATTTTTGGGGGCCTCGATGTTTCAACCTTTATTTTGACTGATATACTTAGTACCGGGTGATGCGTTTCCAAACCCACCAATGGGGCAGTTCCTTGGGAAACTGACACGAGTCTTGGTGAGTTCGTAATGACTAGATCCAAAAATCTGCCATTTAAGTTAGGTATTGCACACATTTGGTGGAGATCGCTGAAAGAAAGAGCATCAATAAGTAGGGCGTCTGTGTTATCTGTAGGAGAGCTGGGGATCAGAGAATATGAGTTTGATTCTGTGCTGCGAGACCAGTGGAGAGAAGGCCTATTAAAGTCACCGACTAAGAGAAGTATGGAGTTTCTTGACATTCTGGTTTGTAAAACATTTGCTACATTATTCAATAACTTATCTAAAGGATCGTACTTCACAGGGGGAGGAAGGTATAGTGCACAAATACACAATTCCACCGTTGAATTTCTCTGGCCAAACTTAATTGTAACCGATAGATTCTCATTTGTAGACTCCCATGTTAGTTTTCTAACTGGGGCATACTTTTTGTGAACAGCTATAAGGACCCCACCTCCCTCCACTTTCTGTGAGTTCGTAGAGTCTCGATCACGCCTGAAAACCGAGTACCTACTATCGATAACTTCATGGTCATAAACAGATTCATTCAAGTTCGTCTCAGTCAACAGAATAACGTCCAAGTCTTGTTTTAGTACATTTTCCCGTATAATATGTGCTTTGGTTCTAAGACCATTTACATTTTGATATAGAACTTTTAGAATACAAACAGAATTAGTTTTAGATAATGACAACATATGACAAAAATTTAGAGGGAGTTTAAGAAATTAAAGTCTCTAACTACGAAACCTTTGGAGTTAGCGTCTTTTCTTATGTAGATCTTGCCACCTCGAACCCACACAAACTCGTATTGCTTATCTTTCGCAACTTTACGTGCAGCTGCGTGAAGTAATTTGTTATCTGGAGAAAGATGCTCGCACACGTACACTGGTTTCTTGTCTCCAGCGAGGCCCAGGTGACCAGTATTTAGTTTGTCCTTCTGGTGAGTCTTGTTAAAGGTTTTCACTGCAGCTAATACTGAGTCACGAACAAGGGGGCTCGCCAACTTCACAACAATAGAACGAGGTCGACTGGACTCTTGGTTCTTCTTGGCAACGCGATGGAAGTTAACCAGTTCGTGGGATGACAGGTCACAACCAACAGCAGTAAACAGCTGCTGAACTACTGTTTTCAGGTTCTCAGTCTTATACTCAGGGACGCACTGCACCTCTAAGTTACAATCCCGGGACTGCTGTTCAAATTGATTAAGTCTTGACTTCAGCTCAGTAACTTCGCTACGCAGCGCAGATACCTCAGTCTCTTGCCTTTTAATAACCTCAGTTGCGGTAGCTAAATCACTTTGGAGCTTATCAAATTTGGCTGACATAAATTTAACACTATCATTCAATTCCTGAATACTACTGCGAGTGTTATTGTTCTCGGTGGAGACGTCACGTCTTATCTCTCCAAGAAAATGAGATAGCGTATCATCAAGCTTACTCTATACTCACTAAATACCAATGATAATTTCAGTACAAAAATAATTTATTTCGTATAAACCATTGAAAGGGTCTTTTAATCTTATGATTTATTTTTAAAGTGAAACTTTTATTACATCATCTAAACTTTTTCGTCTGTGTGTTGCATGTCGCGTGACGGTCGGCCGCGGAGTAGGGATAAAGTGAAAGGCGCTCGTCATAGCAGCCAAGGCCAATATGCCGGCGCCTATAGTTCGCAGCAGCTGACCGTGTAGTGTATAGACTATCACTCATTTGTACCAGTGCTCCACGCTATTTTGTTTGTTTTCGTCAGCGTTTAATGTAAATGTTGTTTGTCAGTGTTTAATGTAAATGTTATTATTTTTTAGTTAAATGTCTATAATGTGAAAAAAAGTTTCACTTTTACCGTGGTTTCATAAAACCACAAAATCCTTTTTCCTACTTGTATAATTTGATGCATTATGCTCGCTACTCACCACTCGGTGAAATATGCTGAATTTAAGCCAATAATATAAAATCTAAGCATGTTTTTGATTTAAAGATATATTTACACCAAGATTTTAGTCGTTTTGGACCCGAAAGGGGGTTAATCGGAATAATCTATGGTAGCATTTTAAGATGTCCAAATTGCTATACCGGTTATAATAAAAAAGTTAGATTTTCTGTAATCTTTTTCACTCGTTCGAGTAGAAACATTATTAGCGCTTCGGTAATTCGTTGACAATTTTTAATGAATGAAGGTGCGTCCTTGTTCATAGCTGCGCGGGAATAGGTATAAGACGCGCCGCCTGGCGCGGCCAAACAGGAGATTATAAGAGGACATTGACTTTAGGGATTTCCGAAAAAAAAAAAGGTATTTATGACAAAGGACATAAGACCGTCAGAAATACTTTATTAGGACATCATTTAACGATAAATAGCTTTATGGTTATGTAGTGATAATAAAATAAACACAACAATTTTTCACACGGATTTTAGACGTATTAAAATAATTAGAGCTGTTTACAAACTTATATACGTGCCTTTTTAGTTTACACTTCGCTTAACAACCAAGTTCGATACACAACGGGCACTTTTTATGGTTTTATGCTATTGTCTTTTAGCGTACTTAATGTGTGTTTGTCTCTATCACTTTTCGCGGATACGAAGACGTACGACCACCACTGCATAACTCATCACGAGTTTCGTATTCACGAGTATAAACAAGTCGCTTTATCACAAATAATAATAGTCTAGGGCCAAGTCATGTGGCTACCGAAGGTGTATCCATTGTGCACCAAATCCATATTAGAGACTTACATAAATATTAAATATTCACGCACTGCGTATGCATAATAAGCCAAATGGACGACCTCGAAGATACCTTTTTTTTCGTGCGGAAATCATCCCTTCGGATACCCCCTCGCCGGCCAGCGGGGGCGGTTATGTCGGGCTTGAACCTGTAGGTGCCGCTGCCGATACGGTACGATAAGATGTACCTATGGTTACCATGTAATCACGCACTTAATATGGTTACACATAATGGTTACAATGATGATTGCACAAGGTGGTTACACATGATGGTTACACGATGGATACGTATGATGGTTACACATGATGACTTCAAACCTGGTTACAAATGTTGTTCTCAAAAGAACAGTTTTATTCGGAACTTGGAGGCGGCGAAGTGGGCCCGTGAGCGTGAGCGGCGCGCGGTGACGTCTCGACGGCTGCCGGCAGAAAGGAACGCACATCGGCGTGCCACTCATATTTATAGATTCATTCGCAGTACACCGCTGCCTACGGCGGCGAGCATGCTGCGGGCTCGGCGGGCCGGGAGAGTTCTAAATTTCTCCCGGGCGCGCTCCGCCATCTCCTTCGCGAGCATTACATGCTCGCAGCCCACGCGCTCGCGCTCCTCGCCATTGCCGCAATCATGCTGCCGAGCGAGAGGACTCCCACCCCGATGGCTGCCGAACGGTCACGACTCGGCGCCTCCCACGCCGGGCAGTCCGCCAGCGTGTGCAGCCCCGAGTCCTCGCTCGCGTCGCAGTGATGGCACTCAGGCGTTGGCTCCTTCTTGATCCGATGCAGCTTCCGTATCGCCTCTCTAGCCAATCCTTCATGATGGGCCTTACCGCCGCTATTGCGGCGTGCCCTGCGCTTGGTCGCCCAAGTCGTTACTTCCACTCCACCATGATGGCCTAGCGGAGCTGGGACTGCACGGCCTCGATTTCTCGAGGCTCGGGTTCCCGTCCCTGTTCCCGCGACTCATTTCACCACTGGTACAGTTGCGAAAGAGCTCTCGCCTTCAGATCCCATGGCGGAGTTCTGGCAAGAAGACTCGCCGCCTCGAAGGAGATCGTGCGGTACCCGCGGATGACCCTGATGGCCATCACCCGCTGCGGAGCGCATAGCATCCGCACACTTCTGGCCTTCAGGTCTTCCGCCCATATTGGGCACCCATACAGGGCCATGGACCGCACAATTCCCGGGTAGAGTCTCCTGCAGGAGTCATCGGGCCCCCTTATGTTGGACAGCAGCCGCGCCAGAGCGAGAGCTGTGCCTTTCAGTTTGGGGGTCAGACTTCGGATGTGCTCTCCGAAGTCCCATCGGCCACCGAGCACGAGCCCCAAATAATTTATTTGGGGCATGATGCCGATGCGATTTCCTCCCACGATGAGACTGGATCCCTCAGGTGGCTTGCTCCGAGGCCCATGAACGAACAGGGCCTCGGATTTATGCAAAGCCACCTCGAGACCCAGCCGCCGGATCCGCTCCACGACTTGGGCAACCGCGATCGTGGACTTCAGGGTCCTCGTAGGTACCTACTAATAGAGGCATATCCTGTAATAATTCTGATATTACTGTACCTACATAGCATTACTAGATACGAGCTACCAGTGAGATGGCCTCAACAGTCGGGCCCTAATAATTGATCGTTAATGATACCGGCACTAATCGCACAGACACTCAAGCGACAACTGAAGAGGGCGCCGGGCAGAAAGGATGGCGCGTACGTCGCCGGCAGCGGTTTCGTGTCGTGACAAGGCTGACTGGGAAAGGGCTCTGATTGGTTAGTCCGCATGGTGTACCGAATGCGGAAAATCGAATGAAAATAATCGTAGTAAGCGTATTACGTGATATTGAAAGGAGTTACCAAGAGTTCTCATTTGATTTGTGCAAATGACATCAATTTTGACCTTTTCATAACAATATGTTTTTGTTTTTCAAATAAATACTTATTATTATTATTATATTATAATGGACGAGCAGCAACTTGCTGGTATGTCCATATCCAGAGTTCGTAAGGTTTCATTGTCAGTTTTAGCCATTTGTCTAGGCGAGATTTAAAACTGTTCACAGATGGGGCAGTCACAACACTTTCAGGTAGTTTATTCCACATAATGCACTACGCGGTTGTTAAGAGAGTGATAGGCAGTAAGGGAGTGTGAGCGTGTCCGACTGAGAGTGAGGCTGTTTCCCCGTGCCGAGTACGCTTTTTCCCGAAACACAAACATATCCTGTATATTGGGCAAGTTATACCTCTGTGTTAATATTTTGTACGTCTCGATGAGATCCCCTCTTCTTCTTCGTTCCTAAAGTGTTGTTAATTTTAAAAGTTTCAGGCGTTCTTCATAAGGATTACGGCTCCGACCTCGCCCGCCGTCCGAAGAGAAGTCTCAAGTACACTGATTGTAGGCTCAATCCTTGAGCAGAATCCGCGATTCCCTACAGTTCGTTTAAATATCAATATATTCGCGTAAAACCTCCCTAAACTCGATATAGAAATAAATGCCCATATAAAAATTAATCCTTGTGTTTTATCTTTTCATCAACACGAGGTATTGTGGCGTCAACCCCCGGACGCTACAGTATGTATGAGTAGAAGGGTTTTTCACCACTGTTCAGTATATTAGCTTCGTAACGCTTCCTCTGTCTCCTGGACTCATCAACACATTTGTTGTTCATGTCTCTGTATCTCTGGTAGTCCATGGTATTTTTGGTGTTTTGGTAGATATCCCACAATTTCCGTTTCTCTAGTGTTAGTTTTATGACATCAAGTTTTATCCAGGCTTAAATGTTACCGAAACTGTGCCCTAAATATTTCGTTCCAAAACGACTATAAAATCTCGGTGTATACTACACTACTACTGTATCAGACTAACTAATGTTTACCAAATAAACCACCAGCTCGCAACGCGACCCCGTCCTGTAAGGACTCCGGCAACAACCTCAGTAGATATTTTTGTGATGTATTTAGAAACATGTTTACTTAATCTGATTACATTGTTTTGTTTGAGTAATGGTTTCCTTCGGATGCAAATGAGATTATCGCTAAGATGATGAGCTACGAAGGTCTGTAATTCTCACTGTCAGATAAATGCCATACGATACCCACGGCAAGAAACGGGTGGTATATCATAATTAACCGGAAACCACGTGACAATCATATTACTTAAAACTAGCTGCTGCCAGCGACTTCATCCGCGTAAAATTCGAAATAAAGGTATGTTTACTTCTGCAGTTTCGAACCCAACATGTATTAGGTTACCTATTTCATCGTTATATTTTCAACTATTTACTATGAAGAAATAGAGGTTTATATGTAACATCGAAATTATTTCTACCCGGTTCCTTAATATAAAAGCGTGAGGATATTTATTATCAAAGGTTGAGTCTCTAATCCACTATCTTTTATAAGTAACTCTGTAGTTTCCTGATTTCATATTTTACTGCTCATCACCTTTTAGCTATAGCGTGATGATTTAAAGTCCGAACGTTGACCATGTCTGAGTGCTATCAAACTGCAGAATTTCATTATAGTCTGCTTTGTAATAATAAATAGCGTGATGATATATAGTGCAGTTTATGACCATACCCCAGAAAAATGTTCATGGAAAATTTCAGCTAAATCTAGCGATTTCAGGCAAACTGTTTAAAACAGTTTTGTGAACCATACAATAACAATAATGATTGAAATGTATGTGTATAATAATAAATAACAAAAAATAAAAAAAAATCAAGTGATGCTCGGATATCGATAATAAAAGCAGAAAAACACAAAAAAATTAAAAACCACATTTTAGATATCGGTATCGTATACATAGCCATTATTTATTTGAAAAAATAATCAATGTACATTTTTCACCTCGTTACGTATATTTCATTTTTATCCTGTATATCCTTGTCGTTTTTATTATATACTAGCTGGCCCTCCCCGGCTTCGCCCGTGACGTATTCGTACCCTCATTGCACAATGCTATGGTATTAAAGTTCAAATTAACTTTTAAGTATTATTACGAATCTTTTGTATGGGAATATAGAGCAATCGGGCAATTTTATATTTTTTTCTCTCCGTAAGAACAATCCTCGTACTTCAAGGATTATTATAACAAATTGAATTCCTGAGACGAGCTCAGCCGAATACAAGGGATTTTCGATTTTGCGTTGTTTTTTTTGCGATTTTTTGCGATTTTTTTTTTATCTTGCAATGGTTCACCCCAGCACGAATCTATTACCGAAAACAGCAACTCGATAGCTCATCTCCTTCATACCCAAAACCGTGACAGAAAATTGGCAACGACGACGACGACGTCTAAAGAAAATCCCTAAAAAAGGAATTAGCAAAATCGGTTCAGCTGCTCTCGAGATTTGCGCTTAGCAACACATTCAGCGTTTCATTTTTATATTACAGAAGATATAGACAACTTAACAGTACTCACTTGAATTTACTAGGAATAGTCCCCCATTGTCGTTTTGCGCCTTTACAATCTAACTGCCAAGCCCTCCACAACCCTGGAGAGCCGTTGAACAACGTGTTGTCAACAAACAACACTTCATCTTTCCTGAACCATAGGGAGAACTCGTCAATGGTGTCCATGCCTATAGTGGTGATCTTAGCGCAACGGTCGAAGCCCGCGCGGATGTAGAAGGCGTCGCCGGGCTTGTCTTTTATGTCGTGGTATTGCTGAAGGTCGTGACGGACTAGGACGGACACCTGGAATATATTCGTTTCTTATCAGTTTCAATAGTAAACGTTACAAAGCGTAATCTAGATGTAAACTATGCATAGTTTCTCGAATGGGTTCTAGAATGCGGATATAATAACATAAATAACATAACTTTACGCCTGTATCCCCGAAGGGGTAGGCAGAGGTGTATTACACACCCACGATTCGCCAGTTATGTTAAGGTCCCAATGTAATAGGGGGCGAGCCTATTGCCATCTACCGGGCATTATTAACATTTATTAAAGCACACATAACTACGAAAAGTCAGATGTGTGTGCCCGGGGCGACTGGGGATCGAACTCGAGACCTCGTCTCAGCAGTCCGTTAAGTACGCCACTGGGCTATCGCCGCTTTTATAATAATTTGTTCATACATAGTATCTTGATTTTTATCGTTGATCTACTCAAATATTCACATACAGTACAGTACCCGGTTTTTTCATTTGGCACATCGTGAAGAAGAGTTAAGAGTCCGATTAAGATCGGCTTTCTTCGCTTTTATAGAGCGTTCTCCCTCTGACACAAAGGAATTAACGGCCTCTGTGGCGTAGCGGTAGTGCATTCGACTGCTACGACGGGGGGCGCCGGTTCGATTCGCGCTCAATACAAATATTTGTATGCATGAGTATGTCTATTTGCTTTGGTCTGGGTGTTTCTATGTATAATATGTATGAACTTATTAAAAAAAAGTATATAAGTGTGTTGATCCGCATTTTGGAACCCATACAGACACCCCACAAGCTAGTTAAACTATGCTTACTTTTGGTCTAGAAAGCGCTGTGTAGAATGTCGTAGAATTACAATTTAATACTCAACATCTTAGCCGAGTTCTCACTCTTTTCGAAGTGCCAAGGGTACCTACTATATTTAAGGTTCGTACTAAGACCTTTTCATGTCAAAAATATACATTTACTAGCTGTTACCCGCGGATCCGCCCGCGTGAAATTTCGATCCCGTCCCGCTGCCCATAGGAACATATTACAGGGATAAAAAGTAGGCTATGTCCTTTCCGGACTATATACTATCCCTGTACCAAATTTCAACCAGATCCGTTCAGCCGTTCTGGAGTGATTGAGTAACAAACATCCATTCAACCATCCAAACTATCACATTTATGAAATTAGTGGTATTAAGTTTACAACACTTACTTTATCAGCAGGCTTCGCTAACTCTAACGCTGCTTGCTCCGCAGTCGCCCGCCTCAGATCCACATTGTTATACTCCAATATCTGGTCTCCAGTCCTCAACCCAGCGTTGTACGCTGGACTCTCAATCTGCACACTATGCACAAATATCCCCACAGCATTCCCACCTACCAAACTTATACCTAAATCGGAACAGTTTCTCATTTCGATCAACAAAAATCTTGGTAGATCCTTGCTAACTTGTGATTGTCTTAAAGTAGCCACTTCTGTCGACGGTGCCTCCAGTCTTATAGACTGTTGTGGCCCTGGCGAATTCCTCGGTGTGGGAGAACCTGATAAAGAAACTTCCTCATCATGTGAGCTTTCTCCTGAGGAGGAGCTTCCAGGAACTTCGACCTCGTCCTTGTATTTCTCAGGACTGTATTGCACCAGCATTGTTATAGAGTTACCTATTTGTCGTAGTACCCGAGCAGCTAAAGTGTATGTCGCCGATCGCATGTTTATCCCACAAACCTCTAGTAACTGGTCGCCAACTTGTAGTCCAACTTGGCTGGCAAGAGAATTGTCGTTGACAGTAGAAACGAATACGCCGCCACTACTTGGAGGACAATATATTTGTATTCCGAGTGGCTGTTGACTTTTATCTATATGTACTCGTCTGAGCTCCCCGGGTAAGGGTTTGTTCCAGTTCAGGCCGCAGTATTCGGGCATCGAATTCCTCGTTTTGTGTGTTAGTTGCTTAGCTCCCCTGCCTGGACTTAAAACTTCAACATGAAATGTCGGCATTGGGGAGTTTCTTTCTGAACTTCTTTCTATTGACCCCGTGCTAAGTTTGCCTGCAGAGTTTTTTGATGTGACGCTGGGATTTGACGGTATACGAAACCTTTGGTTTTCTTTCTTGCGAGGAAATGTTCCACCTTCATAGGTGTGGTGGTAATCTCCTCCCCTGTTTGCTCTGGGTACGGGTTGGAGATCAGACATGTTGTGGGTATGTGACGTAAAGGAGTGCATATCATAACTGTTTCCGATTGATTCTCCGGATTGACTTTGGGGTATATTAGTGGGGCTTGCAAGATGAGGGTACCTACTCGATGTGTGAGGATTCGAGTTCACGAAAGGGCCCCTGTAGTATTGAGATTGGAGTCTTGACTGAGAAGGTAGTGTGCCAGTCATTGGAAAATGAGCGTTGCTGTTCAAGCTGTCAGGACCGAAACTGTCGCTGTCCGAAGGATATTTGTTAACTGTTTTTGGTGATGATGACTGTTTCTTATTAGAATAGTATTGGTCTAGTAAGTCTTTTCCTGGATGATTCTTGATCGAATGATCTAGAGAACTGGGTGATTTTCTCGTGACGAAGTCTAAAGAGCTAGGTCCTTTGTTCACTATGAAGTCCAGAGAATGAGGGCTCTTCGTTCGATTTCTGGTCACTGGGTGATAATCTAATGAATCGTCGGACGGGTTTAATACTAGGCTTAGTCTATTTTGCGTGACGTCATGTTCAGAATAGTCGCTCATAGACATTTTATCTTTTTCTAAAGTTCGGATTTTTTCGAAATTCATACTGTTGGGGGAGGCAAAGGGGTTATGTATTGTTAAAGGGGCTGGTTTAGGAAAGTGCTCGATAGCCGGAGACGATTCTATAGACTTGTAGACAGAATGTCTTGCTGGAGCAGTCACTTGGGTTAACGGAGCATGGCCGAGAGGTATGGGGTTCGAGTTTCGATTAGTGTTAGATCTCTGTGGTTCCGGTGGAAGTTTCGTCGGAGGGCTGAGTAGGATAGACAGAGGTGGCCTCTCTTTCCTGGACCGCGGCTGGACGATGGTACCGGTGGAGTTCTCTTCTAGTATGAAGTTGGCTCGTGCTTTAGGCCAAGTGCCGCCATTTTTGGAATCACTCTGCGTTTCTTTGTTCTTCCGACGGGAACGTTTCAGGACACTGCTTGAATCTTTAACTGGAAGTAAGACGAGATATATATGATATATGATATTATATTCCCAGAAACATACATTTATTATTAGTATTTACGATCGTAATTACGGGCGAGAGGCCAGGGATATACTGCGGGGGTGTGTGTTGGGTAAGGGGTGTGTGTTGGGTAATCTCCTCGAGTGTCGCTCCGATTCCGATCCCGCTGCAGTCCGGGGGGAACGGAATCGGAGCGGCCGGTACACCCTGGGCGGCGGTCAATGGCTTCCCCTTCACCCCTTCATAGGGTTGGCATTGATCGTCGGCCAATACCCAACGTGGCGGGAACACATCGCTCTCCGTACTCCTCTGCTTTCAGAGGAGACAGGATGAGCGATGCTGTTAGTGGTGAGATGGCCCAGGGTCAGCCGGGGTGCGAGGGATATGCTCTATGGGTAACCTTACACCCCGGCGTCTGAAGACCCGAGACGGCGTGCGGTTTTAGTCGGTGCAAGCCCGACATAACCGCCCCCGCTGGCCGGCGGGGGGGTATCCGAAGGGATTTCCGCACGATAAAAAAAAAAAAAAAAGGGATATACTGCGGATTCTGTGCTAATATTGATAATTTCCGAACAGAAATACCCAATAACATTTATTCCCGGCCTGGGAATCGAACCCGGGACTATATACCACCGAGACACGAAATATAAAAAAATCAAATTATGATCACTCACTTGTTTTACCATGATAGCTGTCTATAACAGAGTCCAGCTCCGCTATTGCATCAGATTCGGGCACCTGTAAACAAAATAATGCTATAATAAATTTACATACATACATACATATAGTCAAGCCTCTCAAGCCCATTGGGGTAGGCAGAGACAACATCTTTCCACTTGCTACGGTCCTGGCATACGCCTTTCGCTTCTTCCACTTTCATAATTGTTTTCATACATGCACGTCGGTTACGGGTACTTCTGACCTGGCCATTCTTCAAAACGTAATAAATTTAAAATTACCTTAATAAGTTGTATAATACGAGAATTTTAATTAAAAATACCTTCATTATTCAATTTTAGATCATTGAATTATCGCTTAAAGCCCTGCGTAACCTATATTTAACTAATTCTATCAAACGGTGAAGCAAGTAATGTGGTAACATAAATTCTGTATTTAATTTATTGAGTGAAATCATAGATTTTTCAATATCATAAATATTCCTTCTAATTTCTAATGACCATTTAATCCCTTGACTTCTATTCCCGTTGTACAGTCCCTTACCATTTTATTTCAAAAACAATACTTTTTCTTCGAAATATTATTACATTGATTACCTTGTTCTGTTTATCTTTTGACTTGCTGCGTCCGGTGACCGCCTCAAACTTGCCACGGATCATATCCCACGTGCCTGCAAAGTTAACACGCTATCAGATATCGAGGCGATACCGATATCTAATCGCCTACCGATAGCATCAAGTGCGTCTAGTTTGTTTTGATGTTATTGTGATTCCGATCTTGTTTTGTCACCGAATATATTGTTATGATTCATTATGATAATCTATAGGTACTTATAGTAACCCCCGGGGTGCGAGGGATATGCTCTATGGGCAACCTTACACCCCGGCGTCTGAAGACTCGAGACGGCGTGCGGTTTTAGTCGGTTCAAGCCCGACATAACCGCCCCCGCTGGCCGGCGGGGGGTATCCGAAGGGATTTCTGCACGAAAAAAAAAGGTACTTATAGTAACCCCGAGGGGGCCATCTCGAAACCGGTGATGGCCCAGGGTCAGTTGGGGTATGAGGGAAATGCCTTATAGCCCCACCTTACACCCCGGCGTCGGAAGACTCGAGACGGCGTGCGATTTTAGTTGGTTCAAGCTCGACATAACCAAAATGTTTTTAGTTATGTTGGGGGCCAGCGGGGGGAGGGGGGGGGGTGAATTTACAAGGGAATTCCCGCACGAATAAAAGGTACTCATAGTAGTAATGGTGGATGTTATAATGTCTGTAAGTGATGTAGTCATGCTTTTACACCAGCTTTCGACATACCAGATAAGTTTACTACCAGCACACCGGTTTAAGTCTTACAATAATTCCGGATCTTTTAAGCGGGGCATGAAAAAGTATCCGATGAAGCCGTCAAGCTGAGTTAGCTGCTACTATTGTAGCATTACTAACAATATTGGTCATAAGTGCCCGCAAACATATATTTTTTTATATATATTTAGGACACGTCAATTTGACTTCACCTCGCCTGATGGTAAGCTAAAGGTAAGATCTCAGGAAAGAGGGTCACCATTACATACACGTACCATGTTAACAATGGTGGCACTCAGCTTGACGGCCTCATCAGAAGAGGATTGTCGTCGCAGCACCGCGTGACACCCACCGGTCCCACTAGTGCTGCGACCACAATCCCCCTGCCCGGCTATGCACTTGCTGACCCCTGAACGCAATCAAACCGAATTGGATTACTATGGAGGGTTTTTCGCAATCGTGCACGTTGGTACCCACCCGGCCGAATTTTGTGACAAATTTGTGTCATCAAATTTCTACCACCATAAACCTAAAATCTTGACTGGATGCGCAAGGCGGAGGATCGGGTGCTATAGCGTACAATGGAAGAGGCCTATGTCCAGCAGTGGACTGCAATAGGCTAATTGATTGATTGATTCAATCAGTCTTGAACAATAGTCTGAAAGTTCACTCATGTGCATTATATGGACTAAGAAAAAAAACGAATACTAAAAGACTGATCAAGCAATGACGAGAGCCCTTTGAGCTGTGATTGGCTCATGAGGCACCTCGGCCGTAGCGCCCCGTTCTATCACCATAGAGACACAACATACATTGTCAAGTTGTATTCCGGTCATTATACTGGCGATCCTAATTCCTGAGACTTCACGTTTAGTTAATGTAAGGTGTGTAATACCCCTCTGCCTACCCCTTCGGGGATACAGGCGTGAAGTTATGTTATAATATGTCAGGTTTAGTTTACCGTAAGGCGAAGTAACGTCATATTGTCGTGCCCTACATAATAAAAAAAATCGTTACTTAGCACGATTGGTACGGAATATGTGGCTTGACGGCCTCTGTGGCGTAGCAGTAGTAAATTCGACTGCTACGACAAGGGGCGCGGGTTCGACTCCCGCTCGGTGCAAATATTTGTATGCATGAATACGTCTATTTACATTGGTCTGGGTCTTTCTATGTATAATATGTAGGTATTTACAAAAAAAAGTATATAAGTATGTTTATCGGCATTCTGTAACCCATAACACAAGCTAGCTAAACTATGCTTACTTTAGGTCTTGAAAGCGTTGCGTAGAATATTTAGTATTTTATTATTTATTAATAATGTCTCCTATTCAATAGTCGCGTGCGCAGATGTGCGTGTATAACAAAAATGTCGACTCACCTCTCTCTTGCGGTATCTTCCCTTGACTCCCGGCGGCCACGTGGTAAACGTATCTTCGGTCGAAATCTGGTATACCGTGGTCGATATGGACCTAATAATGATGTAAACTTTTATTTATTACATATACATATTGTCACGTCTCTTTCCCATTGGGGTAGGTAGAGACAACATAATTTATTTATGATATCATACATTACAGGCAGCATACTGGTGATGTCGACCCTGTAAGCACCTTCTAATGCCCTTCTTGAAGAACCCCATATTGTAGTCGCTTGTGAAAACCACAGCAGGGTAATCATTCCACAGTTTGAGAGTACGCGGAATGAATTTTCTCTCATATATGTGCGCACCGTTGCCGGTTGCAACGTGTTACGATGAATTCTCTGTCTGTGGCGAGCGGTGCGATGATAGAATGTGGCCGTGGGCGTCATATAGAACAATTCTTCTGAACACATACCATTATACAGGCGGTAGAACACGCATAGAGGGGAAAAATCTCCTATCACTGAGAGGTTCCACACTGCTTGAAAGCACGGGATCGTCGGAACGTCGACGATCCTCAGCGCCCGTCTTTGCACCGAGTCAAACGGGTCAAGCTGGTATGCAGTTGCCCCGACAGAAAGGTTACAGCAGTACTCCATGTGAGGCGTCTGCAGTTTGACTTGTCTCTGTATGTGTTTGTGGCTATTTTCTCAGTATAAATAGGCTGGCCTGACGGGATAAGTGCCTTCACATAAAATAAAATGTGATCTCTTCACATAAAATCGATTAACGTCGAACAGGCTTTAATTCCTGTCTGCCTGTTTTCCTTTCTCCTTCTTTATTCCCTGCTCTTCACACTGTCTTTACCTTCATTTTACCCTGTCTGTCACCTACCTTAACCTGGCTTTCAGCCTCTCTTATCCTCTTTGTAAGTAGCAATGCGCAAGTGACGCCGGTTGCAAGCATAGACGCATTTATAGATGGTAACCGCCTACTATCACGCATTCGTGTGCTTGTTTGCTACTTAATAATACACAAAACACAGTTGACTATTTAGTAGGGTAAGTACCTTGTTATCCTGCGGCGGCTGCACGAACTGGCAGTACGACTCGTCGGTCTGCGAGCAAATGTTCACCATCTTGCCGTCCGAGAACGAGTGGTCGTACAGAGATAGTCTGCAAGTACAAACATAAAATACTCAAACTCAAACTCATTTATTGCGAAAATGGGTAATTTATAGGTGACATTCAGTAAATAAAGTTGTCCCTCCATAATCCACCTGAAGGCATGCAATTTAACAGGTATTAGCGCCCCTCCCCCAAACCGGGGCAAGACAGGGACACCGTGGTTCCCAAATCCCAAAAAGGGGGCCATCTCGAAACCGGAGATGGCCCAGGGTCAGTCGGGGTGCGAGGGATATGCTCTATGGGTAACCTTACACCCCGGCGTCTTAAGACCCGAGACGGGGTGCGGTTTTAGTCGGTTCAAGCCCGACATAACCGCCCCCGCTGGAGACCCCCGCCTCCAGCGGGGGCGGTATCCGAAGGGATTTCCGCACGAAAAAAAAAAAGGTATTTCCCTTACCCACCTTCTATGATTACCCACAGGTGTAAATTTATCCAAAAGAATTAGTAAATATCTCAACATGTATACTTTTTTGACAGGAAAATGAGTAAGCCGAAATGAAATCATAAAGTAAGGCTTGCCCTGTTTTTTACGGAATTCGCAAAACACATATTCGCGGTAGCCTAGTGGTATGGGTAAAGGACTGCTGAGACGAGGTCTCGGGTTCGATCCCAGGTATTACCATGGCACACACCAATGACTTTTCGATGCTTTTCGAAGTTATGTGTGTATTTATCGCAGGTTTATAAGTGCCCGGTTAATGGCAATAGGCTCGCCACCTATTACATTGGGACCTAAAACATAAACTGGTGAAACGTGGGTGCTAGCACCTCTGCCTACCCCTTCGGGGATATAGGCGTGAGTTTATGTTATGTTACATATTCAAAAACATTCATCACAGTTGAAAGATATCTCTCATGACCTCGATGACGTTATCGAGAATAAATTCGTCTATTATTTAATGCAGGTGCTTATCTAAAATATGTATCTATCGCCGCATTCTCAGGCAGTAATCAAACGAGACCCTCACCTTGATCATTATCATGGAATTTATCTCAAATATGTGTAAAGATGGACTTCCTTTTCATTGTCCCTGTCAAAACTTATCGCACAAACAAATTCGGTACTTGACAGTTTTCGGGAAAATATTCTAAAATTTACGTAGGTTTATTAAATATCTCATACAATTATCTTTTTTTCAAAAAAGCCCTATTTCATAGAGAAAACAATATTTTTATCCAATAATTTCGAATTTGCGCTAAAACAGTCGGTCACGTGGCATTTGCGGATTGTGACGTCATATTTCAATGAACAAAGCAAAGTTAAACGACACTCTAACTCGTGTGCTTATTTTGAGTGGAAATATCAGAATTTTTACAAGTTTTATTGTGAAAATGACAAGCTATAAGACATGTGCCGTGCCTTTTTTTTTTTTTCGTGCGGAAATCCCTTCGGATACCCCCCCGCCGGCCAGCGGGGGTGGTTATGTCGGGCTTGAACCGACTAATGTATAGAAGTACGACAGTTAAATATCCTAACAAATTGTTAAATGTCATAAACATCGAAAGCAGTGGTTACAGTTAGCACGCCGAGACCCGCAGCTTAAATCTAATAAATCTGCGATTTTCTTTTGTGAAGACCATTTCGATGTAAGTATTTAGTAGAAATAAATTTAAAATTAATTATTTATAAATAAATAAATGGCAGTGCAAGATGGCTCCTCACTTCTTCTATGAGTCCACATTAAGAAAGCCACTGCATGTTTGCAGCAACCTTTAGAGACAGGGCAGTCAGCACACTGTACACTTTGTACTACTCCTTCCTTTTCATCGATAAGCATGGACACTGAGTACGGCTGTTGACGAACCTTATGTTCTGGACAAACCTGAAACTGAGGGGGGCTGCGGCCGCGCTATCGCGGTTGATGCCCAACGTTAAGGGACCCAACGCCCCCACTAGGAGACTGTACCTGGGGATCGTGCGAAAAATGGCCCTGTACGGGGCCCCCGTATGGGCGGAGACGCTGGCGGCCCGCAACGTGGCTGTTCTAAACAGCCCGTTGAAAGCGATGGCCGTCAGTCATCAGGGGGTATCGCACGATCTCCGACGGGGTGGCATGTCTCCTAGCTGGGACCCCTCCATGGGACCTGGAAGCGAGAGCCCTTACGCTGTTGTACCAATAGCGCAAGGAGGCGCTGGAGCGGGGCCATAGGCCCCGAGAAATCAGGGCTCAGCAGTTCCAGCTCCACCGGGAACTCATAGAGACATGGAGGGTGCGACTTGAGCATCCGAGGTGGGGGGAATCCACCATTGCGGTGGTGAGACCGATCATGAAGGATTGGTTGGAGAGGGACCACGGGGACCGGCGTCTACGCGTCTACGCGGGACTACCGACCTCCATGATCGGGGTCTGAAGACGGCAGTTAGCCGACTCGCCGTCCTTACAGAAGCAGGCCGTGGCGGAGGCGTGTTGTGTGTGTCCTAGACACGCCTGCCAACTCACCGACGTAGGATAAAACCCGACCCCACCAGGCGAGGCCGCGGTTGCGGCCAAAGTCCGCCGGGAACCCTGGGGTTATCCATTCGAGGGCCTACCCGGGGTACCCGGCAATAGACACTTGGGAGGACTCCGTGTGGTTTAGTCGGTCCGATTCCAACACGCCCACCCCATCGTCGGCCCGTGGGGGTTTCCACAGATAAAAAAATGTTCTGGACAAATTTTGCATTTTGTAGGTATGTAATTTTATACATTTTATAAAATTCTGACTATTTGATCTCGGTAATAATTATATAAAATGACTTTTACAAATATATAAATTATATATTATTACTTTGATATTTCGGTACTTACACAGAAGTTTTTGCATTCCGAAACATAGCAGAGGAAAAGTCAGGATTACACGCAAAAAAAATTGACAACTTTACGCAAATTTGCACTATCAGCTTTTATATAGCCTGACTCCATTTCGTGAAACCTCTCTCGAAATATTATAATGTTTATTTTCTCAGAAAATCCCGGACGACAAAACGTATCACGTTGAGTTTATTGAAATGTGACGTCACACGATGCTCAATCATGGCCGCCCGCGTTTCAATCCTTGTCATCCATAACACAGTTTAATTTCCAAAAATAAAATATTTACCATTTATTTTAATGTAAAGAACCTATTGAGTTATTATTGTTACACCTGTCAAATAGCCAATTGTTGGCGAAATGTGACCGACACACCTATGTCTACCCCTCGGGGATATATCTGATTAAATTAATGAATATTTAAAAAATACCAGGTCAAAAGCATTCGAAACCGGCGGGCTTGCATGAACGGTTTAATGACAGTAGAGAAGCTCGTGAAGTATTTAAGAACAGAAGTAGATAAAATAAATAAATAATTTATTCACTTTTAGTTTGCTTACAAATCATGAACTTAACCAAATAATAGCAACAGGTGGCGGTCTTGTCTCTGCCTACCCCGGAGAGAAAAAGGCGTGAGTATATATATGTATGTATGTATATTTTCGTGAACAGGGTCTTATAGAAGCGTTCGTCAAACATAGTGGACTATGAAACAAAAGTAACGGATAAACTTAACGCGAGTGGAAAACGGTGAGGCGGCAATTGGGCAAGATTAATTTTTAACACGCTTGGTTCGATGATATTTGTTGTAAGCCCCCAAACTTTTTAACAATCAAATAAATAATAATAAATATTGTGGGACAAAGTACACAACGCCATCTAGACCCAAACTAAGCAGAGCTTGTCATATGGGTTCTAAAATGCGGATAAACATACTTAAATACTTTTTTTGTAAATAAATACATATTATACATAGAAACACCCAGACCAATGCAAACTTACATATTTACACTGAGCGGGAATCGAACCTGCGACCTCTGGCTTAGCAGTCGAACGCACTACCGCTACGCCACAGAAATTTAATGCTTAAAACAAATTTTAATGTTTTGTTATTAACATAACATAAACACAACTGGCGAATCGTGGGAGTGTAATAAACCTCTGCCTACCCTTTCTGGGATATAGGCGTGAAGTTATGTTATGTTGTGTTATGTTATTCACTCTGTTTTCTAACCTCAATTCAATATCAATTTTACTTTTTAGTTTGATATTCGCGCTTTTTTTTAACTATTATATTTCAGTAATGCGTAAATTAGCAATGATAATGTATACCTTTTTTTTTCGTGCGGAAATCCCTTCGGATACCCCCCTCCCGCCGGCCAGCGGGGGCGGTTATCTTGGGCTTGAACCGACTAAAACCGCACGCCGTCTCGGGTCTTGCCCATAGAGCATATCCCTCGCACCCCAACTGACCCTGGTCAATCTCCGGTTTTGAGATGGCCTTCTCGGGTTTGGAAACCACGGTGTCCCGTCGTTAAGCGACCTCCGGCGCCTGAGTCGCCTGCGACGCGCGGCGAGCATGCTGCGGGCTCGGCGGGCCGGGAGAGTCCTGAACCTCTCCCGAGCGCGCTCCGCCATCTCCTTCGCGAGCATTACAGATAGTGAGCAGAAGGAGGTGGCGGCGGCCCACGCGCTCGCGCTCCGCACTGGTAATGTATACCTGTCTGATAATGTATACCTGTCTCGTATTTTATTGCAGCACGTGTACAAGGGCCGCAGCAGGGTCAGCGCCACGGACTCGTACTGGCACTCGTTCAGCAACGCCATCGCTTCCGACACGCTCTTTATACCTTCCAGTGATACGTTGTTTATCTGGAACAATCACAATAATATCATATCACGACTTCCAACTACAAAAAAAAACCGGCCAAGTGCGAGTCGGACTCGCCCATGAAGGGTTCCGTAGCAGCAAGTAAAATTTTTATGTTTGAGTTGATTGAATGAAAGGTAAATTGCGGTTTACGATTTATGACGTATTAAAAAAAACTACTTACTAGATCTCGTTCAAACCAATTTTCGGTGGAAGTCCACAAATGGTCCACATATCATAAAAAAATGATATTAGGAACCTCAATATCATTTTTGAAGACCTATCCATAGATATACCACAAGTATGGGTATGATGAAAAAAAAAATTTTTTAGTTTCAGTTCTAAGTATGGACCCCCAAAATTTATTGTTTTTTTTTTCTATTTTTGTGAGAAAATCGTAATGCGGTTCACAGAATACATCTACTTACCAAGTTCCAACAGCATAGTTCTTATAGTTTCGGAAAAAAAGTGGCCGTGACATACGGACGGACAGACAGACAGACATGATGAATCTATAAGGGTTCCGTTATTTGCCATTTGGCAACGGAACCCTTGAAAGGAGGTGGTTTTCAATTCGTCGGTTGTATTTTTCATATAGTTGGTAAGGGATTTCCGCACGAAAAAAAAAAAAAAAAATTAAATAAATGTATAGCGGCAGAGATCAACCAGAGATGGAAATACTCGTCAGGCTTGGGACAATCGAAGATTTTCATAAAAGGCATAAACAAAAGGACGAGCCAACTGACGAAACTTTCCAGCACGTATAAGCGGGTTTGGGGGGGGGGGGGGGGGGCTTATAAGAAAACATGGCTCATACTCACACTAACAACTCTGTCGCCGACATAGAGACTCTCTTTAGCAGCCGCACAACCAGACGCTATTTTGCTTATCAAAATACCTGTGAACAAATAGTTATTTCATGTAAGGACACTAGTTTTGTAACAGCCGTCCGGCTTGCCCAGGACATCACAGCCCTCATTTTTAAATAAATCTTACTTCCTACATAACATAACGTAACTTCACGCCTGTATCCCCGAAAGGGTAGGCAGAGGTGTATTACACACCCACGATTCACCAGTTATGTTTAGGTCCCAATGTAATAGGGGGCGAGCCTATTGGCATCTACCGGGCACATTACTAAGCGAGCGATATTTAAGATTTACACACATAATTACTAATACTACTACTACTACATACTATTTCCTACCAATCCTAATATTATAAATGTGCAAGTTTGGATATACGGATGTTTACTCTTTTACGCAAAAACGGCAGAACGGATTTGGATGAAGTTTGGCACTGGGATAGATTATAGTTTGGAATAACACATAGGCTACTGTTATCTCGGGAATAGGTTCCCATGGGAAGCGGGAACTCCACCCGGGCGGAGCCGCTGGGAACAGCTGTATTATAAATGTGACAGATTGTGAAGATGTTGGAGGTTTTTCTAAAGATTTAGATCGGAAAAAGAGAACATGTAGGACGGGACTTGAACCCGCGACCAGTCCTAGATGTTCTCTTTTTCCGATCTAAATTTTTAGAAAAAAGTAAGCATACAAAATGCTTAAGAATTTAATTGAATGTTGGAGGTTTGTTACTCAATCGCGCTCAAACGACTGAACGGATCTGGCATCTTTGGATTAGGTTTCCAAGGGTTGCGGGAACGGGATTAGAATACTACGCGGGCGAAGCCGCGGGCAACAGCTAGTCGGATAATAAATTTTCATTTTTGAAACAACATTATCTTCAAAGATATCCTCAAGTCTTGAGTGAATAGGTTCTTTATTGGCAAGTGTTTCACCGTAGACCACATCTTCAATTATTAGTAGATCAGAGGCACATGATATTAATTCAAAAACGCGGCCAAGTGCTAGTCGGACTCGTCCATGAAGGGTTCCGTAGCAGCAAGTAACATAATAATGCTATTTTTTAAATTTTATATTTGAGTTGATTGAATGAAAGGTAAATTGCGTACTAGATCTCGTTCAAAATAATTTTCGGTGGACGTTTACATGGTAATGTACATCATATATTTTTTTAAGTTTTATCATTTTCCTATTTTAGAAATTACAGGGGGGCACACATTTAACTACTTTGGAAGTGTCTCTCGTGCAAACTATTCAGATTAGAGAAAAATGATATTAGAAACCTCAATATCATTTTTCAACAGCATTGTTCTTTTAAATTTATATTATATATTTATAATTATAATAATATTTATTATTATATATATATATATTATATATTTATATTATAAATTTGTGTCATTTGACGACACAAATTTGTCATAAAATTCGGCCGGGTGGGTACCACCGTGCACGATTGCGAAAAACCCTCCATAGTAATCCAATTTCGGTTTGATTACGTTCAGGGGTCAGCAAGTGCATAGCCGGGCAGGGGGATTGTGGTCGCAGCACTAGTGGGACCGGTGGGTGTCACGCGGTGCTGCGACGACAGTCCTCTTCTGATGAGGCCGTCAAGCTGAGCGCCACCATTGTTAACATGGTACGTGTATGTAATGGTGACCCTCTTTCCTGAGACTTTACCTTTACCTTACCATCAGGCGAGGTGAAGTCAAATTGACGTGTCCTAAACATAAAAAAAAAAAGAAAAAAAAGTTGCTGTGACGGACTGACGGACAGACAGACAGACATGACGAATCTATAAGGGTTCCGTTTTTTGCCATTTGGCAACGGAACCCACAAAATGATAAGCGAGCAATTGCTCCAAAGTGCAATGTTTAGGCGCAACTGTGACCGCGCTATGAAGATGTGATGACGCGCGTGTGACGCGCAGCATACGCACCATGGCACAGCGCGACGCCCCGCGCGTCGGCCAGCAGCAGGCGCGCGCGCGCCGCCCGCGGCCGCTGCACGCGCAGGCCGGCGGGCGCGCGCGCCAGCGCCTGGCGGAGCGCGCCCATCGCCGAGTGGCCGCTGGCCCACACGCACACGCCGCACGCCTCCATGATGCGGTCCAGCACCCTGGGGGCACGCGAACGTAACACTCATGGTCGGTGGATGTAACAGTACTGTTGCGATATGTTCCGCAGTGAATCTTTAGTACTGTGAGTTGTAAGTTCAAATGAGATTTTAAGTAAATTAAGTCAGCACTCATAATGTAGTTCCATATTATACAAATTGGATGAAGAGATTGAATGTGGATACACCTGTATGAGACCCCACAAAGACCTTCGGATGCAAGCCAACCTCACCTGCAAGCCAACTGATTGACAGACGAGGCTTTGGCGCAAGCTTTTGTGGCGATACCACATATACCCAGCGCCATCTAGCGACAACAAGTTGAACTACTTCGATACACTACCAATCCTGAATCGCGAAAGTAAAGTTCGCGCGCTGGTATAACATCGGAGTATCCTCCCTTTGTGTTGGAGGAACATCTCACCCCGTTCCTTCAGACTTTCTTTTCAGGTTTAGAGGTCAGACGGCAGTCGCTCCCGTAAAAGTAAAACAAGGAGGAGGATAAGTCAGCAAATCGCAAGCTCCCAAGTGAAAGCTTTGGATACAACCGATAGAAACGCTAAAATCTTAATGATGCTAATGACGCTACAAAGCGTTTCCCAATAAAAAATGGCCTTGACTTCGGTCGACTCCAATGCGGCCAATTACTAACTCTGCACATGCCCTCTCCTCTGAGCGAGATTCGATACCGAATGGGTATATTACAGGAAACGGATTTAAAACCCGCTTTGTGTCATATTATAAGATCATGACGATTGACGACAATAGACAAGAATACAAAATAAGAACCTACTTGATCTTGCCGTCAGCCACCGATCCCTTCTTCACAGCAGTGACGTATAAGCTACAATCATTTGGATAGTGCGGCTCCTCGCGACCCCCTGACAACTCGAACCCTAGGTCGCCATCCTTCGACAGTCCCGGGAGCTCCACATCAATAATCTCCCATTCGAAATCCTGTAAGATAACAACACTATTTGTAAACCTTTCTAATGTTATTGTGTACACTTCAAGCTATGCAAAGAATAAAGTTGACGGCGCCTTGGTGTTTCGAGAGTCAAGAAACGTCAAAAGTGACATGACAGTTGACAACTGTCAGTTTGAAAGGCGCGTTCTGACGTTTCTTCACTCTGACGCAACTCCGGACACTTTTGTACGCAGAGGCAAACGAGGAGGAATCCATTTGCATCTCGCGAAGACAAGACGTGTTCGGTGGAGTGTCATTGCAATATAATTGTGTAGTGATTAGTGATTATATTAACGGCTATATTTCGCTGAAATAATAATTTGATTTCGAATAACGTCTAAACACGTGGTTTTAATTTCTCCTCGCCCGACTACCCACATTCGCTCAGCATTCACAGATGGATCAAATAAGCAAGGATGTGCCTTTATCAGAAGTGGGATGTGAAGGGCTTACTTCTGAGGAGAATACTCGTACCAGATCGTCAGTGCCGGCACCGGAACAAAGCCTGTCGCAACAGATGGAGTTGTTTTTATCCCGAATGATGGCTTTATCGCAGCCGCAACCTTCGAGCAGCGCGTCTATCCAGTTGATTGAGTTCGATCCTGATAACAACGAAGCAGACATCGAAGGTTGGTGCAACGTAACCGAAATCGTAATCAACGACCGTAAGTTGAGCGGGGCAGACCTACTTTTGTTACTTACACGTGCACTTAAAGGCCGAGCTAGTACCTGTTTAACACGACTACAAGCAGCGCAGCTGACATGGCCTCAAATAAAGGAACTATTGCTCGCCAAGTTTGCCAAACCTATGACGCCTCAAGATTACTTCGATGAAATTCTACGTTTCCAAGTTGGTGCTAAAGAAACCGCGAGTGAGGCAGCCATACGCCTTTGGAACATCATCGGACGTATACCGCGGATGGAAATGCCTGAAGACATAACCACGGGATTCGTATCGTCAGTTTTGTGCCAGAAAGATGGAATGATTCGTCGTGAGCTCCACTCTCACAACCCGACCACTAGATCTCAACTTCTACGAATTCTCAACGGTATATCGCTGAAACGGAAGCACGAGGGCAGTGATAACCACGATCCGGATGTTAAGAAGACCCGATTTAATGAATGGCGCTTCACGGGAACATGTCATCGCTGCGGTGTTCCGGGTCACAAAGTGATAGACTGCCGCAAGCGAAAAGAAGAACCTGCTGCTTCGGACAAAACGCGTCCCCAAAGTTCCAGAGCCGCTGCTAGACCAATCACCTGCTTCATGTGTGGACGACCAGGACACGTGGCGTCGGCGTGTCCAGATCGAGCGGGCAGCAGCGGAGCAGCGGTGGTCAAAGAGGTCAATGTGTGTGAACGCAAGGCGTCGAGCGGCACGTTGACTACATCATCCGGTGAGCCAGTTTCCTTTATTTTTGATAGTGGATCTGCTTGTTCTTTAGTAACGAATAGCTACGCGGACAAGTTTCCTGGCACTGCGCAGTGTGAATTAGTGTATCTGACGGGCATCGGTAGCGGTGATGTAGAATGTGTTTCCCAGGTCATTAGTCCCATCAACGTTCAAGGCCTTTCGCTCTCAGTATTGTTTCACATAGTACCTGATGGCACTATTGCTGAACCGGTAATAATAGGTAGGGATATATTAGAGGGGAACGTGCACGTACATATCGATAATGATCGAATCACCTTTTCTCAGCATAAAGAAGTTAACATAGCTGACAAGTCTAGCGGATTTAATTTTGCGAATATTAATACGGACTTACAAGGTGATGCAAAGTTGGCCTTGATTAGAATTCTAGAGAAATATAGTGAGTTTTTCATCGACAATATCCCAACGCGACGAGTCACGACGGGCGTTCTCCGGATAGATCCTATTGATCCGAACAAGACCGTGCAAAGGCGTCCTTATAGGTTAACACCCGCGGAAAAAGAAATAGTCAACGAGAAAATAGAGTCCCTATTAAAAGCGAACGTTATCCGAGAAAGTAGTTCTCCTTTTACGAGTCCCATTTTATTAGTTAAAAAGCATGACAATACTGATAGGATGTGCGTAGACTATAGGGAACTCAATGCCAACACGCGTCCCGAGCATTATCCGTTACCGCGTATTGATGAACAAATTGACCGTCTCCACGGTGCGCACTATTTCTCGTCACTAGACATGGCGTCGGGCTATCACCAAATACCAGTTGACCCCGATAGCGTGGCGAGAACGGCATTTGTGACACCGGAAGGTCAATTCGAATATTTGACCATGCCGTTTGGGTTACGAAATGCTGCTTCCGTGTACCAGCGGTGCATCAATACTGCTCTCGGGCCCTTAAAAGACAAAGTAGCGCTGGCGTACATGGATGACGTCATGTGCTACTCAAACGACGTCACTACAGGGCTAGAGCGTCTAGACTCTACTTTGAAAGCTCTTTCTGAAGCGGGTTTTACATTGAACTTCAAAAAGTGCAAATTTATGAAAAGCGAGATAGATTACCTCGGTTATGTCATAAGAGCAGGAGAAGTAACACCAAACCCCAGAAAGATACAGGCTTTAGTTGATGCTCCCACCCCAAAAACAGCCACTCATGTTAGGCAGTTTTTAGGTCTGGCTTCTTATTTCAGAAGATTCATACCGAATTTCACCCGTGTAGTAGGACCTTTGTACCCTTTAACGAAATTGAAAGGTCCTATTAAATGGACAGACGCTCACAACGACATTCACAAAAAGATTGTCGATATTCTTACGTCAGAACCGGTACTAACAATATTTGATCCAGACTCCCCTGTTGAACTTCACACCGATGCGAGCTCTGAAGGCTACGGGGCCATATTAATCCAGAGAAAAGATAGCGCTCCTCACGTGGTGTCTTACTTTAGTCGTCGAACGTCTGACGCGGAATCGAGGTATCACTCATACGAGTTGGAGACCCTGGCGGTTGTTCGTGCGGTTGAGAACTTCCGACATTATTTGTATGGCCAGCATTTCACGGTCTTTACAGACTGTAACTCTTTAAAAGCATCCAAATCAAAAACCGATTTAACTCCACGCGTACATAGATGGTGGGCTTTCTTACAAGCGTACGATTTTGATATAGTCCATAAACAGGGTATTAGCATGAGCCATGCCGACTATCTATCTAGAAATCCCATTTTGGAGCCCATATCCAGTGCGCAAGGAATTAATGACGCCAGTGACTCAAGTAAGAGGAACAAGGAAGTTCATTTTATAGAGTTACATCAGGGTTGGCTGGCCGTAGAGCAAAAGCGCGATAGCGATAGCGATCGAAATATGTGACCTTATCAGCAAACACGAAAACAACGAGTTGCCCGAAGCGATTGCACACACGTATGACTTGCGAAGAGGTACTCTGTATAGGAAAATTGACCGCAATAGAACCAGCGCGTGGTTACCGATTGTTCCTAGATCTCTCACGTGGACACTTATAAATCATGTCCATTCAGAAATTATGCACCTCGGGGCAGATAAGACACTCGACAAAATATATGAGCAGTACTGGTTCCCACAAATGTCCAAGCAGGTGCGTAGATTTGTAGATTCATGCATAGTATGCAAAGCTTCAAAAGGATGCTCAGGGGCACAGCAAGTTCGACTTCATCCGATACCCAAAGTGTCCGTACCCTGGCATACAATACATATAGACATCACGGGCAAACTAAGTGGTAAGAGTGATAGGAAAGAATACGCATCCGTAATTATCGATGCGTTCACTAAATATGTTCTCTTAGAGTACACACCTTCCCTCGATGCTGCAAGCGCAATCCAATGCCTCAAAAAGGCAATTTGCTTATTTGGCGCACCAAAGCGCATTATAGCGGACCAGGGTAGATGCTATATTAGTGCAAATTTCAAACAATTTTGTAGCGAACATAGTATAGAGCTTCACCTTATCGCCACTGGCTCTAGTAGAGCTAACGGTCAAGTTGAGAGGATAATGCGCACCTTAAAATGCCTGCTGACAATAGTAGAAAATGACCCAAACAAAACGTGGCGAGATGAACTCCCCGAAGTCCAGCTCGCGTTGAATAGCACCAGATCCAGAGTAACGGGTTACTCTCCCACAGAGCTAATGTTCGGTATACGGGCACAATCACTAGGGATATCATCCTTATCCGTGCACGAAGAACCTGAGCCCCGTTTAGATTTAGATACTATTCGGCATAACGCTTCGGAAAATATCAAAAAGACAGCTTCAGCGGAAGAAAAACGCTTTAACCGGGGTAAAGCAAAAGTGAGGCCATTTAGTGTAGGTGACTATGTCTTTATCAAAAGCAGTGAACGTAACCAGACTAAACTACAGCGAAAGTTCAAAGGTCCTTTTACTATAGTCAAGGTATTAGATCACGATAGATATGAGCTGCGAGACATTGATGGGACTAACCGAACCTATAAATACGCCCATGAAAACTTACGTGCAGTGCCCGGGGGCTACAGTGGGCTAATAGAAGTAGCTACTTCCTTAACTCATAATGCAGAAGGGGCCGAGACGGCGGCAGTCCATAGTCTTGAGAAGGGAATGGTAACATCTGATGATGATAGTGATACTGTGTCGGTATCTAGTTTAAACACTTTGACTGCCGGCTCTGACACCCTCTCTGCTTCCGAACATGAAGAATAGTAAATGGTGAGTGTATAATAGTGTGTAAATCCTGCTCTTCTGCCGACATCAGATCTAGAGTTCATGGTATTGTTTCGGCTGTTGGGTGCGGTGTAGTTGGTCAAGCGGGCTGGCCTAAACCGGGTCGATGCCCATGACCAGACTATGTTGTCTTATGTGGTGTATGGTGTGGCTGATCGACTGGGCTGGCCTAAATCGGGTCGATGCCCAGGGTCAGATCACTACATCTTGAGTGTGAGCTGAGTGGCAAGGTACTGGTCTGGAACTGGCCTATGGGGGTCGACGTTTCGGATCAGTGAATTGCAGCAGCTGTGTGTGATTTTCGTGACTGGCGGAAGGGGCGCTGACTGGTTGTCCGGTCCATCTCACCATGTGACTTGGTGAGCTGGTCGAAGGGACGCCTGAGGCCCGCCCAGTGTGTGTAGTTAAAGTGAGAGATGAGAACTCGGATCTGTTTAAACAGGTGACGTAACTGAGTAGCTGGTCAGGGATGGGCGAGCAGGCCTTGTAGTGGACTACAGTGGTATTCTGTCTTTGCAGGTAACACGGGGCGTACGCTGTCGCACGAGGACGTGCGAATGTCAGTCCGGCCGTGACGGCGCCTTGGTGTTTCGAGAGTCAAGAAACGTCAAAAGTGACATGACAGTTGACAACTGTCAGTTTGAAAGGCGCGTTCTGACGTTTCTTCACTCTGACGCAACTCCGGACACTTTTGTACGCAGAGGCAAACGAGGAGGAATCCATTTGCATCTCGCGAAGACAAGACGTGTTCGGTGGAGTGTCATTGCAATATAATTGTGTAGTGATTAGTGATTATATTAACGGCTATATTTCGCTGAAATAATAATTTGATTTCGAATAACGTCTAAACACGTGGTTTTAATTTCTCCTCGCCCGACTACCCACATTCGCTCAGCATTCACAGATGGATCAAATAAGCAAGGATGTGCCTTTAAAGTTATTACATATGTTTTTAAACTGTGTCACTTTTTAGGGATTTTCTTTAGAAAAGCCCTATTGCTATCGAGTTGTCGTCGTCGTCGACGTCGTCGTTGCCAATTTTCTGTCACGGTTTTGGGTATGAAGGAGATGAGCTATGGAGTTGCTGTTTTCGGTAATAGATTCGTGCTGGGGTCAACCATTGCAAGATAAAGAAAAAATCGCAAAAATCGCAAAAAAAAAATCACTTGTATTCCGCTGAGCTCGTCTCAGGAATTCAACTTGTTTTGTATTATTGTCATTAACACTAACCATCCTTATCAATGCTTTAAATGTTCATGTAAAAGAATATATTTTCAAGAAGATATAGACAAAAGTTTCTGCAAGTTTTGTGTAGAACACACTTTTATGGTCTATCCATACATATCAGGGCCGTGCCCCATCAAGGTTCAAGGTTCACGGCCCTGACGCGTCCTGGGCATGGCCCCTATGTGTGTGGATAGACCCTAAATCGCTGTGCAGTAAAGTAATAGTCGACCTATCCATTGAATAAAGATACTTCTGCAAAATCAGAAGCATCTTTATTCGATTGATAGGTCGACTTGTACCGTCTTGTACTCTCCTTGGTGACCAATGTATTATCATTATTCGCCAAGGGGAGTAAGCTACCAAGTAAAGTGGTGTTGTAGTGTAAAAGGGCAACAATTTTATGGATAAAAATGATCACCAAAATGGATAAAAGCTCAAATATATTTTTACTGATTCAGTAAGAAAATAGACGAAATAGAAATGGATAGATTAGGTTTAGAAGGTTAAGGTGGGTAACAATTTGGTGACCATTTATCCGTTTTGGTTTGGTTTTGGTTACCGAAGACCAGAAAAAGTCTAGAAAACACTACAGAAATGAGAAACACACGCATGCCACAAAACCAGATTCAAACCCACTGCTAGAAAGGCCAAACACAATGCAAGAATGGTATGACAGTGAAACAAACGAAATGTATCAACATAAAAAGCAAAACCATCAGAAAAAAGATATACTAAAGTCCATCAAATCTAAGAGGTACCGTTTGACGTTTCATATTTTTCAAACCGAAACAACTTTGTTCATACGTACATTATTCAGTTTCGATAACCTTTTTCATAAAACCATGAATTTAGAAAGATTTCATTATTGTATCTGTACTGTACAATTCTTAATATCTAAATGTAATTGAAAACTTTCAAACAAAGCAAAATAACACATATTTACACAGTAAATAATTTCTAATAGTTATATTCTTGACCTCATTACAAAGTTACGTAGTTAGGTCACTGCACGTAGTGTTGCGACTCTTCGGATACACTTGTATGCAAAAAAAATCGTTTACATATACGAAAAATCGAATGTATTATTTACAAATTACACTTGACAACCAAACAAATATTTTTTCATGTGAATGGGATTTATCTCACATATTACGATTACATAACTAAATAGTTATGTAATCGTAAAATATGAGATAAAACCCATTCACCAAAAATACGTATTTATAAATCAAATATATTTGCTTCTTTAAAAAGTTGTCGAAAGCGATTTGTCGATTTTTGATTTTCGCGCCCAAATAAGTCGGGGTTTCTCGCGCTAACGCTGTCGAAATAGTAAATGGAGTCAGGGATAGTGTTTTTTACATTTATTTTTGTGTATGATAGTATGGGTTTGCATATTACAGAGAAATAAACAAATTTTTAACAAGCACATCCATTGATTTCACAATTACAATTTTTTCTTCTAAGTCTTATTTCTACGTCTAAAACTAATAAAAATAAGGTATGTAGAACCCATTCACAAAAATGTTGTTGCCTGATGTTATAAATTAACGACGTTACTGCGCGACCGCATAATGCACTGAATACACAGATACCCTAAAATAAATTAATTTAATTATTTTTAGGTCAATAGGCAAAATCGCAGGTGTCCAAGTCTCTACAATTTTTTTTTTCTGGCAACACTGCCAACTACAAGCGCACGCGGTCCGCTCGGTCGGTTCGGCTTCAGCAGTCTCTCGCCATCTTGGAAGCTGACTGTGCGCGTACTTGCTTTCTCGTTTGTGTTTTACAATTTGTGACTTGGCTATTACTTTTCTGGACTGATCATTCTTTATCTGTTTACCTTGGCAATATTTATACTGGACTCCGAACTAAGCAAGTGTTTATTAATAATGTCGAAAAGAGGACGTACTTTGAACAGCCAGGCTCGTGAATTGGTGGTGAAATTACACGAGTATTTTGAGCGTGAATCTCAAAATGGTGGACTTCTACTGCCAGTTACACAAGTTCGGGATCGCGTCGGTGAAGCTCTCGGTATTGGTAGCCGCACCGTTGGCAAAATATTAAGTGAAAAATATGGGCCTTCGGGGAGTGACAGTAACGTACTTCACACACCGAAAAAACGAAAAAGAAATAAACCTGTGACAGGCATCGATGAATTCGATAGTCATGCTATTAGAAACCATATATACGGGTATTTTACAAGAGGCGAATTTCCAACATTGGCAAAGTTATGTGCAACTTTAAAAGATGCCGGGCTGTATAAGGGAAGCATAGAGTCGTTGAGAACGGTAATAACAGGAATTGGCTTCAGATACAAAAAAGTTGACAAACGAAAAATTGTTATGGAGCGACATGACATAATTATGCAGCGACTAACATTCCTGCGCGAAGTTAAACAAATTATAAACTGGGATAATGTAATATTTTTGGACGAAACTTGGCTAAATTCCAACCATTCTGTGCCGAAAACATGGACTGATGATTCTGAAGCTTCGTGCTCGAAGGTGCCGATAGGAAAAGGTGGACGCCTCATAATATGCCATGCTGGGTCAGCGTCTACAGGCTTCGTGGAAAACTCTTTATTAGCTTTCCAATCCAAAAGCACTAAAGAGTATCATGAAGAAATGGACGCAGTAAGGTTCCGAGAGTGGTTCTTAAATTTATTACAGAATATCCCTCCTAACAGCACAATTATAATGGATAATGCCCCATACCACTCTGTGCAAATTGATAAAGCACCTACGTCAGCCAATAAGAAAGCAGATTTGGTGGCATGGCTGCAAAGAAAAGGAGTGGATGCCGACATGTCACTATTAAAAGCTGAATTATTACAGTTAGTGAAATTGCATAAACCACCAAAACCGACATATGTAATTGACCAATTGGCCGAAGAGCACGGGCACAAAGTCATACGACTTCCTCCGTACCATTGCCAATATAATGCCATTGAACTGATTTGGGCCCAAGTTAAAGGTAATATTTTATAATATTATAATAATAACACGAGTACTTCTAACATTTATAATTTAAACAATGGTTTTCGTCTGCTATCAAATAGTTACATTATTGTTTTACAGGTTATGCAGCAAGACACAACACAAAACCACCCTTCAGTGTCAAGAAAATGGAAGGTTTATTAAAGGAAGCATGTGCCCAAGTTACACAGGAAGATTGGAGTAAAGTAGTACAAAAAACAAAGAAAATAATAATGGACGACTTCGAAAGAGACGTACACTTTGATAATGTAATGGACAATCAACTGGTCATTAATTTAAATGACGATGATGACGAAGACGACGATACTAGTACTAGTAGTGAATAAAAAAATATCCTAAACATTTCTTTTATTTAATTATAACAATTGATTTCTTAAAATTCGGATATTATAGTAATCGATCTCTCAAAGTTCGGATATTATAGTAATCGATTTTTTCATCCCATCCCTATCATTCAATTGTCAGAACTGTCAAACGGTACTTCTTAGATTTGACGGACTATAAGTGCACAAACAAAATACTTAATTTCAGAAAGAAGAGAACTATTTAAAAACAGGAACGACAAAAGTACATTAAAAGAAATCACAAGGATCAGTAAAGAAATTAACAAGAGCATAAGAAAGGATAAAGCAAAGAGAACAACAGATTGCATAATAAACCACATTGCCAGAACAGGAGGAGTAAGAAAGGCGCTAAAGGAACTACAACCACCTAAACAATGGATACCAAAACTCAAAAACAAGGATAAAAACTTAGTCACGAACAGACAAACAATACTGGACACTGCCACTTCTTTCTTTAGAGTATTATACACCAGCAACACTATTCTAGATCAAAATATGCACTCTGAACCGGAATTGGAAGATCCTATCCCTCCCATTCTTGAAAGAGAAGTAGAAATTGCAATACTGACACAAAAAAAACGAAAAAGCTCCAGGCTGACAACATAGCGAATGAGACAATGAAAATCGCACTTCCACACACCTTGGCAAGACTAACAAACTTTTCAACGAAATATTAGAATCAGAATATATACCTTCGCAGTGGACACACAGCACTATAATCCTAATACACAAGAAAGGAGACAAAGAAGACCTAAGCAACTATCGCCCTATAAGTCTTATGTCCAACGTGTACAAAGTCTTTGCAAAAATCATCCTCAACCGCATCACAAAACAACTGGATGAACAACAACCTATTGAGCAGGCTGGATTCCGGTCAGGGTTCTCCACAATAGATCACATGCACACCTTGAAACAACTTATTGAAAAGTGCCAAGAATATGGATATCCCCTGTACTTGGCGTTTGTTGACTACAACAAAGCTTTCGACTCCTTAGAACACCCACACATTTGGAGAGCACTTAAAAACCAGGGCATTGAAGGGAAATACATCAGACTCATTAGGAATGTCTACAGCCACAGCTCAGCTAAAGTGAAGCTGGAAACGCTAGGCGAATCATTTCCCCTAAACAAAGGAGTCAGACAAGGAGACCCACTTTCACCTAAGCTCTTCACATGCGTGCTAGAAGAAATCTTCAGAAAACTAGACTGGAAAGATTGTGGTATCAATATAGACGGAGAAAGGATCAACCACCTAAGATTTGCAGACGACATTGTGCTCATAGCTGATAACCCCGGTACACTACAACATATGATTGAAGAACTGTCAACAAAGAGTCAAGAGGTAGGCTTAACGATGAACAAATCAAAAACAAAAGCCATGACGAATAAAGCACCAGAAAAAATCATACTGGAAAACGAAGACCTAGAGTACGTGACAAGCTATATTTATTTGGGACAACTCATCTCCATGTCAGAACAGGCACAACAGGAAGTAGAGAGAAGAATCTCAAATGGATGGAAAAGATTCTGGTCACTAAAACATATCCTGAAAAATAAAGAATACCCACTAAGGATCAAAAGGAGCATATTCAACACCTGCATCCTACCCATTCTAACATATGGCTGCGAAACTTGGATCAATAATCAAGAAATAAACCGAAAACTTATGACTTGCCAGAGAAGTATGGAAAGGAGTATACTGGGCTACACAAGAAACGATCGGAAAAGAGCCGCAGACCTCAGAAAGATCACCAAATGGGAAGACGTGATAACGAGGGCCAGAAAACTGAAATGGAGATGGACGGGACACCTGCTCAGAGGCCAAAAGCCAAAGTGGTCCAGGAAAGCCACAGAATGGACACCCCGCCACAACACCAAGCGGAGGAGAGGCAGACAGTACGCACGGTGGGCGGACGACCTAAGAAAGGCTGCTGGCCCTCTGTGGCAGAGACTGGCAAGGAACAGGGAAAGCTGGAAGCTACTGGGGGAGGCCTTTGTGCCGCAGAGGCAGACTGACAGGACAGCTGTGCAACAAATTCATTAATGTTAAAACTATGTAAACTTAATCAGTCAATAAAAGGCTTGAAATTGAAATTGAAATATCCGTTTTGGTAAGTGTTTCGAATTTCATTTGTACATAGTAAAATATTTTGTGTATTTCTGGTAGGCGTTTAATCACAAGTCATATAAAAGTATATTATATCCATTTTGTTAGTAATTTTCGCGATACTCATCTTATTATACACTAAGATGGTTTGCATTTGCGCATCATTTGCAGTGGAGATTAAGCTACATAAATCATCATCGTCAAAAATTAATGTTAAAAAAACTACGAAAAGTCAGAGGTGTGTGCCCGGGGCTCCTGGGGATCGAACTCGAGACCTCGTCTCAGCAGTCCGTTACGTACACCACTGGGCTACCGCCGCTTTTTAACTAGATGGTGACTTAAGGTTTTCTGTTTTAATCAACACGATGTTATAATCTTCGCTATTCGGTTGGTGGTGTGAATGTTTTACCTGCATATCAGTGTCAACAGCGGAATCCCTAGAGTGCATATGTCTCCGGCAATCCTTTCTCTCGTCATCATCGGCCATGGCGCGCTTCATCTCTTTACCTTCAGAAGACTTCTTATTGCCATGGCGACGAGCGTCCGCTAGTTCGCCAACCATTTGATCTCGTTCCTAAAACAAACAAAGCTTTTAATTTTTTTGCAAAAAAGGCCAGTGTTTGAACGCTCTTCCGATACGTTCGATTGCTATGTCAGAGGTTTCATGTTCGATTCTCACTCAATGCAAATATTTCTATGCATGAATACGTCTATTTGCATAGGTTTGGTCATGTATGGTCACTTAAAGACCTCCGTCCTCCATGAGCGCAGGCCTGGGGGTGACAGGTGAGGCCGCTTGTCATCCCAGCAGAAGCAGGCCGGGACGGTGGGGCGTCTAGCGGCCCTCCCCCAAACCGGGACAAGACGGGGACACCGTGGTTCCCAAACCGGAGGAGGCCATCTCGCAACCGGAGATGGCCCAGGGTCAGTTGGGGTGCGAGGGATATGCTCTATGGGTAACCTTACACCCCGGCGTCTGTAGACCCGAGACGGCATGCGGTTTTAGTCGGTTCAAGACCGACATAACCGCCCTCACTGGCCGGCGGGGGTGTATCCGAGGGGATTCAGCAGGAAAAAAAAATGTTTGGTCATGTATGCTTTAGATATTTATGCACGCTTATACGCTGTATTATATATGCATGCTTAGTTTAAAGTTTAGCGGTGATAGCCCAGTGGCGTACGTAACAGACTGCTGAGACGAGGTCTCGAGTTCGATCCCCAGTCGCCCCGGGCACACACCTCTGACTTTTCATAGTTATGTGTGCATTAATAAATGGTAATTATCGCTCGTTTAATATTGTGCCCGGTAGATGGCAATAGGCTCGCCCCCTATTATATTGAGACCTTAACATAACTGGCGAATCGTGGGTGTGTAATACACCTCTGCCTACCCCTTTGGGGATACAGGCGTGAAGTTATGTTATGTTAAATGTTAAAAAAAAAAACAATAAAAACGGCACAAAACTTACTTTCCTTAATCGATTACAGAGCGCTTTAACGCTCTCTCGTTCTTGCAGCAACTTGTCTCTTTCTGAGAACGCCCAATCTCTTCGACGTTTCGATACCTGAAACACACGTTTTATAAATAGGAGTAGTACTAGGAGAACATGGCACTCCCCTCCACTGACACTATAAGTAAAGACGCGTCGTTACTTGTACGCAGAAAAGTATACATAAGTTGCTCGAAAGTTTTGCTGTCGAAAATTAACAGATGATGCCGTTTGGACAGAAAAGTCTTACGCGTATTATTGTCTTTCTAATTAAATCTGTAATTCAGTTATTTTATTTTTTTAATTGCCTGTTTTCAATGCATTTTTGGATTTTGTAGCAAGTTTTACTTTTTATTTATATATTTTATTTAAGTTTTATGACAACTAAAAAAATGAAGTCATAGATTCATCATTACATCCCCATTGATGAGCCCTACAGACCTCGGCCTCCCGTTGTGCGTCGGCCAGCTCGGCCTGCAGGCGGTCGCCCTGCTTGCGCAGGCGCTCCAGCTCCAGGTTGGCCTGCTCCAGGTTATCCACACGCTCCTTATCCACCGCGTCCACCACCATGCCCACTAGACCTGGGATCAAAACCTTGTTATTCTATATGAGACTTTAAATAGTATTACATAAGAGTTATATAAAAAAAAGCGGCGATAGCCCAATGGCGTACGTAACGGACTGCTGAGATGAGGTCTCGAGTTCGATTTCGTCGCCCCGGGCACACACCTCTGACTTTTCGTAATTATGTGTGCATTAATAAATGTCGCTTAATAATGTGCCCGGTAGATGGCAATAGGCTCGCCCCCTATTACATTGCGACCTTAACATAACTGGCGAGTCGTGGGTGTGTAATACACCTCTGCCTACCCCTTCACCGATACAGGCGTGATGTTGTGTTATATTGGGGTCTACAGGATCCTACTAACACCTTTGGGCCCCAAACCGACTTCACCCGCTACTCGGTGCACCTGCTACACAACGGACGAGGTCAGACGGCAGTGGCTCCCGGAAAAGTCGATATACTAATCAAAAACAATACGCGAACCCCCGGCTCCAAGTGCAAACTTTGGACACAACTAGGGAATCGCTATAAGAATGATAAGAGAAGAATTCCAGAAAGCATAACATAACATAACATAAACTCACGCCTATATCCCCAAAGGGGTAGGCAGAGGTGCTAGCACCCACATTTCGCCAGTTTATGTTTAGGTCCCAATGTAATAGGTGGCGAGCCTATTGCCATTAACCGGGCACTTATAAGCCTGCGATAAATACACACATAACTTCGAAAAGCATCGAAAAGTCATTGGTGTGTGCCATGGTAAAACCTGGGATCGAACCCGAGACCTCGTCTCAGCAGTCCATTACCGATACCACTAGGCTACCGCGGCTATTATATATATATATATAGGGAAAGAATATTCGAGAGATGGAAATACCAGGTGGTAGAAATTTGACGACACAAATTTGTCACAAAATTCGGCCGGGTAGGTACCACCGTGCACGATTGCGAAAAACCCTCCATAGTAATCCAATTTCGGTTTGATTGCGTCCAGGGGTCAGCAAGTGCATAGCCGGGCAGGGGGATTGTGGTCGCAGCACACTAGTGGGACCGGTGGGAGTCACGCGGTGCTGCGACGGCAATCCTCTTCTGATGAGGCCGTCAAGCTGAGTGCCACCATTGTTAACATGGTACGTGTATGTAATGGTGACCCTCTTTCCTGAGACTTTACCTTCAGCTTACCATCAGGCGAGGTGAAGTCAAATTGACGTGTCCTAAATATAAAAAAATATAAAATACAACGATATAAAGTTTTTTTTTTTGGTGCCGAAATCCCCTCGGATACCCCCCCCCCCCCCCGATTAAAACCGCACGCCGTCTCGGGTCTACAGACGCCGGGGTGTAAGGTGGCCCATGGAGCATATCCCTCGCACCCCGAATGACCAATGGGCCATCTGCGGCTTTGAGATGGGTGTGGGAACCACGGTGTCCCCAACTTGCCTCGGAGAGGGGGCACACGCGTCGCGAACCCCTCCCCCCCTCCGGCCTGCTTCTGCTGGCAAGCCAGGCGGCCTCACCTGCCACCCCCAGGCCTGCGCTCATGGAGCCAGAGCCGCCTGCGACGGGCGGCGAGCAAGTTGCGGGCTCGGCGGCGGGCCGGGAGGGTTCTAAATCTCTCCCGGGGGCGCTCCGCCGCAAAACCACATGTACTTAGCGCCATCTAGCGACAGCAAGCTGAACTACTTTGATACTACTAATCCTACATCGAGCAATTGAAGTACTGAAGCTTATCACAATGTGCCATGAAATTAAATTAATTGTGGAAAAGTGGTATGCATTCTTTCATAAAACCTCACCTTGCAACTTATCCAATGATGGATCATTGGAGTGTTGACCATTGAGGAATCCATCATTGCCCACGCCACTTGCTAGCCCCAAGTGGTGGTACGCAGAGTTGTCTTGTCTATGGAACATAAAAATATATTTAAAATCGTACAAACTATTTGTACAAAAAAAAATTCTCTTGTTGTATGATGGACATACCTGGATTTCCCCAGTGCGGCAGTATTTTGTGGGGTTTTGAGATCAGTGCACTCTTTGATAGCGCGATCCCGGTCCACTAGTGCTGACTCTATCTCGCGACGCAGGCTCTCCGCCTGTACCATAAAATAAACATTCTTTATTATCTTGCTTACTTTGAAAAGTTCGTCTGTAAATCCTACAAATATTATAAACTAGCTGATCCGGCAGACTTCGTACTGCCTAAATCGATTGCAATTTCCATATTTATTCACCTTTTAAACCTTCTCTGGACCTCCACAAATAATTCAAGACCAAAATTGGCCAAATCGGTCCAGCCGTTCTCGAGTTTTAGCGAGACTAGCAAACAGCAATTAATTTTTATATATAGAAGAGATGTCAAAGTTTATGAAGATGTTTGGATGTTTGTTACTCGATCACATCTGGTTGAAATTTGATACAAGGGTCGATTATAGTCTGGAATAACACATAGGCTACTTTTTATCCCGGGAATAGGTTCCCATGGGTTGCGGGAACGAGTTCAGAATTTCGCCAGCGTGAATTTTAGTTAGCTAGTTTATGAACGGATTTCACTAATGATAGGAAACGAGACCAAGTAAATGTCTGTAAATGACCAAGTAAATCTAAGATTTATTCACGCAGTAACGAAATACACATAACGTTTTATGTAACTTTGTTTGAAATCATGTAAGCCCGTTTGTACAATATTGCTGTTGCGTGAAAAACTTAAAGATGTATTCCATAGATTGGGTGTACTATAATACAAACCTGTAGAGCGGTCGCCCTCTGCTCTTCCCTAGAAGCCTGCAGAGCTGACTCTAGCGCAGCGACACGTTTTAGAGCCGCCTGTAGATCATCTGACAACTTCTCCATTTCTTTGTGCACTGTGTCTCTGGATGTGGAAAATTACAATTCGTATTCATTCTGTGATTTCTTGCTTAAAATATAAATGCACCTTGCTACGTGTGATGTGACAGTATGTGTAGAACAGTAGATAAGAGGTAAGACACTAAAAAATGTAATGGGCCCCAGTTGAAACCTTGTGGCACTCCTCTCTCTTACTAAACTTTGTTTAGTGGAAAAAGTTAACAACACGATTTAGAACTATTATACGTCAGTATTATTTATTATATGATTATGTATAGGTCCCTTCTAGGCAAACGTGATACATCGTCACTTACGATCAGGTGAGATAGAGGTCAAACGTGTGCCCTATCATTCATACAAAAAAAAAAACATACAATGTTCTGATCAATAATTCAAGATACAGTCAATTGAAAACCTAAGAAAGATCATTCATACATCGTACATTCAATTAAATATTTTAAACAATTAGTATGCTTACCGTGTCTATAGATTTCGGTAGAAATATGTAATTAAAAACTTAATTGAATTTATGTGGCGGAGTAATCAAAAAACAATGTTTAAAAATGATTGTTACATCATTCATTGTTTCCATAATTCGCAAGAATTACGGTAGATGGCTCCAGCCAGCGTCGCCTTGAGACGTATATAATACATCGGAGAATTTCGCATATCTGGGACGTGTCTAGGTGGCTTAGTTGGTCAGAGCATTCCCCCTGTAAGGGACCGGTCGCGAGTTCAAGTCCCTTCCTAGATGTTCTCTTTTTCCGGTCTAAATCTATACATCATACATTCAAAAATATTTTTAGGTTTGAGTAGATAGCGCAAGTACTTTCAATTCACTATTTCATAACAACAGTAAGATGATGGTGTGCTGTAGTGGTGATGCGGTGGAGGTTGGGGGCGTGGGGCGTACCTCTCGCTCATGATGAGCGTGTACTCGGCCATGGCGGCGTTGCGCTCATCCGTGAGGCGCTTGATGTCGGCGCGGTCGCGCGCTCCGCCCTCCCACTGCCGCACCACGGCCGCCACCTGCTGCTTCAGCGCATTACGCTCGCGGATCTACACGGACATATTACAAAGCCACTATTCATCTCAACACATTTACATAGTGAGCGTCTATGACAGCAGAAGTTTACTATCCAGTGAGAGCGGGTCTTGATGTAACCACACAACAAATACAGAGAGAAGGCGTCCCAATTACCTGTGCACTGTGATTCTCAACTAGGTCCTGACGTCATGATAGTAAGCGTAGATTTAGCCTTAATTCTACTCGATGCTAGATGGTGACACTTTATGCGTGAGTATATTTAGTGACATCTAGTATGAGATAATTGTACTACGTAGCACGTAGTAACATTGACATAGAACGGAGTTATATTGCTATTGACCGGTAGATGGAGAATAAAGAAGTGTGCAGGATCTAAACCCTCTTTACCACACCCTCATCCCCGCAATGACGCGCGTTCTTTCGTAGGGGAATCTAATTACTACACCTCTTCTCTGTATATGCTCTTTGGAAGTAAAGCTATCGCTGCGTTGTTTTACGTACAGTCCTTAGTGTACGCATCACTGTATAGACGTAAACGCCCCTCACATTCTAGAAAAGATAGCTTTAAGAGTACTAAGACCTGGTTCTCGTTCATTGAACTTGTTTATACCAGTAATAAGTTTTTTAGACGTAGTGTTGACACATATAATGATGATTTTAAAGAATCGGATATATTCAGTACCTAATAGTTTGGCTGCTTACAAAATAAAATTACGCAAGCAACTCCTAACCACAAATAATTATATTTGTTATTTAGCACTTAATTGTGACGGTTGTCTTTATTCGGTGCGTGACTGTATGTTTTGTATGTACCTCTTTTTTTTTTTTTTTCTTTTTTTTTTCGTGCGGAAATCCCTAGTCTTGTTTTTTCTTTTTTGTATGTATCATTATTAATTGTAATCTACCGTAACTAAAACTACCCTTAAACTATTATGGAACTCTAAGTCTATAAGTATATATTTTTTCTTCTTGACGTAAAAACTGTATATGACTGTCTGTTTCCTAAATAAAATGAAATAAATGAAAAAAAGTAAGTAGGGGTGTTGTACTCATTACGATACCGATACCAAAGCCGCATTGCTCAGTTGTTGATAGGAAGGGAACACGCGCTAACTCGTCTCGTTTTTACAAGTTTTTTATTTACTTTCACTTGTCCATAGTCTATAATCAAATCTTGCAAGTTAAATTTGACACACTTCCCGGTTTCCTATTGAGATGGAATTTTGCACGCATATGTATATCGCGGGACAATGCAATATTATTGAATTAAAACTTGTTTTAAAAAAGTTTTTTTTTAATACTTGTTTACAATTATTTTTTTCAATCCGAGTATTTAACATAACATAACATAACATAAACTCACGCCTATATCCCCGAAGGGGTAGGCAGAGGTGCTAGCACCCACATTTCGCCAGTTTTAATCCGAGTATTTAATAGTAATAGAAGCAACGCCACACGTACCCATATTACAAGCTATGCTTAGTTTGGGTCTAGACTGTGCTTTAACGGATTCTATCGCGATGTATTTGATGTTATTTTATATTTTACATTGATCCCAACGTTTCGTTTGCTTTTCAGCAGCCATGGTCACGGGGAGACTTAACGGGGAGAAATAACATCAAATAAATCGCGATAGAATCCGTTAAAAAAAATTGTTTTATTTCAATGTGTGACATTCGCGTAAACTTCCGACATTATCATAGTTATTTATTAATTTAGTCGAGCTGGTTGTGTAGCACATTTACAAGTTATTACTTACCACAGCATTCCTTTCTTGTGTAAGGTCATGGCATTGAGTTTTCAGTCTACTGTTCTCTTCCTGAATGATTCTTAACTTTTCTAGTGTGGTGTTGTGGTTTTCTATTAGGTCATCATATCTATAATGTATATAAATGTCATTAGATTATTAAATAGTAATTAACAATACCCTAAAGATATAATAGGTCTCTACCTATGAAATTGCAGAAATTTTCTTACAAATTCATGAGTTCGTTAATCCTATAATTTAATAGCTATTTCCATTATTTATATTTTGTTTGAAAGTTGATTTCAAGATTTTACAACTCTGTATTAAATTTTGTTTTTATTGGCCGCTTGATAAATTAATTCGATCTTCAAAAACAGTACCTAAATGCTATCCTTTTTCATGATAAATTTCGTATTACTTAACAGCTGTCAATTGTTAGCTTAATATTGTCTCATTCATACACAAAAAAAAAACAAAAAATTTGGATTTGTCATGCCTAAAAAAAATGCAAAAATGTTAGTACTGAAAATTGGGTTTCCTCCAATTTCAAGAAAAACGGCAATTTCATTTAGTCAGATAAGTAGACAAGTGATAAAATAAATAAGAATAAAACATATGCTATCAGTTTTAGCAACTGTCTGCCTGATTAAAGTATAATAATAACAATATGTATAGTCCATTTACATACAAGTATTTAATGTCACCGGTCTTCTATGACGGGAAGAGATGGGGTCGCCAAGTATACACACTTATTTAGCTCAAGAGCTAACGTTTAAGATATTTAAATGTAAACTCTACCAATTCCTGCTACAAAATGTTATTACTCTACAAAAGACTTCCTAAATGAACGCTTTGATTTAAAAATTGACTTAATATTTGGCAATTTTTAATTATATAACTTTATTTATTATGGCCACTGCGTTATGTGAATTTTGAATGATTTATCATTTGCATGTTGACTTAATTTAAATACATTTTCTCCCTAAAGGCATTTTAATATTTGTACGCTGGAGACAGCGGAAATTATTTATATTTTGTAAGAACTTTTACAATATTCTGACAAATAAATGAAATTATTATTTCCTTTATTATTATTCTTATTTAAAAAATATATATCACCTTTTCTGAAAACAGTCTAGCTCCTCTTTAAGAGTCTCGTACTTCCTGAGTGTGTGCTGTACAAGAGCGTCCGAGCCGCTCTCAGGGTTGCTGCTCTGTTGTAAGTGCTGTACTTCACGTTCCAAACTGCATGGAATAAATAGATGTTATATAGTATACCAATGAGACCACAGAGTAAATATACAGAAATACATCTACCTATGAAAGAACGCGTGACACTTCGCGGGGGCGAGAGTATGGTAAGGACGGGTTAGATCCCAACTCTTCTTATTTTTGCATCCTACTGAATTACTACAGACATTTTTCGTGCGGGAAATCCCCTCAGATACCCCCCCGCAAGCCAGCGGGGGCGGTTAGGTCGGTAACTAAAACCGCACGCCGTCTCGGGTCTTCAGACGCCGGGGTGTAAGGTTGCCCATAAAGCATGTCCCTTGCACCCCAACTGACCTTGGGCCATCTCCGGTTTTGAGATGGCCCCCTCGGGTTTGGAAAACAAGGTGTCCCCGTCTTGCCCCGGTTTGGGGTAGGGGCGCTAGTCGCCCCACCGACCTGCTTCTGCTGGGGTGACAGGCAGCCTCACCTCACCTCTCAACCCCAGACCTGCGCTCATGGAGGACGGAGGTCGTTAAGCTACCTCCGGCGCCTGAGTCATTTCATTATATATTGGTGTTATAACATAGTACTTATACTATGTTATAATAGACTCACACTAGATTTAACTAAATTTAACAAGGACATACCTACCCAGAAATGACTGTTGCTTGACTCTACCACTTCTGAAAAACCTCTATCCTTATCCTAAAAAAAACCTATCTCGAACGCTCTACTTAGGTACCTAACGTGCCTTATCTCTAGATGGTTCTGGAACATTGTACCCTCCTAATTAAGAGCTATAAAAGGCGCCAGGATATCGACGCGAAGGCAGTTAATTTTCGGAAGTGCAAGTGAACACATCATACCGAAGCGGTTCAAGAGGATTGTACCTGCGACCTAAGCAAGAAATGTGGACTACTGTGAACTGCTGAGCGACTTGAGTTGTTGAAGAGTATTGTGTGTGCTAGTTATTTAGTTATCTAGTTTGTGGTGAGCGAATAAACCTCTTCGTTGTATAAACGGCATTTAATTGTACCCCGCGCACGTACCAACAGTGATGATAATGGCCTAGGAAATGGACTGCTCAAAGGACCATTCCTGAGTTGCTTGTCCTTCCACGTATCCATATATTGCCCTAGTCTATAAATTAAAGTACTTAAGTGTATATAGTGTTGTATATACCGCTGGTTGTCGTTGAGCAGATCGCCGTACTTGCCACGGAGGGTGCTAGCCTCCTGTGCAGAGACATCCAGCTGGTTCATAGCTGCTCTGTGTTGGCCTCGAAAGTACTCCAACTCCTGTAACAATATTTATTTCGAGTAAGGATCAAGTTCGCTAGAATAAATATTCTAGTTAGAATATTAGGCATATGGTAAGTGCCTCGATAACTGTGAGGCACTTCCACTTTTTTTTAATTCCGTGAGCCCCACAGCAGGTCTCGAAGTCTGTAGCAGCATAAAGTTGGGAAAACAACCAGTTGACGTTAATATGCACGCCCACTATAATGATCATCCAAAACCAGTTGGCGAAACGTGGGTGTCAATACACTTCTGCCTACCCTTTACGGGAATACATCCGTGATTATCTAAAAAAAATATGATTATAAGTATACAAAACACTAACCTTCATAACATGTTCACACCTCCGCGACGTCTCCGTATGCTGTCTCCTCAACTGGTTTAAATCGTGCAACGCCTTCTCGCATTGCTGCTTCAAGCTCTCATTGGTCTGTTTATTGATGACGTCATACTGTAACGGCTCATAAGGGCCGCTCATAACGTGAGCGCCGTGCGGTTTGACCGTGTAGTTCTGTTTCTCATAGCACTGGTTCGAAGCTAGCACTTCATATTCAATCGGGATAGGGATGGTTGGCAGTTGAGTGGTGTTGTGCCGTTCTTGGCTCACGTAATTGTGGGTGATTGATTCTGAAATAAAATTCGCAGTATTAGCCTACAAACTATTTGCCTTTTTTCCTTTTTTTTGTTGTGGTATTATGATTATATTTATATATTATATTTGTGATCTTTTACGAGCCATAATTTCAGAGCTCTCACTTAATATTGACTTAAGTATCAGTATTCTAAATTTCGCATGATCTTGGTCGAGACACAAGTGGTCATAGGTCGTGTGCTACTTTGCTACTTAATTAGGTAAAAAAATAATCACTATTTTACTTGAAAGTAGATATTGCACACTGAAAAGATAAATATTTAAGCACCAGTGCCTAGTGAAAGTTATGATAGTGTATATATTATTCATATCTGGAGGCAACATAATGATTTGTTGTTGTTCACATAAAGCCAGATATGGGGAAGACATTCTAGGATTAATAGATAATATTATGGCACTATTAAAAACTTACCATTACTGCCATTACTCTCTAATGATGAAGTCCCAGATGCCATAATATACCTGAAATCAAAACAAATAAAGCTTAACCTTCTGGCTTTCTACCAATCACTACATGTGATTGTTGTCGTGGGTGTGTAATACACCTCTGCCAACCCCTTCGGGGATAGTGGCGTGAAGTTATGTTTATGTTATGTTATGTTACTACATGTGACATACAGAAAGCCATATTCCTCTACCCACAATTGTTTGGTGCAATCATGTCCTGGAATGACAATGGTAACAAAAAAACCTATAGTGGCAGCTATACACACGCCTCGAGAGGCTCTTGACGAGAGTATTGGCCAATTATGCTGCTGTTTGTCTGCGTACTGAGGGCTATTACGAATTTTTTTCATGTTTACCATAAAAAGAAAATTCTTAAATCCAAATAGTACTCAAAAACTGTAATTCACCCTTATTTGACCACGTAGGGAAGTTCATCTTGACACAAATACAGTCATCAGGGAACTAAATGAACAAGTGTGTACATGCTTGCTCTCATTGTCCTCACAAGAAAAAACAAGATCCTTTGACTCGGGCGGAAAACACCGACTAGCTATCCAGATCAACTGAGCTGAGAACGAGAGAGTGAGACAACACGACGCACAATATACATACTCGATTTACTCTCTGCTTTTCTCGGGGTGTCTCGTCGGGTGTGTACAGCCACCATAAGACTACAATTTTATAGCCCTTTCTTAGTAAATTTTACTGTAACATTACAAGAACTGTAGTCACATTTCCATCATAAATAAAATAATGCAGTAAATATGTGTTGTACATTGTCCTTTTTAGGTATTTTGTAAGTAACAAAACAATTTTTCATCATAGGTAATAAAGGTGGTGCCTCATTCATTATTTTTGTATAGTTATTGATGTTGATATTAGTCAGCGGTAGCGGTAGCCTAGTGGTATGGGTAATGGACTGCTGAGACGAGGTCTCGGGTTCGATCCCAGGTTTTACCATGGCACACACCAATGACTTTTCGATGCTTTTCGAAGTTATGTGTGTATTTATCGCAGGCTTATAAGTGCCCGGTTAATGGCAATAGGCTCGCCACCTATTACATTGGGACCTAAACATAAACTGGCGAAATGTGGGTGCTAGCACCTCTGCTTACCCCTTCGGGGATATAGGCGTGAGTTTATGTTATGTTATGTTATGATATTAGTATTTTAGTCACCGACGTATTTATAAGTATAATAACAGTTTTTTTTTTTTTTACCATTTTGTATGCTTAATTTTCCTATAGATTTAGATCGGGAAAAGGGAACATCTAGGATGGGACTTGAACCCTCCATAAGACTTATATAATATATTGGAGAATTTTGAATATCCGAGATGTGTCTAGTTGGCTCAGTTGGTCAGAACGTTCCCCCGGTAAGAGACAAGTCGCGGGTTCAAGTCCCGTCCTAGATGTTCTCTTTTTCCAATCTAAATCTATATAATAACTGTTACAAAATAAGTAACAATGCTCATTGTGGTACATAATCCAATTAAATCTACAGGTTTATGTAATCCAAAGAGTGAGCTGCATTCAAAAAGTGTAAAAAATTCTAATGGTGGAAAAAAAAAATGGTAAAGGTGTGGTCTTCTTGCTTTGACATTTGTTCTCTACTACAGAACTCTACTACGGTAGTACAGAATTTCGAATAGGGCGCTAAATGTACAGAAATAAAAAAAATGGCTAACTTAAGTTATTGGTAAACTACAAAGATCTAAGTAATTAGACATAATTTATGCAAGAATTTCAAGGTCTCAGGGTCAAATGCAAATATTTTACAGTAATAAGAAAAACATTAGGTATTTTATAATAGATATTGACATACAACACCATTCCAATACAAAGATCAGATAATTGGTTAATAAATTTCCAGTTATAAACATAAAATACAGGAAACCAATTTGAACTTTAAAAGTCTGTTCATAACATTTATTTTTTTCTTTATATTATATTTCAGTATTCTATTGTAGAGGTACATTCTAAGTTTGTAACATTTAAGTACAATAAATTTAAGTAGTATTTTAACTTATTACATTACTGAACATAATGGAAATCAATAACTGTTAAAAATAAACTGTTATTACCTTATTGATTAGAATTTAACATCCATTGTTCCACTTCACTGTTCAACTTTGGGACCTGTTAACACACAAAGTTAAAATCATCCACTGCAACAGGATTGCTAGAGATCAGATGAACTGTCTAAGAAACCAGATTACTGTAAAATTAGAATATTTAGAGGGGTCAATCCACTTGACATATTTTCTACGCTCTAATGACTATTACAAAATTTGCACCGCACAAGCAGGGCTACTTCGATTGCAAGAGAAACGTAACATGTAATAACTTCGTACACTAGAATTTTTGTAACAGTACACATATACGATCCATCAAGCGTCGCCGCACACCCAAATCACTTATCAAACATAGTAAACGTAACAAAAAAAAACTCTCCTTTCCCTATGAATATGGTTTTCACGGCGACACAACTGTCTACGAATTTATTTCACAATGTAAACATGATGAGTATTACCAAAGCGGCTCATAATGGACGATGCACTTTCAAATTCATAAATATTTGTTATCCTCAAAAGCAACAATAGCTTGAACAAGAAAGGTAACACGTATTATCGTCATTAATTTGCCAACATTTCTCGTTTCTTTACCTTTTTTAGCAAGGCAAATGAATGAATGAATGACGGACATCGGACATATTGAACCAGTGTCAGCAGGCACGATCGGATACATTTCGCATCTAACTACAAAAAGCTGTAGATTACCTATAAATATTATAGATTTATTGTTTTACTGGAGTATCTAATAGAAGTATGAAATAAGTGATAAGTGAAGTATGAGATAGAGCAAATAAATAATTTGATTTGATTTTATTTGATAAGTTGGAATAACACTATTCTATGTGGATGGTGATTACGTCACGTCTCTTCGTCATAAGTTCAAGGTTTTGGTGACAGTTTGGGCTCTTTGAGAGACTTCCTGCAGCGTTTTGACTACAATGTCGGTGACAATTGCTGAGATGCTTGTATGACCGCTACAATGTCTGATCAGCTCCAATACCAGAAGACGAACTCCATGACCCAAACAGCTTACAGTGTGGAATTCTATGAGACAGGGGAATTTTATATCCACCAAACTATTCACCAATCCACTGGAGGACATCTTTAAGACATTTAATTGGACTGGGCAGGGTGTAAACATAAACGGTGAGTATGTAGGTAGATGAGGTAGGCAAGCATCTCTGAGTGAGATGCTGCACAGTCTAAATAGAGTCTCTCGATGGGTTGGTTTGTGTTAAGGTAGACAAAAACAAGATTATGTTTAATGAACATGTCACGCCGATTGCCATCAACACTCGAAGTTGTTCGAGAGCACCTCCTTATGTCTCCCTTGGGCTGGTTATCCATCTAAGTAGAAATAACTTCGAGCTTGATTGATGGAAAAATATTTGAAGGATTAGGATAAAATAAACAAAAGACAAATCCTACAATGAACAAAAATATCGTTATCGAAATAGCCCGCAGAAGCAAGTTAAAGTGGAAATGAGCTGCACACATCTGCCGAAGGACCGATGGCCGTTGGAGCAAACAAGTCCTAGAGTGGCAACTGTGAATTGGCAAACGGAAGGTGGAATGTCCCTCAGCTAAATGGTACGTCCATTTAGCTGAGGGACATTCCATACTTTCCATTCTTTAAATACCTATACTTATATATATAAAAAAAAAAACAAATATATATAAAAAGAGTTCTCCACCGACCGGTACCGGGTATAGGGAACCAGTTACCAGTGTTTAGGGCTCCAGAGAGAGAAATCTTCTCACAATATGTGCCGCATCAAGGAGTACCGCCTTCTGCATCAAGCCCTTAACCCAACTGCCTAACGCCAGCCTCTTGAGATTTTGGTCGAGGCTCTTGGTAATCAGTCCGTGAATCGAAATGACTATCGGAAAAATAATAGGCAGTCTTCATATCGGGTCTGATACGCTGCACGAGATTTACCTTCGTTGGCGCGACCACATTTTGAACCGTACGAAAGGTAACAAACTGACCATACCGTTTTCACTTACAAGAAGCCAACAACCTTAAAAAAGTGAGCGAATTCCAAAAAAAATGTTACATGCCTTATTAGGTGTCCCATACCCGTACCCCAAACACGTGTCCCTACCTCACAACTCACAAGTCATAAATAGTATTTTAATTTTACTGAGTTTTTAACGCTCATGAATGTTATTACTTAAATGTCAAGTTCTGTGTCTTTCCCATGCATCAAATAAGATACCGCCATGCACCCAAATAGAATTAAGTACTTATCCGCACTAATCCGAATAACGTAGTTTTTCCAATTTAGTGTTTCCGATTCCGTGGATCAGACAGTTTTTGGTGACCCGAAATCCTTCCCTATCATGGTCGGGGTAAACCAGGGAACCGTCCTAAGATAGTATCTGTTCCGCGTAGTATGAATATGTTTTATCGGTCAGCTTCCGTTACTACATGAGCAGCCTTCATGGTTCCTGCTGCATGGTACTCTACCAAAATCTACTATTCAAGAATACCTTTTCAGCGGTTAGACGCACAATTATAAGAAGTTATGTACATTTGTACGACAAAAGGCTCTAAGGATCTGTAATATTCAAACTTATAAATTAAAGTTTTGCTGGTGTATGTAATTCACACCTTTTCTCAGTAGTTTACAGGGCCACTCAACAAAACTGTGTAACAATGAGTACATACTCCGTGGTATTTCTTTACATTAAATTAAATATTATTTTCAAACAAATAATAACATTTAGAAGTTGAGTTGTGAATTTTTGATTGTGATTCCGTGATTCCTCACAATTTTATTTCATTCGAAGCATTCACTGTACATATATTTTATCTATACTTTTTGCACAGTTTCAATACAATCGATGCTACAGCTCAAAAATCCTAGACTATGATTGGCTAATTATAAAATAGCACGAAAAATCTATTAGACGATAGACAACATGTTTTTATCCGTAGCTCAATACTGTTCTGTGATTGGTCCACCTTTACGCGACAAACATATAAAGATAACACGCCGTATAAATAGTACTATTTCGTCGTACAAATAAATGACACGCAATAGTGAAGAACCAATAAAAACGAGGCGCAAATACGTGTTTTTTTATAAATTAAACCATCAAACATAATAAACATTTACTGGTATATCATTTTAAACAGTTTCTACAACAGTGCATTATCATAACAGTGTGTGATAGTGTAAAAGTGGAATGTTTTGATGTTGCGAGACATGACCACGGCATGACTTCCATGCCCTGCGTACCTACGGAAGGGCGTGCGGTGCGAATTACGTTTACTATGAATGATTTTATCTCTTTCTAAACTTGAGTGTCTGTGAATGACCGAGTGTAACAGCGAGCGTACAAAATTATGGATTGAAATACCTACATAGTGTTTGTTGTTGATGTATTAAGATTATTTCGTAAAGATGAGATTTTTAACAGTGTTATCGTGTTTGTGAGGAATCGGTGCGGCTCTACAAGCTAAATAAATTCATAAGGTACTACGTCGGATTCGTTACGCCGTTCGATTTATCATAACGAGGTACTATTTACGCACTATATGGTGATTATTGTAAGTATTTTTAGTCGTGGCGCGTGTCCGCCAACGGTGTTTTACTATTCGTCGTATATTAGGGTGACTTTCATCATCGGTGTAAACAACTTCAAGGTTATCGGTTGGCATGTGCCAGTGTCGTTAGCCACGGGACTGGGATGCAGGAGTGATGTCGGGGGGAGCCGGCGGGGGTACGGGTGCCGTGGTGCGCCAAGGGCACCTGCGGAAGCTGAAGACCATGAAGAAAAAGTTCTTCGTGCTTCGCGCAGAGACAATGGACTGCTCCGCGAGGCTAGAGTATTACGAGTCGGAGAAAAAGTTTCGGGCAGGAGCTGCGCCGCGTCGCGTGTTGCCGCTTAAGAGTTGCTACAATATCATGCGGCGCTTGGACCTGAAGCAGAAGCATGTGATCGCTCTCTTCACGCGCGAAGAGCAGTTCTGCATTGTCGCGGAGAACGAGCAGGACCTCCATGCCTGGCTGACCGCCATACTCAAGCAGCACCGATCTGATGACACCAGTGAAGAGCTGCAACATCCAATACGTGAGTATAAGCTAAAACTTGATTTTCTTGACAATAATTAATAAAACAGGTACATGCTGGATGTTTAAGGTTATGTGGGAAATAATTTCAAATTCAGTGATGACAAACATTTGTGACAATTTTTTTATTAATATGAATTAGCAAACATTGATTTAAATATTAATAGTTTATATATATAATAATATAATTGCATTCTTTAATGAAAACTACTATATTACTATAAAAATTTACATTAATTGGTTTTGCCATACATATTAGCGGAGTTTAATCCCTTTTCATCATAATATTTCATAAAAAATCAGTCTTATCAGAGACTAGTGGTAGTAGAGGCCCGTGGCTCCGCACGCGTCGTCGGGTCGGTTATCGTTTTTTTGGTCATATCTCCGGTTCTATTTACAATTACACATACATCAGATTTAAGTCTGACCAAGGCCTTTCTACTAGAAAAAACTGCATCAAAATCCGTTCAGTAGTTATTGGGTCCAAACCTGCGAACAAACAGACAACAGAACATAACTTCACGCCTGTATCCCCAAAGGCGTAGGCAGAGGTGTATTTCAAAGAGACAAGAATAAAAAATAAAAAATTGTGTTGAGAATCGTTCATTTAACACAACCAAAAAGTATTTTTTTTTAAATATCTCTAATGTAGAGACAACTGATTTACGATTTTATAATAGTATAGATTTTCATGAGGGTGCAATTTGATTATGACAGCTTTATTTCAGCTGATACTTGCACACATGCACACATGATGATGCAGCACATGATTATGGCATCACCCAAATGTGAGGAATTACAATTATTATGTCTCTGGCTTCTTTCACAAATAAGAACAGCAAGGCAATTATATACTACAATTCAGGTCGCTACCTCAAAAGTTTTAAAAATTCCACCAAATTGGAATTTTTTGGATAACTCTGACACAAACAAAATCTTGTTTATCAATGCTTGGAAATGACTTGTAGTCAATCAGTTACGAGAACTTTATGAGTGACTTTTATATACTTTTAACTTTTGTATTTACAGCCATAGTAAACTTATTTCCAAAAGTATTCGTAAAAATCATTACAAAATAGCTAATCCAACATTTTTTTCTTACTGATAAATCATGTTCCCTAGAAGTATCAAGCTTTGAATCAACTTTTTTACTAAGTATAGTTATAATATCATTCATCATATTTATTTTTCTGTCATCTTACTGTTGAGAGGGAGATGATATAATATAAAAAGTGAAAATAATGCAATTCATTGAACTCTCAGATCGACAGGAGTGATGAGTTCATCATCCATTCGCCGCTGGTTCATAGTCTACCTAGGTTTGTTGTAACCTCTTTCAATAAATACTGTTAACTAATTTTTTTTTTTTTTATTGAAATAAAACTGCTTTCTAACAGATTCTATCGCAATTTATTTGATGTTATTTTATATTTTACATTGAACCCAACATTTTGGTTGCTTTTCAGCAGCTATGGTCACAGGGAATATAAAATAACATCAAATAAATTGCGATGCAATCCATTAAAAAATACTTTTATTTCAATGTGTGACATTCGCATAAACTTTCGACGATATCATGTAGTACTGGTAATTAAGTTCATAAAAGGGGGATGAACATAACAACATAACTATAGATATTGAGATCGAAAAGCTAAATTCAACACAAGTTTTGAGAGAATTGAATTGGCGATCTTAGATACACTATACTAAAATTTTAATCATAAGAATGTCTTGAAACATAATTGTATACTTACACCTTTTGCTTTTTACAATATAACAATGCATAAACATAAAGACACATTATGAAATCATTTTCATTTGTGTCATAATTCTGGGTGTGTAATGCACCTCTGCCTACCCCTGCGGGTATACAGGCGTGATGTTATGTTTCGTATATGTATTCACATTTATTGCCTGGTCCACAATACAATAAAAAAGCCTGTACGAAAAGAGGCAGGCAGTAATAACGAACAGCCAGTTTTCTGCCATTGTCTAATCAAAATGTGTTAGATTACAAACCAGATACTGCAAGGTCTTACAATCTATAGTATATAATATCAAAATAATAGTAATGAACTACTTATAATTAATACTCGGAGATACTATTGTCCAGAGGGATGGGGAGGGGCGGTGTAAGAAACAAATAAAAATATTGAAAATTTAGTATGAAATGGCGGCAGAGTTATTATAAATTATTGGATATTTTATCTATTGTTTCAAATATTGCAAGGTTGTATAACTCGTAAAGTTAAATATAGAATACAAGTCTTTAGGACATACTTCCTATAGACAACTTGAAATACTTTGTTTTTATTGAAAGTTTGAAGAAAAACTTTAATGAAATGAAGTAAATTTACTTTATTATTAAAAAGATAATGTGGCCGTTGCTGATCTTATTTTAAGTAGAAATATGGTTTATTTATACCATATGATGGTACAAACAAACGGCTGATAGTAAGCGGCCACCGTAGCCTATCAATGTTCGTAGTTCCTGGGAAGTGACACGCATATTGCCAACTTTGTAAAATTTAAGCCTTGTAGGAATCTGAAAATAGTGCATTACCCGATTCAGTAAAATTACTAAACTTCGACAACTCATTAAATAAAAATTACAAAATCTAATTGAGAACGAATCAAAATAGGAATGACTAAGCCGTTGCCCGCGGCTTCGCCCGACTAAAATTCGGTTCCTTTTCCCGCAACCCATGGGAACACCTATTCCAGGAATAAAAATTAGCCTATGTTTTATTCCAGATTATAAGCTATCCGAATTTCAGCCAGATCCGTTCAGCTGTTAGAGCGTGATTGAGTTACAAATATCCAAATATCTTCAAAAACTTGCACATTTATGATATAAGTAGGATTCTGTCGCGCGAAGCTGTAGGTAGGTTTTGTTTTGACAGATCATAAGGAGTTATTTTTAGGGATTTTCTTTAGAAAAACCCTATTGCTATCGAGTTGTCGTCGTCGTCGACGTCGTCGTTGCCAATTTTCTGTCACGGTTTTGGGTATGAAGGAGATGAGCTATCGAGTTGCTGTTTTCGGTAATAGATTCGTGCTGGGGTGAACCATTGCAAGATAAAAAAAAAAAAACCTAAAATCGAAAATCCCTTGTATTCGGCTGAGCTCGTCTCAGGAATTCAACTTGTTTACTTTTATAGTTATTCTTTCCAATCGAATTGAAATCATGTGTTTTGAAAACGTGGTGTTACAGTTTCGTACCCCTGGTTCTCTTTTAAAAATTATCACCAATCACAGCACTGTTATGTATGATGTGATTGGTCATAATATGGGAGATTCTTAACCCCCGACGTAAAAACGACGGGGTGTAATAAGTTTGATGTCTCTGTCTGTGGCATCGCAGCACCCGAACGGATGAACCGATATTGATGCGGATTTTTTTTGTTCGAAAGCCGATATGATCGGTATGGTCTTAGCTATAAATAAAAAATGACAACGCTAGTTTCTATACTAACGAGATATATTATAAGGGCACTTCCTCTTGATCGGCATTCTGTGTCGTATAAAAAAGTGTGTTGGCAAGTGTGCGCGTGGGGATACCCCGCATAAGCCCTCGAAAGGATAACCCCAGGGTTACCGGCAAACTTTGGCCGCCATCGCGGCCTTGTGAAAGTCTTTACGAAAAAAGATATATTCAAGCGTCCTCAAAAAAAACAGTCAAGGAACGGAACTTATTGTGAATAAGTGTTGTCTATTTTAAACAAAGTTAACCAAACAAAACTGTAATAACTTCCCATGAATATAAATACGCCAAAATATTGTCTATTAGCATTCCATAAAAAAGTTTTATAATCGTATACTATGGAAATTTATGTGCGTACGTAACAGGCGGTCGTTGACCTGCCAATACTGCGATGCTGTGGGCATGGGTAAACATACCGAGCCTACTATCTATCATTAATCTTAATAACAGTGAGACGTTACGCGGTACGGCCCTTTTCATGCGATAGGCAAAGGTCACTGCTTGTTTTCTTTCTACGTCGAAGGGTACGTCGATTAAAATAAACAATGAAGAAATAATACGTCATCATCATTCATTATTGTAGGCTGATGATGTAAAGGACTGTACACACTACAGTATCTGCGTTACTATTTGTGGAAATTTACCTTTTTGAATATTAGAACCAAACGGTACAATCGGGGAAGTACCTTCTATCCTCTCACTTATATCGACTGTCGTGTTCCACAGGGGCAAGACCAAGGTGAGGCCGACTGTTACACGATAGGTGGTCATTGCTGGTGGGGTTCCTAGGTTCCCTCCGTAATAGGTACCAGCGAGGGAACACCGAGTGGTTTTAATCAGTTCGATTCCGTCATAACCACTTTACCGCTAGTCTCGGAGAGGTACCCGTGGGCTCAACCCCACGGGTACCTCAAAAAGGACACTTTATTTCACGTCACGTCAATATGAGACGGATTGTCACCGAAGTTAGGCGCGGCATACTGGGTGCTGGGTGATGCCGGACCGTGTAGAAACCGTCACGTGGGAATGCGGCCTTCTGCTGTAATCGTCGGTTGATTCGACTACCGAAGGCCTTTCCTCCGGTTCCTCCCTCTTTCATTTTACCCATTCTCTTTCCCCCTCTGCAGGTAAAAAGAAGACAGTAAGACCTCTGGTATTGTTATCATAACACTTAGTAAAAAAATCTACTAGAACTTTGCGTAACTATTTGTAGAAATTGACATCACGATTTCCATGGGAAATCCCATCGTGACGCATATCTAGTGTGTCACCGAGTTGTTTTTTAATCTGGAAATTTTCACGTCTAATTTATCACGGTACTGGTACTTTCTTATCTTCGGTTGCTAATAAAGAATAAATAGCCAACTACATTGTCCAAAATATTCTAGTGGATACGGACGACAGATATTGGTGTCGTCAGCATTCGTCATTACAAGTTGCGTGAATTTTCTTACGCATCCGCGACCAATAGTGGTATTCTGTATAGTATATAGAAATTCGATTTCGAGTCTCACTCAGATGAGAGAATTGACTGGTGTGTTCGGGGAGCTGGCTATTGCCGCTCCCAGCGTGCTGTTACCCGATAACGAACGGTATTGGTCTTGGCCGGCCGAATTGGACAATAGCGTGCTGATAACGCTAAAAAGAAACTTTTTAAAGCTTCTATATATAAATCGTTACGCTTTCACGGCCGACATTGCATGTAGAATATACTGCTTCTCTCGCTGCCCGGACCTGTACCACTGAAGATGTCGACCGCGGTGATCGACGAAACGTTTGGAACACAAGTTTTATATGGACCACGGCCAAACAGCCCGGAAGCAGTATATATTCTACATTTTTAAAGCTTCATTTTAAAAACATCAGGTTTTTTTAAATAAAATAATGGCAATTTACAATTTAAAAGTTTTTTTTCGAAGCGGCTGCTACCTACATGGCCGTTCTGTTTTAAAAAGCGAGGGTGTCTTTGACGAGTTATAGTGGTCGTGGACTTGCTCCTTCAACCAGGGTCTCCTTACAAAATATTTAAAGGCGGATGATTTTTGATATTTTATGATGTTTCTTTGAAGTTTTGACGTTACTTTGTGAAAGGACGACACCTAATTATTTTTATCGCGTAGCTGCACCATAATGGCATCACCAATTCGCATAATGATCACGTAATAAATAATCACTTATTCCCTTTTTAGGTTCCGTACCTCAAAAGGTTAAAAAAGGAACCTTTATAAGATGACTCTCTTGTCCGTCAGTCCGTGTGTCACCACCGATTTTCTGAGGAACGAGTGTACCTAGCAAGTTGAAATGTATACCAGATACTGAGGTCTATAGTCCCTATTAGGTGTATAAAAATCAAGGTTCTAAGTCAACCCTATAAAAAGATATGGGCAAATTTAAATTTTCGCGAAACCTTGTAAGTACCAAGATTTCCATTAACTTTCAACTTTTTTCATTTTTTGAAATTTTCCCTTAACTTGTGCTGTAGCAAAGTAGCAACAGAACGCCAATACGGCTTCCGCCGGGGACGCTCCACCGTGGATGCGATCATGCGTGTTAGGGCTCTGGTGAGGGAAACAGTTGCCCGGGGCGAGGTTATGTTCGCGGTATCCCTGGTCATTGCCAACATCATAGATCACAGAAACTTGTGGGCTTTCCGCACGAAAAAAAAGTTATCCAAGTAACGATCAACCACACGGAAGGAAAATTATTGAAAATTATCTATCTACGAGTATACATCTATAAGTACTTGTCCTGACTGACTGACTGACAGACTGACTGATTCATCAACGCAGAGCCTGAACCGCTTTACCTACAAACTTGAAATTTCCGCAGTAGATGTTTTTTATGTTGTAGGCATTCACAAGAGGGGTGTGTGTTGGGTAACCTCCTCGAGTGTCGCTCCGATTCCGATCCCGCTGCAGTCCGGGGGGAACGGAATCGGAGCGGCCGGTACACCCTGGGCGGCGGTCAATGGCTTCCCCCTCACCCCTTCATAGGGTTGGCATTGATCGTCGGCCAATACCCAACGTGGCGGGAACACATCGCTCTCCGTACTCCTCTGCTTTCAGAGAAGACAGGATGAGCGATGCTGTTAGTGGTGAGATGGCCCAGGGTCAGCCGGGGTGCGAGGGATATGCTCTATGGGTAACCTTACACCCCGGCGTCTGAAGACCCGAGACGGCGTGCGGTTTTAGTCGGTGCAAGCCCGACATAACCGCCCCCGCTGGCCGGCGGGGGGGTATCCGAAGGGATTTCCGCACGATAAAAAAAAAAAAAAAAAGGCATTCACTAAGAAAGGATTTTTGAAAATTTCACTTCTAAGGTGGCAAAATATAGGATGACCGTTTGTATGGGAAGTCCGTCATTTTCGACGGAAGAAGCACGAAATTCCATACTGCTGCTTCTGTTTAGTAATAAACATACACGTGTATAGACGTTTTTCAAAATTTCACCCTTAAGGAGGCGAAAAACTCATGAAACTCACGAAACTCATGAACTCATGAAGGAGTAAAAACATGGAATTCAATAATACAGCTTATTTGCTTACATTTACAATTGGGCCCGGTATATGGCGGTGAAATCCGGTTATAGGATTTTTTGAGCTGAGTGAGACGAAGTCGAGCGAAAAGCTCTGTATACTCCACTCGGTGTATTTCGGTCGTGACGCTACTCCTAAACTAATCGACCAATGTTGGCATGTAAATACAACTTGATACCCGGAAGGTTTAGAAAAAATAAAATTGAAAATCGAACATGCCATGGAGGAATAATCACCCTTCAAAAATGATTTCTCTAAAATGATCAACGTTGAGACCACGATATTGGCGACAAAATGTGCAACTTAACTATTGGCTTAAGACAGAAAAAGAAAATTGAAAACTAGTGGGGCGGAAATCACACAGTGATTGTGAAACTTCGGGCCAAACTTAGATATTTTTTTTTAAATATGAAGAAAATGAAATCAAATCAAACGTCTTCGACGTCAAAAACACAAAAAAATGATTTTATATTTCAGTTTCTTTCAGAGTCTGGTTGTTTTATGTAAATATACAATGTACGTATTGTCATTGTCACTCAAATGTCATAGTCACAAAACGCGTTACTCTGATCACTCGAAAGAAACTCACTTGTAAAAGTTTTTTAGGGACAATTTGTATGGATGGTACCCGAAACCTTGAACGTACAAACCCCAAAATCTAATCAGTTCTTCCCATTAACCAAACAAGATGATTGGCGAAAGAATTTTTAAATCGGATAATTGGTTCTTGAGTTATTGCGTAAACAGACATCCAGACATCCAGACCAACAGACAGACCGACACAAACATTTTTTTTGCTTAATTAGACTTAGAATCATGTGAAACGTTGAGAAAAGTGTTAAAAAGTGGGTGTAAGATTTTGATTTTTTTTTGCGTGATTTTAAGACTTCGGTGTCCACCTGGTTGGTGGCCCGAAGTAAATCGGTCTAGCAACGGAGGACTAATCACCGAAAAAACAATTCAATGGTATTCAATGGAAAAAAAATTGCGCGTGAATTGTAGGTAATCATGTAGTGCACTCTTAGCTCAACATTGCAACAGCAGAATACATTGCGCGCCTAGTTACAAATTTCTTCCCGAGTGAAGCCGGGTACCGGGCCGCTAGTAATATAATATTTTGTATAATGTACCTTTTTTTTTCGTGCGGAAATCCCTTAGGATACGCCCCCCCCCCCCCGCCGGCCAGTGGTTATGTCGGGCTTGAACCGACTAAAACTGCACGCCGTCTCGGGTCTTAAAACGCCAGGGTGTAAGGTTGCCCATAGAGCATATCCTTCGCACCCCGACTGACCCTGGGCCATCTCCGGTTTCGAGATGGCCCCCTCGGGTTTGGGAACCACGGTGTCCCCGTGTTGCCCCGGTTTGGGGGAGGGGCGCTAGTCGCCCCACCGTCCCGGCCTGCTTCTGCTGGGGTGACAGGCGGCCTCACCTGCCACCCCCAGGCCTGCGTGTATAATGTACCTATGTCTTTTTAATATCATAATGATTAATGACAATGACGCGTTCATTCTCAAAATTCTTAGTGTAATGAATGAATATATAAATATTCCAAGCGAGGGTGTTTGTAATATATTTTACGCTGCCGTGAGTACTAATTTATATAATAATTAATGTTTCAAATATATTTAAAATATAAATAATAATTTTAATGTGTAATTAACACCTTTTAATCCATTATGCAATTTAAAAAAAGATGCTTTTTTAAATTGTAGTATTCCATTAGTACCTACGCTGAACAAGAAACTCATTTTTTTTTCAGATGGCTGTAATCTATTTAGCAGACCTGAGCAGTGAAACAATTAGCCAAGCTTATTAAACACAAACAACCTAAAGTAATTAAGTCGCTGTGCTGTTTGCTTAAAAAGTTATTTTGATGTATCTCGACAGTCGACCTCCAAATTTGTATTGCGCCGTATTTTCAACTGAGAATAGTCCCACCCTATATTCTGGTTTATATCGTTTTTATACGCTTATTAATAGCTTCACCTGTATGTTTGTCTGTATGTATGTTTGTTTGTAACCGACTCCTTTGGGCGGGATTTTGACCAACTTGAAACAGCCAGATTTCGTTCAAACTTTGTAGATTTATCGAGGACCGATGACAATACACTAATTTGATAAAATTTCAATTTTTCAATTTGCAAAATAAGATTTTTGTTAATTTTAATTTCCAACAATTATCTCACGCTTTTTTAAAAATAAAATACATTTTTTTTTATTTACACTATTATTAATTTATATTTATTGAAATTTGTAATACTATTCCTAATTTAAATTTATTAAAACTTATTTTCCATTTTTTTAGTTCGGTTTTCTATAAAAGCGTGTTTTTTAGTTTTTTTAAACTATTATTAGAGAATCATAGACGTCCAACGTGACAATCTTTGATGAATTAATGCACAGTAATACTTTTTTCTAAGTGGTAAAGTCCCCAAAACGATTAGGCAAGCTCGATTACGGGGGGTACTTCCCCTCTCGAGCCGCCGTATTTCACACGCCAATGTTGGCTTTGTTTTCTTTTTCTCTGTACTATTAATAATGTAGTAATGGTTCATCGACCACGGTAGGAGCTTACGATAAGGTAGGCAAACGGAACACCGTGTGGTTTTAATCGGTTCTGGTACGACATAGCCACCTTATCGTTACCTCTGGTGAGGTAGTGGCAAGAGCTACTATTATAAATAATGGCAACACTGATAGAAATTCATAATCTTGTTCCCGCCTAACTCTCTTAGTCTCTTCTCTCGAACGTTCGTTGCTAATTTATTTGTATACTATTAGTAATGAGTAATCCTGTAACTTAGTGTTTAAGTGAACCGCATCGTCTTAAAAGCGTAGCGTGTACGTAACGGACTGCCAAGACGAGGTCTCGAGTTCGATCCTCAGTCGCCCCGGCACACAACTCTGACTTTTCATATATAAGTGTGTATTAAAAATGTTGATTATCGCTCGCTTTGTATTGTGCCCGGTAGATGGCAATAGGCTCGCCCCCCATTACATTGGGACCTAACATAACTAGCGAATCGTGGGTGTGTGCCTCTGCCTACCCCTTCGGGGATACAGGCATGAAGTTATGTAAAACACATCATCACAAAACCGTGTTTATTTGGACCAAATCAAGATATTGAATGGGAATCGTCTGCGACCAACGTCCAACCGAACATCCCATAAAGTGACGCCCGATAAAGTTACCGCACACAAAAAAAAAAGCCAGAAAAACCAAATGCTTGTTAGTATTTTTTTTTTAATGTGCTTGTAGTGATCTGCGTTACGGATTGTATTCTGAGGGATGAAGAGGAGGAGCAGGTCTACGGCTACTATCTACTACTAGCCACTAGATAGCGGATTGACCCTTGCACTTTAAAACAAAACGAACTCTAAGCGCCCACTTCAAAACAAACTTCTAAATTTTGTACAGTGCCAAATGTTTTATTTCAATGTGTAACTTTCGCGTAAACTTTCAACAATGTCACTTAACGGCCTCTATGGCGTAGCGGTAGTGCATTCGACTGCTACGACAGGGTCGCGGGTTCGATTCCCGCTCAGTGCAAATATTTGTATGCATGAATATGTCTATTTGTATTGGTCTAGGTGTTTCTATGTATAATATGTATGTATTTATGAAAAAAAGTATTTACGTAAGTTTATCCGCATTCTGGACCCCATACCATAAGCTAGTTAAACTATGCTTGCTTTGGGTAAAAAGCAATGTGTAAAATGTGGTAGCATATTTAAATTTTATTTAATTTATCCAACACAAGATGTTCTTGCTTGATAGTTTCTACAAGTCTCCCCCCTCACTCTCGAGCAGCTCGTGACATCCTCTGGTTCGTTCGCAGCGGCGGGCTGCGTAGCTTAGTCTGCTACGATCTGGTCAAGAGTGTGTTTTTTTCTCAATCTCCAAGTTTTCGTCCTTATAACCCCGAAGAACGACCGATTCAGCCCGTCGGGTTTTGGATTTGTCATCCTCATCATCTTCATGTAGCTGGAGTGATATCGATGGACCGCATGAGGAACAGCGTGATAAGGGAAAGTTGTGGTATGGTTGAAGGTGTGGTGACAAGGATAGAGAAAGGGATGCTTAGATGGTTCGTACACGTTGAGGACGCATGAAAGAAGATTGACGAAACAGATTTATGAAGCGAGTACGTATGTTAATCAGATCGAACACGTTTTACAGAAAGAGTTACGATAGAATGTAACAAGATTAAAATTATTATTATTAGGTTTACACTGCCTAATGTGAGGCAAACACACGTTGATATCATGCTGGGGGGGCAAAGGTTGGAATTTGTAAATAGCACTACCTTTCTAGGAATTACAATGGATTCGAAATTGCAATGGGGTGACCATATCACTATTTTGGCCAATAAACTCAGCTCTGCTGCTTACGCTGTCAGACAGATTAGGCGGTTGACAGATGAATCTACTGCTAGGCTGGTATACTTTAGTTACTTCCATAGTCTGATGTCCTATGGAATACTACTTTGGGGGAATGCAGCAGATTTAGAAACTATCTTTATATTACAAAAAAGGGCAATTCGTGCCATTTATTGTTTAGGTAAGAGAGATTCTCTTAGGGAACGATTCAAAAATATTAATATTTTAACTGTAGCTTCCCAATATATATTCGAGAACATACTGTATGTCAGGAAAAATATTTCCAATTTTACAAAAGTAAGTGACATTACAGACAGAAATCTGCGCAATAAAAATAAACTGATCCTTCCATGTTATCGGCTAAGCAAAGTTAGTGATTCTTTTAGGGGGGAAGGTATACGCTTTTATAATAAATTACCTGAATCGGTCCTTGGTATGCCTGACAATAAATTTAAAACCTTTGTTAAGACCACCTTATGTAAAAAAGCATACTATAGGACAGATGATTACCTTAAAGACAAAAATGTCTGGCTTGAGCATGGTGCAGGCCCCTCTTAATGCTACAACTATAGCATAATATTGTAGTAGGCAACCTTTTTTTTTTTTTTACCATATTTTAACTTTTTTAAATTATTTTAACTTAGGTTAAATTTTTATTTTAACTTTTGTTTTTTTTATATACCTTTATTTATCTTGACACGAGACAAAAATGTACATTCGTCCATATTTAGTCTTAAGAAATCACTATTTATAATATGACGTCTCGAAAATGCCGCAGTGGAGTTTGTTGCGCCGTTTCTTCTCCACTAGGGCCTAGGAAGCGGTGGTAAACTTAGTTTTAAGCAGATTTTGACGTCAAAAAGATGTAATTACGTTACACTATTTTGAAAAATAAAGACTTTGACTTTGATTCCAAAATGAAAATGGTAGAACGTAACCTTTTTAGAACGTGTCGCAGAAATAAAGACTCCCGCCATATTTGAAACCAGCCGTTGCCCGCGGCCCTCCCGCGAGTCATTTTGATCCCGTTCCCGCTTCCCATGGGAACCTGTTCCAGGTATAAAAAGTAGCCTATGTCCTATTCCAGATTAAAATCTGTCATTTTACCAAATTTCAGCCAGATCTGTTCCACCGTTTTGGCGTGATTGAGTAACAAACATCCACTCCAAAAAAAAAAACCATACATCCACCCATCCAAACTTTCATATTTATGATATTAGTGGGATTAATTGTACGAATTTTAACCGCAATACGTCGCATTACATTCATTCAACTCAATATACATTCCTTATTTAAACAATATTATGTAATATGTGTTTAAACATTGTTTAACTAATAACTTCTTATCTTAGAATTGTTGTACTTTTCGTTCAAATCGTTCAAGGCTTACGTCCTGTGTCTAGCTTCTGTCAATCCCGTGTCTCAAAAGGTACTTCTTAGATTATTTAGTCTATAGTCGGCATCGTTCCTGCGAACTGTTTGTAATTGGAATCATTTTTGATGGAGTTCGAACACAGATAGACGGACATAAAAACGTTATCTATGAAGATATAAAAGTACCTATACAAAGTTTCATTCATTAAAATCTTGTATGTTTAATTAATGTTGTAGCATACTTACAAACACGGTTGAAGAGGCTTAATTTAAACAAAAATGACTCGTCAACTGAACAATGAGGTAATTAAATGTTTTGTTATTTATAGAAGCGTTTGAAAGTTTTAAGAGACCATTTTTATTGTTGGAAAACGTAAACACTTATTTGAAATGGGAAACGTGGACTTTGCAAAATGATTCTTATTCTTGGAAAACATAATTGCTTATTTGGGATTTAAAACATCTATTTTAGGAGATCCATTTGTATTCTAAAAAACATCGCTCATTTGAGATTAAAAATACAGATTTTTGGGAGATCATGTATACAGATAAACAAAATTAAGAATAAATAGTTTCTGTTTGTAACGTTCATAATAACAGCTTTTCAATGAATGCATACGTATACACACATTAAAAAAAAGACTGCCTTTCTGTCTGTTTTACTTAGCTAATGCTCAGAAAGCTCAGAACGGCTGGACCGACTTAGACAGAATTTTACGCTGGCCGATAGCTGAAGTTAAAAGTCGTAATTGTGGCTACTTTTATTTTAGACCTAGCTGTGCCCGCGACTTCGTCCGCGTAGATTTAGATTTTGAAGGTTTTAGTTCTTTTGCGCAGAACCCTATTTTTTTTCTAAAATAAATGTAGGCTATGTTACACTTTGTAACATTACCTAATAAGTGTAGGCTATGTTACACTTTGTAACATCACCTAGATGGGTAATGTTACAAAGCCTGGTGGATTTTGATGGGACTTTCACCGGCAGATGCCGGTGAAAGTCCCATCATAATGTTATTTTAATATTAAATTTTATTTATTTGTATAGATAACATTTAAACCTGGATCTAAGTCCTTGCGGACGAAGTCGCATGCGCAGCTAGTGGGAATATAAAACTCAAGAGGAAGTTTCTACCCACATGTTATACATATAAACCATCAAACACTCAGTCATACATGCACTTAATTTATTTGTAGGCACAAGGTCTGTGTTGACTCGCTTATAACTCAACTCGCCTATAGGTCAACCAGTGATCTCATATTAGTTGGTTGTTTGTTAATTGTGTATGTTTACGAGCGTAATGATCAATTGCATTGTTTGTTGTGATGACTGTGTTTACTGTTGGTCGACACGTTTTCACAAACATCGCTGACTATATGGTACACTTTAATATTTGCTGTTTCAATTGGAAATATTCATAAACATGTTTTTCTTGATTTGTAAATAAATAAAATAGAAGATAAAATAAATATAGATAGAAAATAAAATAAAGTAAATAGTCGCAATTTTATTGCTTAATTTGCGTAACGATATCGCAGTGTTTGGTAATATTTAGATTCAACTAATTAAATAATGACTAAAACCGCTTGTCATTTCGGGTCTTCAGATGTAAGGGGTTTAAGGTGGCATAATAAGGCAATTCTCGTACCCTTTTTTTTTTTTTTTTTTTTTATCGTTCGGAAATCCCTTCGGATACCCCCCTAGCCAGCGGGGGCGGTTATGTCGGGCTTGCACCGACTAAAACCGCACGCCGTCTCGGGTCTTCAGACGCCGGGGTGTAAGGTTACCCATAGAGCATATCCCTCGCACCCCGGCTGACCCTGGGCCATCTCACCACTAACAGCATCGCTCATCCTGTCTCCTCTGAAAGCAGAGTAGTACGGAGAGCGATGTGTTCCCGCCACGTTGGGTATTGGCCGACGATCAATGCCAACCCTATGAAGGGGTGAAGGGGAAGCCATTGACCGCCGCCCAGGGTGTACCGGCCGCTCCGATTCCGTTCCCCCCGGACTGCAGCGGGATCGGAATCGGAGCGACACTCGAGGAGGTTACCCAACACACACCCCGGCAATTCTCGTACCTCGGCTGACCCTGGGCCATCTACGGCTTTAAGATGGCCCCCTCCCTTGCCCCGGAGAGGGGGTCCCCGGCCTGCTTCTGCTGGGGAGATAGACGGCCTCATCTGTCACCCCCAGGCCTGCGCTCATGGAGGACGGAGGTGGTTGAGCGATTAACATAGCTATCGCTATCGGGCGATCAGGGCCCGTACACAAAGTGACATTCTGCAGAATCGCTTCGAAGCGAATCCGTTTCTATGTGTTATGTGACAATGGATCATGTGAGACTACGATGATTTATAATATTTATTTCAAGTTATAAATAGTTACTTGAATTTAATTGAGTTTATGTGGTCCATAAGTTACTGTAAAACCCCGAACTGCGGTAAATCCTAACATTTTTCCGTAAATCTTAGGATTTACCAGTTTTAGTCGGTTCAAGTTCGACATACCCAGATGGGTATTCTTACTTAGACTTCACCCCATCGGAGCTAACGGTGAGATCACCGTTAGCTCCGATGGGGTGAAGTCCGTGGAGGTTTCTGCACGTAAAAAAATAAGGTGGTAAAAAAAAAGTATCGCCAGGTGTGTTGGTCCTATGGATTTTAAATGTTTTCACGCTTCTTCTTGTTCTTTATCGATAACTATAGTTATTAAGCGTAGCGAGCCGAAGGCGAGCGAAGCGTCTTTGGTTACAAAGTTGCATTTCAAACAAATGATACTCCTCCGAGACCGTTTGACCGATCTCGACCAAATTTGCCACGGTGATCAAGTAGACATTACTGAGTGTCGTAAGGGGTCGAATGATCAGATCGGTCTTACCATCGAGCAGTAATCACCGAAAAACCAAATCAATGGAAAGTCGACTGGTCACGTTGACCTATTGTTGGATAGGCAAATCTCGCTACGCTTAAGTTTGGGTTGATTGCCAAGCTGGCAACCGTCCTAGTTTTTATGATAAAACCAGTGGGCCCTGGCAGTTGTTATCCTGCCACAGCCTTCTCAGTAAAATACATTTTTAGATCTCGTAAGAATTATCTAGTTCAGAACTATCCTATCTTTCAAGCTGGACCCGACCATACACATTCATAAAGTTGAATACGATTGGAAGCTTTTTTTTTTAGCATGTGGAAACCCCCACGGGCTTCACCCCATCAGTGCCGACGATGGGGTGGGCGTGTCGGAATCGGACCGACTAAAACCACACGGTGTCCTCCCCAAGTGTCCATTGCCGGGCACCCCGGGTAAGCCCTCGAAAGAATAACCCCAGGGTTACCGGCGGATTTTGGCCGCCACCGCGGCCTCGCCTGTTGGTGTCGGGTCTTATCCCGCGTCGGTGATTAGGCTGGCGTGTGTAGGGCACACACGACACGCCTCCGCCACGGCCTGCTTCTGTAAGGACGGCGAGTCGGCCAACTGCCGTCCTCAGGCACGGTTGGGAGCTTACGGAAGATTACATACACATAACTTCACGCCTGTATCCCCGAAGGGGTAGGCAGAGGTGTATTACGAACCCACGATTCGCCAGTTATGTTAAAGGTCCCAATTTAATAGGGGGCGAGCCTATTGCCATCTACCGGGCACATTATTAAGCGAGCGATACTTAACATTTATTAATGCACACATAACTACGAAAAGTCAGAGGTGTGTGCCCGGGGCGACTGGGGATCGAACTCGAGACCTCGTCTCAGCAGTCCGCTACGAACACCACTAGGCTATCGCCGCATATATATACGGAAGATTAGCATGTATGAAATACGAAGTGTTTATGTAGGTGTTATTAGCTGACATGTCTCTGCTTCGCACGGGATGATTTTGGAAAAATATCCTATAACTCCATTCCAGTGCCACCTACTGGGTCAATATTATATTTGTAGATATTATAACATAACATAAACTCACGCCTATATCCCCGAAGGGGTAGGCAGAGGTGCTAGCACCCACATTTCGCCAGTTTATGTTTAGGTCCCAATGTAATAGGTGGCGAGCCTATTGCCATTAACCGGGCACTTATAAACCTGCGATAAATACACACATAACTTTAGAAAAGCATCGAAAAGTCATTGATGTGTGCCATGGTAAAACCTGGGATGGAACCCGAGACCTCGTCTCAGCAGTCCATTACCCATACCACTAGGCTACCGCTGTTGCTTTAGATGGTAGATATTATGCTGTTAGTTATCGCGCAAGTGCAAGCAATAAGTTGACAAAGTTTCATCGAAATCGCGTGAACGGTACAGCATGCAGCGCATAGAATACGAACAAACAAACATTATTTCTTATAACTACATATTTATGTATACTAATATAAAATTGTAAATTTGTTTTTGTCTGAACATTGGAGATATTCCAAGAAAAATGCTTGGGTTATTGTGTATTGAAGTTCTTGTCTCTTTGTGTATTTGTTCACGATGCACGCAAAAACTACTGAACGGATTTTGATGCGGTCAGACTTAAATTCTGCCGTATGTTAGATTATAATTACTTAAGCAGAATCGGAGATATGATCAAAGAACGATAACTGACTTCCGCGCGGGAGAAACCGCGGTCATCAGCTAGTTATAAAATAAAGTGCTCCGCCGCGTCTGTCTGTCTGTTCGCGATAAACTCAATAATTACGTTAAAAAACGTTTTAGTAAATAATTTGTCAAGTTTTTGTATACATGCTAAAATATAGTGATATTTGTTGGAGGAGTCGGAAAAAAATATGTAGCGTTTTCGATGAAAGCTCCCAGACGAATTAATGATGTATGGTGTAATTGTGTATACACTACTATGACAGGGGGCGCGGGTTCGATTCCCGCTCAGTGCAAATATTTGTATGCATGAATATGTCTATTTGCATTGGTCTGGGTGTTTCTATGTATAATATGTATGTATTTACAAAAAAAAGTATATAAGTATGTTTATCCGCGTTCTAGAACCCATAACACTAGCTAGTTAAACTATGCTTACTTTGGGTCTAGAAAGCGCCATGTAGAATGTAGAATATTTATATTTACTATTATTATTATTTATTATCATAATTATATCGATTCTGTTGCCCGCGGCTCCGCCCGCATAGATTTCTGATCCCGTTCCCGCAACCCATGGGAACCTATTCCCGGGATTAAAGTAGCCTATGTGTTATTCCGGACTATAATCTATCCCTGTGCCAAATTTCAACCAGATCCCTTCAGCCGTATTCGCGTGAAAGAGCAACAAGGATACATACATACATACTCACAAACTTTCGCGTTTATAATATTATCGCTCGCTTAATAATGTGCCCGGTAGATGGCAATAGCCTCGCCCCCTATTACATTGGGACCTTAACATAACTGGCGAATCGTCGGGTGTGTAATACACCTCTGCCTACCCCTTCGGGGATACAGGCGTGAAGTTATGTTATGTTATAATATTAGTAGGATTTGCCTAGTAATAAGTGGGGCTTGCTAGATCTCTCATGTTATATTCCCCCCCTCTTTCTATGAATAAAAGAACAATCAATGTTGATATTGTTTGTCGATCTATAATTTCTCAGAAATTATTACAGCCGTTTGTAGTTTATTTTCCGAGTAAACAAAGCGTGCGGTGGCGATGCGAATAATAAAAACACGTAGGTACATAGGCCTGGGGGTGAGAGGTGAGGCCACCTGTCACCCCAGCAGAAGCAGGCCGGGACGGTGGGGCGACAAGAGCCCCTCCCCCAAACCGGGGCAACACGGGGACACCGTGGTTCCCAAATCCGAGGTAGCCATCTCGCAACTGGAGATGGCCCATGGTCAGTCGGGGTGCGAGGGATATGCTCTATGGGCAACCTTACACCCCGGCGTCTGTAGACCCGAGACGGTGTGCGGTTTTAGTCGGTTCAAGCCCGACATAACCGCCCCCGCTGACCGGCGGGGGGGTATCCGAAGGGATTTCCGCACGAAAAAAAAATGGTACATTGCATCATATGGGCTACCTTACACCCCGGCGTCTGAAGACCCGAGACGGCGTGCGGTTTTAGTCAACCGCCCCCGCTTGACGGGGGGGGGGGGGTAACCGAAATCCCGTAGAGTGGTAGACTCAAGCAACAGTCATTTTGGCCGTTGCGGGCCGACTCTACCGGGGAAAGCACCACCCTCACAGAATATCGACGCCAAGTAACAGTATTTGAACTGTTGCGTTCGTTTGGTGAGTGAGAGTGCCGGAGCCCAAACTCCTTTCTCATCCCCTCCCTAACTCCTTTCCCATCCCCTTTTCTTTACAGGGTCGGCAGCGCGAGTGTGACGCCACGTGTTGCACACGTCCATAGGCCGTGGTAACCGCTTTCCATCAGGTAGGCCGTGCGCTTGTCTGCTACCTTAGTGGTATACTATAAAATATAAAAATAAATCTAAAAAAAAAAAAAAAAAAACCGAGGGGATTTCCGCACGAAAAAAAAACATATAAAAATATAATTATTTAAGTTTTTAAATTAAAATTTTAAATTAAAACTTGTTCTAGGTTCTTGACTGTTCCAAGTTTAGACTTCTAATGCATTATTAAGTCAGTACTTTTTTGCTCGGCATTTTTATAAAAGGACTAGCTGTAGCCCGCGGCTCCGCCCACGTAGATGCCGGTTATCGTGACCAACGAACTATTATCCCCTATTTCATGTCCACACAGGTCGAAATTTCAAATACACCTTTTTTGTATACATTTTTTGTACCATTTGATCGGCATTTCTATCAACTTTAAAAATGAAAAAATGTAGTTATAGCACAGATTACTGTTATAGTGACATAAGTACAATAGTTGCACTTATAGTCTCGCGAAGTTTTTTGTAGATATTGATATGTTTAATAATATTATAAAACTTTTTTTTTGTTATCAATCAATCAAAATTATCAATAACTCCGGCCCGGCAGACTTCGTACTGTCTCAATCGATAACAATTTCCATATTTATTCACCTTTGAAACCTTCTCTGGACCTCCACAAATAATTCAAGACCAAAATTAGCCAAATCGGTCCAGCCGTTCCCGAGTTTTAGCGAGACTAACGATATAAAGATTTCCGCAATGCATGAAAGACATTTTGACTATTTTTTTTACACTTTGGGTTGGTTTTAGTACTGATTTCTAAGGCATGAAACTGCCTTAAGCGGACGTCCGCGCGGCACGCCCGGGACCCGCTCGCTTCAATAAACGGGCTTATTGGCTGTTGTTTTCTCTTTGCTCATCGTTGTTTTACTACGTAATAATATATTAAGCTTTCCAACAACACGACTGTACACGTACAACGTTGCAAAATTGAACTAACAGCAATACCTAGTCCGCACTCCGCGACGGGACTGCGAGGGGTTAGCACGGAGCCCGCAAACTTGGCCACGCGCGTGAACACGGTGCGGACACGCCCGCGTAACATAGTTTCAAGCCTAAGGATCTCTAATTTTTTGAAGGAATAAATACCGCGGTAGCCTAGTGGTATGGTTAAAGGACTGCTGAGACGAGGTCTCGGGTTCGATCCCAGGTATTACCATGGCACACACCAATGACTTTTCGATGCTTTTCGAAGTTATGTGTGTATTTATCGCAGGTTTATAAGTGCCTTACGTACATTGGGACCTAAACATAAACTGGCGAAATGTGGGTGCTAGCACCTCTGCCTACCCCTTCGGGGATATAGGCGTGAGTTTATGTTATGTTATGTAAATATAGCCTATGTTATTCAGTGATAATGTAGTTTTCTAAAGGTAAAATAATTTTTGAAATCGGTCCAGTAGTTGTTAAGTTTATTCGTTACATACAAAAATACTTACAAATCTTTATAATATTCGTGTAGAAGTATAGATAACAGAACTGCCGTCATTACGCTGGGTATAGCTGTAATTATAATTTTAATTTTGTTTATTTAGTTAGTTGACCAGGCGAGGCCGCGGTGGCGGCCTAAGTCCTCCGGCAAACCTGGGGTTATCCTTTCGAGGGCTTACCCGGGGTGCTCGGCAACGGACACTTGGGGAGGACACCGTGCGGTTTTAGTCGATACACGACATTACCACCCCCGCTGACCGGCGGGCGGGTATCCGAAGGGATTTCCGCACGTAAAAAAATAAAATAAAAAAGTATTATTATAGTTAAAGTATTCGCCCTGCGTTCTTCACTGCGATCTTCCCCATCTTTTAATCGTGAAGTGCTCGGTTACTGCAAATAGGTTTACTCCCCTATTACGTCTCAGATACCCCCCCGCCGGCCAGCGAGTGCAGTTATGTCGGACTTGAACCGCATGCCGTCTCGGGTCTTCAGAAGCCGTGATGAAAGGTTGCCCATAAAGCATTTCCTTCGTACCCCAAAGGTACCGGGTACCTACAGACGTGAATGTGTTAGTTATGAATAAAATACGTTATTCTAACCTAACTCTTGGATGAAAAGATAATAGTATTAAATTTACAGAATAACTGTCACTCGAAGATAACGCGCTTAACAGCGTGGTCGCCTCTCGAGAACTGTTTCGTAAAAGTGATTCCTATTCAAATTGTAGATATAAAACCATTTGAATTTAAATCACTTTCATTAATTTAGGTATTTTGACGTAATACAAATAAAAAATAAAAATAATTATTCTACGACATTCTACACAGCGCTCTCTAGACCCAAAGTAAGCATAGTTTAACTAGCTTTTGTTATGGGTTCTAGAATGCGGATAAACTTACTTAAATACTTGTTTTGTAAATAAATACATATTATACATAGAAACACCCAGACCAACCCAAATAGATATATTCGTGCATACAAATATTTGCACTGAGCGGGAATCGAACCCGCGCCCCCTGTCGTAGCAGTCGAATGCACTACCGCTACGCCACAAAGGCCGTCAAGACGAAAGACTTTCGGTGCGAACCCAACTTCACTGATTGACGGACGCGATTGGCGGTGGCTTCCTTTTCGCTTCGTTTCCATAAAAGCAGTATGAGGCAAATCAATCAAAATGAGTAAGTGTATCCTGAACTCCGCAGTGGAACCGGGAACAACACCAAGATTATGATATTGTCAAAGTGTATAAATGTAGCGGCGATAGCAAGTGGTGTACGTAACGGACTGCCGAGACGAGGTCTCGAGTTCGATCCCCAGTCGCCCCGGGCACACACCTCTGACTTTTCGTAGTTATGTGTGTATTAAAAATGTTGATTATCGCTCGCTTAGTAATGTACCCGGTAGATGGCAAAAGGCTCGCCCCCAATTACATTGAGACCTAAACATAACTGGCGAATCGTGGGTGTGTAATATACTCTGCCTACCCCTTCGGGGATACAGGCGTGAAGTTATGTTATGTATAAATGTAGTTCAGAATATTTTTGAGTTGAGAGTGAGACGAAATTAGTTTAAAAGCGTGAAATAAATTGTAATGCACTACAAATTTGGTATCGCGAACGCTACGAATGATATGGCCATCGCCATCTAGCGGCGTAGTAACGATATATATTTATATCACAGTAGCAAAACAACAACATCATCTGAGTAATCTGTTTATCATGCAACATTGTCGTAAAATGTGTATAGAATTGTGAAAACTGATGTATTCAAATATTGATTTATATAGGTCATTGGGTCATTTGAGCTCTAACGACCTAGGCATTGTTTAATAATAGTGTTATGTGTAATATATTATTGAGCTGAGTGAGACGAAGTCGAGCGAAAGCTCCTCATACCAGACTTCAGGATTTTCTTTGTCACAGGTCTCCTCCTAAACTACTAATCCAATCAGAACCAAATTTGGCATGATTAAAGAGGTCAATCAGAGGAAGGTTTATGGATATATTTTGAAAAAATTTATGCTACCACAGAGGAATGATCACCGTTAAAAAAATTCCAGATGGAATTACATAATAACCGCTCGAGACACTGTGACCAAACTTTACACGCTCAGAAAGCATGTCCAGAGTTGTGACTTTTAAAAAGAATTTTCAAAATCGGACTTGCCACGGAGGAATGATCACTGTTCAAAATTTTCAAAATCTGATCACGATGTTTCACTCAGCTCAACATTGCAAGCAGCGATTCGCCTTGCAGACCTAGTATATGGATATGCTATTTTGTAATTACCAGCACCAGTCAGGTTTAAGATAAGATTACATTTGTTTTTTTTTTTGCTGAATTCAATAAACCTCTGGATATCTGATGTATCCACTAAGCTTTTTATTATTAGTTTTTTATTATTATTTTCCCTTTATTAAACTTAAATACATATTAAATTATATTTTTTTAAGTACATTCTATACAAAAAAAAAAAACAAATATATTTAAAAATATAAAAAATAGTGGCCCACCGGCATCGGGTACAGGGACCAAGCCACCGGTGGTTAGGGCTCCAGAGAGAGGAATCTCCTCACAATACGTGCCGTGTCGAGGAGCACTGCATTCTGCATCAAGCCCTTGACCCAAGTGCCTAACGCGAGCCTCTTGAGATGTTGATCGAGGCTCTTGGCAATCAGTCCGTGAACCGATACAACTATCGGAACAATAATCGCCGAATCCACACTCCACATGTTGACAACCTCGTGAGCCAAATCCAAAAACTTTATTTGTTTTTCTTTTTCGGCTTTCACAAGATTCTCGTCATGTGGAATGGTGATATCGATAATTATTGCGCGGCACTCTGATCGATCAATCAACACTATATCAGGTTTATTGGCTACAATAGTCCTGTCAGTGATGATAGATAGGACTATTATTATTAGCTATTAACACACCGAAATTACTAAATTACTAGCATCGCCCGCGACTTCGTCCGCGTGGATTTAGATTTTTAAGGTTTTTTGTTTGTGCGGAACCCTAATTCTTTTTCTGAAATAAAAGTAGCCTATGTTATTATTACCTATTTTTGGCAGTGAAAGTCCCGTCATCATCGGCCCAGCCGTTCCAGATATTAACTAATTCAAACAGATAGAGACAATAAAACTAAAAGGTTTTTTAGGGTTCCGTCGCCAAATGGCAAAAAACGGAACCCTTATCGATTCGTCATGTCTGTCTGTCTGTCCGTCCGTATGTCACAGCCACTTTTTTCCTAAACTATAAGATCTTTGCTGTTGAAACTTGGTAAGTAGATGTATTCTGTGAACCGCATTAAGATTTTCATACAAAAATAGAAAAAAAAACAATAAATTTTGGGGGTCCCCATACTTAGAACTGAAACTCAAATGTTTTTTTTTTCAAACCCATACGTGTGTGGTATCTATGGATAGGTGTTAAAAATGATATTGAGGTTTCTAATATAATTTTTTTCTAAACTGAATAGTTTGCGCGAGAGACACTTCCAAAGTGGTAAAATGTGTGTCCCCCTCCCCCCCTGCAACTTCTAAAATAAGAGAATGATAAAACTAAAAAGAATTTATGATGTACATTACCATGTAAACTACCAAAGATAATTGGTTTGAACGAGATCTAGTAAGTAGTTTTTTTGTAATACGTCATAAATCGTAAACTGCAATTTACTTTTCATTCAATCACCCCAAAAAAAACATAGATTATTTTGTAAATCTAACTAAACTAAACTAAATAAAACTAAAGTAAAATAAATAATTAAAAGAAACTTAAACCTAAAATGCATCGTGGAATTCCTCCGCATCGCATGCCTCCTTGAGACTCCTGCCTAGAAGACTGGCAGCATTGCCACGTTGTATGGCAATACTTATTCTCTGTGCTAAAAAGAAGCCAGCCTTCTGGTCACGAGAAGCGTCGATCATACGTGTTGCAATCTCCCTGAAGAGACTGCGAGCACTCGGACCCCATGCCCCTAACGTTTCGACGACAAATTCATAATCTCCAATTAAATTTGAGTATTTGCGCCGTTTAAGAGTCTCCGCAGAAGCAGCAGCAGCACCGGCACAGCCAGCCGTGCTGGCTATATGGGTAGGAGCAATGGTGTCGACGCATGTTGCGTCCCAAACCAGAGTCCTACCCATTTTCCATGGCATTAATGACATACCGTCCGGTCTCTTGCCATCGTCGCGTGCCAACTCAAATATGAAAATTAAAAAAGAAACATGCTGCTACGGAACCCTTAATGGCCGAGTCCGAATCGCACTTGGCAGCTTTTTTATTGTATGTATGTATCGCACAAACCTGTTATTTTAATGTTACAAATAGGCACTTTAATTCAATTTATTTTTAAATAATACATTCCCAAAGGAGAAGGCAGCAAAAAAAAATTAACTGCTTTTATACATAAATTCATAAGTATTTAATGAATATATATTACTTCCGTTAATTGCGTTACTTTTCTAGTAGATACCTATGTAATCTATGTATATAAAACAAAGTCGTATAATAATGACTGCGACGAACTCAAGAACGGATGGATTGATTTTCATCATCATTGGTTTTCAAATTGTTCTCCGCCTATATTGTGCTTTCTTGTGGTTTCTTTTTTCGCTGTAATCCCCGGTTATAATTAAATAATTAAAATTATGAAACATTCATGAAATAAATCCAGTTTATAAGGTAACCAACATAACTTGATTCTAAGGCGGAACGAAGTTTGTTGGGTCAGCCAGTTTTAATATATATTGACCGAGTCTTTTTTCACAGACTTTACCCATTGACTTAAGAAATCTGGCTGTAAATGCAGGATCTGTAAATCTTAATGTTTATAATTCTGCTTTATAACCTAAATGAATAAACCTATTTGAGTTTCGCCCAACTCACTATCAAAACGAGACAGGAGTTTGTGACACCCTCATCCGAGGGGATTTCCGCACGGAAAAAAGAAAAAAAGTCACTAAGCACTTATTTATTATTCAAAATTTAATTTCCATTTTGCGTTTAAATAATTATTTTTTTATTTATTTATTGCATACAATTTCATATTTACATATTAAATTATATATAATTTAATATTTGACATAATTTATTAATTTATAATTTTATATATTTGATATTATATATATATTTGATTAATCTACAATTTAATTATGGTAATAATTTATACATTTGTATTTTTTATTATTTAATGTAAATGTAGGGAATTAATTTTATGAATACACTAACATAATTTAAATTTGCAAATACCTATTAACAAATAGGATCTTTGTTATCTAAATAAATAAATAAACTATTATTATATTATTATTAAAATGATACTATGTTTCCAGAACACGTATGGCAAGTGAACGTACAGAAGAAGGGCCTGGGTGCTACGAAGAACATCCAGGGCTTGTACAACCTGTGCCTCACAGACAAGACGTTGACGCTGGTGAAGATTAAGAGTCACAATAACATCATCAGTGACCTCGGTATTCCTGAGCGAGTGGAGTATTCCTTGAAGAACATTCGGAGGTAATTATATTACCATAGCACCTTTGGAGACTTGTATGAATGACAGGTATGATGTCTGCCATTAGATCTCCACAACCCATTAGTGATATTGTAGTTCTTTAGTTAGACCAGTTGTCGGGCTTTTTAGGGCTTCAATCACCCGTAACAACTGCCATAGATTTCCGTATGGCAACCGGTACCGATGGACGGCTTAACGGACTCCGAGGCACAGAGGGGTCTCATTGTGTTAAGAATGATCACACATTGAAATAAAACCATTATTAACGGATTTTTTTTTAATATTTAGGACACGTCAATTTGACTTCACCTCGCCTGATGGTAAGCTGAAGGTAAAGTCTCAGGATAGAGCGTCACCATTACATACACGTACCATGTTAACAATGGTGGCATTCAGCTTGACGGCCTCATCAGAAGAGGATTGTCGTCGCAGCACCGCGTGACACCCACCGGTCCCACTAGTGATGTCTATCGCGATTTATTTGATGTTATTTTATATTTTACATTGATCCCGACGTTTCGGTTGCTTTTCAGCAGCCATGGTCACAGGGAGATAACATAACATATAAATATAAAATAACATAGAATAACACATATAATAACATAAAATAAACTATAAAATAACATCAAATAAATCGCGATAGAGTCCGTTAAAAAAAAGTTTTATTTCAATGTGTGACATTCGCGTAAACTTCCGACATTATCATGATCACTCATCCTAATACTAACATGGCTAGTATTGCTAAGCTTTGCAATATGTCAACCTACTCGTATACTACTGTACTGTCTTCCACATCCAGCTTATCACAGCTATTTACTGTTATCAGGTCGTCAGTTCATCTTGAGGGGAGGGGGGTCCCTCATTTAAAAAAACCACTGGCACTTCAGGAGTGCCGACAAAAGTGAAAACACGAAAAATAATATTTACACAGCCATCTATGTTGTTCATTCTTACTGGTGGTAGAAATTTGATGACATAAATTGGTCACAAAATTCGGCAGGGTAGGTTGGTACCTACCCTGCCGAATTTTGTGCACGATTGCGAAAAACCCTCCATAGTAATCCAATTTCGGTTTGATTGCGTTCAGGGGTCAGCAAGTGCATAGCCGGGCAGGGGGATTGTGGTCGCAGCACTAGTGGGGCCGGTGGGTGTCACGCGGTGCTGCGACGACAATCCTCTTTTGATGAGGCCGTCAAGCTGAGTGCCACCATTGTCAACATGGTACGTGTATGTAATGGTGACCCTCTTTCCTGAGACTTTACCTTTAGCTTACCATCAGGCGAGGTGATGTCAAATTGAAGTGTCATAAATATTAAAAAAAAAATATATGAATCAGTTCGAAACATCATCGAGGTCAGAACAAAATAGATCATCAGATACAATAAACATATATGGCGTTGTTATAAAAAATATGGAATCACAGTGACGATGACGCGATTTCCATGATTTCACCCAAAACGTGCTCAAAAGGCCGAATGAAATTTTCCCTTCAATAATCCCTTCTATTAGTGATTAGATTAGGTGTAATTTTTACGTTTTTTTTATTTTCTATTTTGATAAAATTACTAACCGAAATTAGTAGTATTCCTCCTAACCCCTCCAGCTAAGTTAAATTGCTTGTGTTAGGAGTGGGTTCACGTCAGTAGTGTAATGGCCAGGAATCGAACCCGAGACCTCTTGATCTTAACACCAACTCCGTAACCACTAAGCTACCGGCGCTTTCATTACATAAGCTCAGTTAAATTAATTTATTTGAAGTGTAGGACACTACTCCATAAATTTTTTTGTTTGGTCAATAATCACAAAGGAAGCATAAAACATAACAAAACATAACTTTACGCCTGTATCCCCGAAGGGGTAAGCAGAGGTGTATTACACACCCACGATTCGCCAGTTATATTAAGGTCCCAATATAATAGGGGGCGAGCCTATTGCCATCTACCGGGCACATTATTAAGCGAGCGATAATTATCATTTATTAATGCACACATAACTACGAAAAGTCAGAGGTGTGTGCCCGGGGCGACTGGGGATCGAACTCGAGACCTCGTCTCAGCAGTCCGTTACGTACGCCACTGGGCTATCGCCGCTCAATTGCTATTTCAAAGGAAGCAGGACGTTATAATACTCGTACATGCCATGAACTTGAAATTATAATTAGTTAATAAAACATTTCTTTAAAATACAGTATTTGTGTACAGGAAACCGCAAGTAAATAATATTTAAGTATTTGTTTACTTGGTTTGGGGAAAAACCTTACTTGACGCATGCTATGTGCACACAGAATTGTAGGCTAAACCCGGAACAGTAGGTAACTATTATACCGAACGCATACGATAACATATACAGTAATAAACAAACAAACGTATGATTAATCCATACATCTATACTCTATACATATAAATAAAATTTGAGTGTCTGTTTGTAATATTGAAATAACCGTTTTTTACTACATGTATATGAATATATATACGGTACTGTGGTGTCTGAACCTCATTTCACACCACGATGCGGTTACCTGGCCATTATGTGTCAGAGTTTAAATAAAACTATTGTATCAATTTAAAATTTGAATGAGGAACGATAAAAAACAATCGCTGCCTGGACATTCGGGATCTGAACGGGCCTTGTGGAGCCGTTCCGATTGAAGCTGAGAAAAGTATCCTGGGAAGAACCCCGCTTTAAGCCCTATCCTTGGGCCGAGTCCGCGATATACGTCCCAGTTCGCTAATAAAAGTTAAAAGAACCGCGTAAAGTCCCTAATAATATAAGTAGGAAGTGCAAGTGGTATATAAATAAATAACATATTATCCTATTTGATCGTTGTAATTTCATCACTTCATACACGCGTGGTACTCAACCCCCTGAGTACCACAGTACATACACCAAAACAACATTTTTTACAATTTTTGTCTGTCTGTCCGTCTGTCTGTCTGTCTGTTTGTTCCGGCTAATCTCTGAAATGGCTGGACCGATTTTGACGGGACTTTCACTGGCAGAAAGGTAATATAACAAGGAGTAACATATGCTACTTTAATTTTAGGAAAAATAATTAGGGTTCCGCGCAAAAAAACTACAACTCTAAAAATCTTAATCCACGCGGACGAAGTCGCGGGCACAGCTATTTTACTATAATATTAGCTGTTGCCTGCGGCTCCGCCCGTGTGGCATACTGGTCACGTTCCCGCGACCCTTATGAACCTATTCCCTGGATGTAAAGTAAAAGTTAAAGAGATATATAAATGTATTATGTAATAAATATCGCTAGCTAAATCCTACTAATATTATAAACGCGAAAGTTTGTGAGTATGTATATATGTATGTATCTGTGTTGCTGTTTCACGCAAAAACGGCTGAACGGATCTGGCTGAAATTTGGCACAGGGATACATTATAGTCCGGAATAACACATAGGCTACTTCTTATCCCGGGTATAGGGTCCCATGGGTTGCGGGAACGTGATCAGAATTCTACGCGGGCGGAGCCGCGGGCAACAGCTAGTACAAATATATAGATAATATATCTATCTCTTAGCCAAATTTCTTCAGAAACTATGTTCATCCGTTTTTGCATGGAAGGATAAGAAACATCCATCTATATTGAAAAACTAGCTGTGCCCGCGACTTCGTCCGCGAGGATTAAGATTTTTATGATTTTAGTTTTTTGCGCGGAACCCTAATTATTTTTTCTAGAATTAAAGTAGCCTATGTTACTCCTTGTTATATTGCCTGTCTGCCAGTGAAAGTCCCGTCACAATCGGTCCAGCCGTTTCAGAGATTAGCCGGAACAAACAGACAGACAGACAGACAAACATTTAAAACAATGTTATTTTGGTGTATGTACCATATATATATATTCATATACCTGTAGTAAAAAACGGTTATTTCAATATTACAAACAGACACTCCAATTTTATTTATATGTATAGATATTCACATTTATCACATAAGGAGAATTAGTCCGATGGGATAAATAATTGGGTTACCAGCATGTAAAAAGCACAGCAAGGTTTGAGCAACGTCCTTCAGTATGAAGATGGCTCACTGATGATGATAATATAATCTACTAGCTGATGCTCGGAAGTCGATTATCGTTTCTTTGATCATATCTCCAGTTCTGCTCAACCAATTGTAATCATACATACGGCAGAATTTAAGTCTGACCAAGAAGTCTTTTTTAATAAAAAACCCCATCAAAATTCATAGTCCAGTAGTTTTTGCGTCCATCGCGAAGAAACAAGACAGGAATTTAAAAAAAAAAAAGAACATCGTCAGAATCGTTGATTTAATATAATCCAAGTATTTTTTTTAATATCTCCAATGTACAGACTTACTATACTTACTTATCTATACTAGGAACGATTCTGAAGATCGATTCTTAGTTAGATTTCAGGTCTGCTGTATGTTAGATTGCAATTGGTTAAACCGGATATATATTTATGGCCAGAAAACGATAACCGACCTCCGTGCGGGCGCCGCCGCGGGTATCCGCTAATAATTGAGCTGAGCGGAGCGAAGCTCTTATACGTGGCTAAGTCGTTTGGTCGAGACTGTACTCCTCCGGAACCACAATACCGATCTTGACCAAATTTGCCATCGATAGTGTAGACACCGCTGAGTGTTTAGAGGCGTCAACTGTTCAAATACAATGTACCATTGAGGAATAATCATCGAAAAACAGTTTCACGAGCGCGCGGCCTTAGCTAAGCGCGCGACCGTAGTAAGATGTCTTATTTTCAAGTAAGAGTCCTGCTCGCTCAGCACAATTTATTTCAGTCACACCATGCACTGAATTCCTAGTTATTAGTTTCGTTATTAGTATTAGAGTTAACGGGATATTTACTATGAGCGCGGATGCCAATACACTAATGTCTTATCGAATAAGATTTGTGGAGGAACGGGGGCTGATGTTCCTCCAACACAAAGGGAGGATCCTCCGACCAGGCAAGGTTATCTCGCCTGGCGGGCCGCGACCCAACGGTTGTCGTTGGGATGTTGTATATATGTTATACCAGCGCGCGAACTTCACTTTCGCGATTCAGGATTAGTAGTGACGTAGTAGTATGGAAGTAGTGCAACTTGTTGTCGCTAGATGGCGCTGGGTATATGTGATATCGCCACAGATTTTAAAGTTGCACACTATTCTAAGCTTTGTCGGAATCGAATAAAGTTAATATATCGAATATTTAATTACCACTTTTAAAATGCTGGAGCAATTATCCGCCTGATCTGAATTGACCCCAAGACATGAGTTTCAGCTATCCAGTACCAGGTACATGTAGCGCACTTGGTAGAGTATTTGCTTTAGAAAGTTCACTGTCGCGGAATCCAGTGTCCTGGATGTTCCATTCTGCGATTTAAATTTATAAAAAAAAAACTTTCTCTGTAATATTTACTATCGCAAATTCGCGTATTTTACTACCAATATATGTTTTTTATTCACTGTACACGGTGCATTCAGAAATAGCTGCTGTTAGTCGTGTATGCGCTTTTGAAATCCTTGTTATGTTTGAGTGACAGGTGACGCCATATTCCTGGAACTGTGCGTACGCAAAATTTTGTACGATTATGTAAATTTATCAGCGGTAGTTTCCTTACTCTTGAATATCAAGTACCAAGTGCTAGTATAGTCTTTTACGAATTAGGAGTACAGATGTTTTATTATTTTAAGACTAGGTAAAGCCTTCTATTTTTAGGGATTTTCTTTAGAAACGCCCTATTGCTATCGAGTTGTCGTCGACGTCGTCGTTGCCAATTTTCTGTCACGGTATTGGGTATGAAGGAGATGAGCTATCGAGTTGCTGTTTTCGGTAATAGATTCGTGCTGGGGTGAACCATTGCAAGATAAAGAAAAAATCGCAAAAAATCGCAAAAAAAAAACGCAGAATCGAAAATCCCTTGTATTCGGCTGAGCTCGTCTCAGGAATTCAACTTGTTTAAACTAAGTTGTCACTTTACTTTTTCTTCCTCTTGCGATCCAGTCGTGGCCTTGCTTTGTATTGAACTATGAATACGCAAGCCCGCCGGAATATCCTACTCAAGAACATTCTGCTACATTCCAGAATGTTAAAGTACATTCGAGATTACTTTGATGTGTGCTTGTTTGTCGTATATGGACATGTTCAGCATTTGAGCACTCTTTACTATCGAACTAGTCATATTTAAACTACTAATAAGTTTGTTGAATATACTGCTTCCGGGCTTGGGGAGGAAACTTGTGTTCGTTTCGTTCTAAACGTTTCGTCGATCACTGCGGTCGACATCTTCAGTGGTACAGGTCCGGGTGCCAACGAGAGCGGAGAACCCTCCTCGGCGGCGACTTCTCTGCGCACTTCCTATGGACCACGACCAAACTGCCCGTAAGCAGTATATTCAACATGCAACACCGGCCGTGAAAGCCTAAGATTTATACTAATAAGTTTGCATTTTACATTGCAGATGTGGCGATTCCGAATGTTTCTTCTACCTGGACGTGGGGCGGCAGACTACGACCGGCGGCGGAGAGCTCTGGATGCACACCGAAGACTCCAACATCGCTCAGAGCATGCACTCCACTATATACCAGTATGTTCATACCGTACCCCCAAGATATTACCTATGTATTTTGTTGTTCGATAGTGATAAGTATGAGTAGTATAGCTGCGAAATAGTTTCCACTAACTTCTAGAAAGCGGCGATAGCCCAGTGGCGTACGTAACGGATTGCCGAAATGAGGAATCGAGTTCGATCCCCAGTCACCCCGGGCACACACCTCTGACTTTTCGTAGTTATGGGTGTATTAAAAATGTTTATTATCACTGGCTTAGTATTGTGCCCGGCAGATGGCAATAGGCTCGCCCCCTATTAGGTACATTGGGACCTAAACATAACTGTGTGTGTGTAATACACCTCTGCCTACCCCTTCGGGGATACAGGGGTGAAGTTATGTTATGTAACTTCTGGAAACGATAGCAATGGTCTGGATTGGCGAGTATAAAGTGACGTCACAATTCTGTAGAATGTCATGTTGCGTTTTGGCGGGTTATTTGAATTGACCAATTTAAGTGGCCTATGATGGACTAGTGGTTCCGACAGTGTTTGGGTCACAGTTCTAACCTAACCTCACCCAGAAGCGCCGGAACCACTAGTCCGGTAAGTTAGATTTCGATAACGTGACTTGTTAATACTACTGCATCCATTTGTTATTTCATCTGCATCATCGGACTACTGAGCCGAAAAAGTCTCAGTAGTTTATTTCTTTTAAATATTTTTTTTAAAAGAATATTAGTAACCGAAATTACTAATATTCCCTCTAACCTCTCCAGCTAAGCTAAATTGCTTGTGTTAGGAGTGGGTTCACGTCGCTAGTGTAATGGCCAGGATTCGAACCCGGGACCTCTCGATCGTAGGCTCGACTCCTTAACCACTAAGCTACCGACGCTTCCTAGTAGTTCGATCATCGGACTATTTAATCGAACTACTGATACTAAGCTTATTATGCTACTAATCATCTGTCTCTTTCCAGCGCAATGCGCAATTGTGCACGCGAGATAGAGAACGAACGCGATCATATTATTCTTCCAACGGGTGAGCAGCCGTCTAGGACGCGGTCCAACTCCGACGTCAAACCCAAAGTTGGGCTCAGTGGTGAGTACTCCGTTTAACACCGTAGTGGGTTGTGTTACGGGAACGGCTGTTGGTCATTTATGGAGTGTGTTATGTTATGACCTTTCGTTATTGAAACGGATTCCAGATATGAGCTAAAGATGTAGAAAGAAAATTCTTTGAAGCGACAACGAATCTTAAACTGAAACCGTCCCTGTCTGGCTACCATTCCCCAAGGTCACTAGCTGATCGCCTCTACTTAACCTATTGCAATCAAACATACGGCAGATTTTAAGTCTGTCCAAGACCTTTCTAATAGAAAAACTGCATTAAAATTTGTTAAGTAGTTTTTGCGTCCACCGCGAACAAACAATAAATAGAAGAATTGAAAAAAAAAGAGAAACATTTTTGAGTGCAGAATCGTTGAAACCCAAAATATTTTTCTTTAAATATTTCCAATATTCTGAACTAATTTACAATTCTATAATAGTACCCATAATATTTTTTTTATTTATTTTATAGTTTTATAATGCTTTTTTATAGTAATGTGCCCGGTAGATGGCAATAGGCTCGCCCCTATTACATTGGGACCTAAACATAACTGGCGAATCGTCGGTGTAAAATACACCTCTGCCTACCCCTTCGGGGATGCAGGCGGGAAGTTATGTTATAATTTTTAAGTATTTAGAGGCAGCAACGCCGGAGTGACTAAACCCGTTTAAATACAAGCACGTCTTAAATCTGTATGCCAAAAGCGCTTGTAGCGTGAACGCTGAGGCATACAGTCTGCTATCTTCAGTTTGCTGGCTCGATTCCTACACCAACTCTATCGACGTGATTTAACGTATTACTCAATTTCCTAATCCTTGAAAAAGCTAAACTATTCAAGTTCAAACCTTCTTCATTTTCAGACAATTTTGTTTCTACAATAAAGACATCAGAATACAATTCAACACTCCATGTATGACCTATTTAGGTGGTGATGTAAAGTAGTTCATTTAGTTAAACAATCGTATAATAACTTGTCTTAAGGGCTATTCTCCTTTGTCTGACCATCAGTATGTAGAACATTGCTTGCTCTCTCATTTCACATGTAGAACTATAGTTGCTTTTTGTTTAGAATAGATTTTTTATCAGATATGACTAACATAACAGTGTCCATACAATTTGTCAATAAAATCTTGAATAAAAAGTATTTGTGACTAAAATATTGTGAAACTTTGATGCCAATGTGTTTTGTATTTACACTGGATAAAGTTTAAAATCCTATAAATGTCTATATTAAAAGTAAGTTCCAAAGTAGTTTGTAAATGTTTTTTTATATTTTTTTTTATATTTAGGACACGTCAATTTGACTTCACCTCGCCTGATGGTAAGCTGAAGGTAAACTCTCAGGAAAGAGGGTCACCATTACATACACGTACCATGTTAACAATGGTGGCACTTAGCTTGACGGCCCCATCAGAAGAGGATTGTTGTCGCAGCACCGCGTAACACGCACCGGTCCCACTAGTGCTGCGACCACAATCCCCCTGCTCGGCTATGCACTTGCTGAACCCTGAACGCAATCAAACCGAAATTGGATTACTATGGAGGGTTTTTCGCAATCGTGCACGGTGGTATCTACCCGGCCGAATTTTGTGACAAATTTGTGTCATCAAATTTCTACCATATATATACCATAAATAACGATAAGTTATTTTTAAAGAAAACTTCGTCGGCTAGGTGCTGACTGATAGCGATAAGCAGCGCGGGAGTCGTGACGCCGAGATGTTTATCTCCGTTCTGTGAATAGAACATTTCCATCTAGTGGTGAAGAGTCCACTTCACACGATTACTTCCCTTCCAAGTTTTCCTTCCCTTCCGATGGTTATTCGTTACTATTTATTTATAAGTGTACATACATATACTTTCTTCCTCCAGTGTAGGTATAGACAACAGCCCGCTATCTGCTTCTGTCCTTACACATTTCATGAGCTTTCTAATGTCATTGAGCTGAGCGAAGCGAAGCTCTTATACGCGGGATAGCCACTTCATTGTCGTTGTACTTCTTTTCTCCTGCTTGACCGATCTTGATCAAATTTACCACGGTGATAGTGTAGACACTGAGGAGTGTTTTGAAGTGGAGATGGTTCGTGTCTGATGTACCATTGAGGAATAATCACCGAAAAACAGTTTCACGAGCGCGCGGCCTTAGCTAAGCGCGCGACGTTAGTAAGATGTCTTATTTACAAGTAAGAGTTGCTCGCTCAGCTCAATTTATTTCAGTGGCACCCTGCACTGAATTCCTAGTTTTAGAAGCACTTGAAACTGGCGAGCTTGCATGAACGGTTTGATGATGGTTGAGGAAGCTATTTATTTAGTCTATTTGTCTAATAATAATTTGAGAAAATATGATGTTTAAATATGTCGATTGCGTAGATTTTACCATTTTTACCCAACTTCGCTGTTATATTTCAATAATGTACACAATTATTTCGCTTCTGTTGAGAGAATATTCACCCATCGCTATTTGTAAACTACCTATCCGACACGAATCGCTCACCGCGCTGTTACCCGCACTGCTCATCGCTAACATCTAGCCCACGGCTTTAGTGAGTACTGCCGAGTACATGCAGAGTCCACACCGATATGCAGTGAAAACGTTCGAATCATGTTTGGTGGTTTCTTTTTTGATTCCTACTGAATTTTATTAAGTTGAACCACTGGAGGGTAGGAGTAGTGTTAAATTCAAAGTCTACTTCGAAAGCGTCACAGAAAAGTGCCAGATTTTGATATGTATGAAGATAGGATCGGCATTGCTTAAGTGACGTAGTGTACGTAGCCCTGCTACAGTCGAGGATCGTGGATAATTAAAAGCAAGCTTGGCCAGCTGGCTTTCTGTATGTGTTTATTTTGTGGTGAAATTAAGTTAAACATCAGATCATTTCATTTACTTCTAAAAATCCGTCTAAGGGTGAACTAGAAACAAACCCAATGTATATCAGTTATTTGATATGATGATATGTTTATGAAAATCAGTCTCGGATTCGATCATTTTCATCTGCATTAAAAAAATATACTTGGATCTTACCAAATTTAAATTAATAAGAGATGGATGAATTGCACGCAAAATTGGTCTTTACATCACGGGGTTAAAGTAGGTTGTCCCTTGCAGACAAGGGGCTATGCGTGGGCTCATGCATAAGACAATGCGTGTGCGCGAGCGCCACATACTCCATCGACGATTCTGCCGCACACCCCACGCAACCACTCAATGGTATAACATTCTGTATATAGTTCTGTACACGAAGGATTCGGCGGAGCATGTTTGGGTTTGGGATGGACTAACTTCATGGGCTTCGGGAAATTTTGATGCGATTGTGAGCTTTACGATTTGAAATATATCCATTTTATTCGAGATAGGAATCGTATCATTGGTAGCAAGATTGCTTACAAACGTGGAATCAAGTTAATAGATTTACCTCTATTGACCCGACGTCTTAGTGTCAAAATGAGTTTGGCAAACATTATTACGAGGTTACATTCATTTAAGTTTTTCAAATCAAGTAAAAGAACTTTAATGAAATTTCAAATATAAATTAAGAATATCTAGGACGTGTCCAGGTGTGGTCGCGGGTACAAGTCCCGTCCGGGATCTTCTCATTTTCCGAACTAAATCTCTTTGAAAAGAACTTTACTCTGAAATCTAATCACAATCTTGGTTTTTTCAGAGTGATAAAAAAACTGTTTCAACTGAACTGTTTTCACTTGATGAGCCAATTACCCTTTACCTATTATTGGACTGTTAATATGATAAAGAGGTTATATTTGTGTGTTACTGCGTAATTATCTTTCAGTTTGGCTAGAGAGGCCAAACAGAATTCTGCAAGCATATTTATTTAGTGCTGCCTAATTATGGAACGCTAGCAACACTTAGTATTAAATTTCATCATTCATCTAATCTGTTGGTTTAATTAGCGTTGCCTTGACACGTATATAATATATCAGAGAATTTCAAATATCTGGGACGTGTCTAGGTAGCTCAGTTGGTCAGAGCATTCCCCCTATAAGGGACTGGTCGCCGGTTCAAGTCCCGTCCTAGATGTTCTCTTTTTCCGATCTAAATCTAATGTTAAGCAAGTTGCTCCCAAACCCGAATGACTCCAATAAAAAAATCCAATGTATTATTCTGTTTTTCTATACCTAATATCTGTCTATTGATAATGTATTATATAGTAGATTTTTGTTATTGTGATGTTACGTAAGGACTTATCCTTGAAATTACTTTCCTCTTTCTCAACTAATATGAAACTGAAATTCGTCGCTTCTATTATTGTTGCTCGTTAACATAGAACTAGCGAACGCGTACTAATCCAAACATGTGTGAATAGAGGTACAACGTTAAGGTGCTTGTACACTACTTTGTAATCCGAAATGTGAATCTTCAACATTGCATGATAGGGCAGATATTTTATTTTTCACTGTTTGATGCCTGCAGTTATCCATAATTTGACTATGAATAATTAAAGCTTACCTCCGCTACGTTTACTAATTACTGTGCGCTGTACTAAACTTGTAATATAAGCTATATTCTGAATAATTGTAACAAATATGTGTATATAATGTTGTTTGCTTAACTTTGTCATACGATCGCTGTGAGATGTTCTCTTATAGGCGTTCAACTAATTCGCATTGTACTAATATTAACTGCTCGACCTTGGCATCTATATGGATTTTGACTGGGACCTATCAACGGATCTAGATAATAAAGGTTTCGCGTTTACAAAGTTACTAATGTATATAATGTTGCGAACACTAGTAAAATCATATTTAATATCCATCGCAAACTATATAAATGTACAGTACGACGCGTTTGGAATGGTACGTCGGAAAGAAGAGGGAGATTCCTGCTAAGTTCGGCTTGGTTCCGTTTTTTAGAGCGTTCCTTCTGCCGCAGACATTGGAGTGAAAGTTTTGTACCTTTATATCAAACTGTCAGTCTGATGTGGCATCGAGAGACTTAGCCGGACTCACACATTTTTTTCCGACGTGCCAACCTAAGCTACTGCTACTGCATATTTATTTGTATTATATTAACTTTTGTACTGAAAAGAGATAAAGCCATATGGGTATATGATACTATGGTTCTGTCTCATTATACTTATGCATAAACTACGTTATAAACTGGCATTACATTTTATACTTTGTAATGGAAAATGGCAATACTAGTTTTAAATTTTCGCGTTCTAAAACAGCCTGATCTTTCGACCAGCCAATGGCCAACACGGCCAGTCCAACTTGGTCGTAAAGACAATTAAAATGGAGAAAATACAACCAGTTTGCATAAATGTTTTGTACTCGATATCTTTCATTAACAGCCTTCTACAAAAGTTCATTGTATGAATATTTGAAATACATAGTGTAACTATGTAATATTATCGTTAATTAAATTGTAAATTAAAGTGACTAAATAATACTGCTTATCTTAACCACTGCATGGAATTAAAGGCTTTACAAAATCTATAAAATGAGATAATTGATGTCTATTGTAGCGTTACGAATCACTGTCCAATCCCAAATTTGTCCAACACCGAGCAAGCGGTTAAAAAGTACACCATTATCTGTTTTAGAAATGTTGAATAACGCACTTAACTCTCTCTTTCTCTCTACAGGAGAGTGTTAGAATCTAATAATACGGAGTGTGATTGTCATCATCACAAGAAGTCTGATTGATTAACAACAGAATTAAATTATTAAATATTTATTTAATCAACAAACGTTACGCTTCAGTGGACAAGACTCTTTATCGAAAATTATATTGTTTTCTTGCATTTTTAAGTTAAATAATAATTGGATATCATCGTCATTTATTATTTTGCTTGCATGAACATATATTTGTTGTCACCGCATCTTGAACAATAAATTGGCGTTTTGCATGTGGGTGGGTACCGGTATTGGCCACGTGTTTGTGTGCGTGTGTGTGTGTGTGTGTGTGTGTGTGTGTGTGTGTGGTACCTTGTCATGAACATACTATACTATGTAAATATGACTGTTACATCCATTTCGGGAGTTCGGCAAAATTTCCCCTTTAATATCTTAATTAAATAGGTTGTAGGTGGTTTGGAAAATACGAAAAATCCCTCTCAAAAAGTAATTTTTTCGTTGATATTTGAAATAATTTCTGATTTCTCTTCTTTTTCTGCATAAATATTATTGTATTTCATTAATAAATATAAAAAAGTGACCGTGAATGCCATTGGCGTTATTGCCAGATTCTTTTCTCACAGGCTTTACCTGTGCCTTGCGAATCATCCGGCTGCCAGTGTAAATGTATGAAGCTTTACGCATGACGTTCATAAGTGTTACTCGTACATATTTGGATTTGCTTGCGGTAATTGTTGACGAATTCCATTTGTTTTCGTTAGTTCACCTTCGTTCGGTTGATATGTACCCAGCATTATACACATAATAATTACAAACAATGTCTATGATTAAATACCTTTTGGTAATACATTCATCAAGCGTACTGCTAAAGCGTGGAATGCCCTGCCTGAGTCTGTGTTTCCGGAAACCTGGAAGTCTTCAAGTGTAGAGTGAACAGGTTACTTCTAGGCAAGCGTGCTTCACCTTAGCAACGGGTGAGATAGTGGTTGTGTGAATGTGTGGATGTGTGCATTAATAAACGTTAATTATCACTCGCCTAATAATGTGCCCGGTAGATGGCAATAGGCTCGCCCCCTATTACATTGGGACCACAACATAACTGGCGAATCGTGGGTGTGTTCTGCCTACCCCTTCGGGGATACAGGCGTGAAGAAGAAGAAGTTGTGTAAACCTAAACTGCATCGTGGAATTCCTCAACATCGCATGCCTTCTGTGGTAACGTGCCCAGAAGCCTGGCAGCATTGCCACGTTGAAATGCAATACTTATTCTCTGTGCTCAAGATCGTAACAACACTGTACCTAATTCAGCATCTCGTTTTTCAGACCCAGGTCCATATCTTTTTGCCGAACTCCAAACATTGTTCATACAACAAAATGTGTCATCAAATTAACTATTCTACTAAAGAAAGTTATTTTTTGTTATATCATGCTACAATGCAATGTGTAACAAAAGTTGCCACATTTTTGACATTATATTTCATTCTGTATAACTCACACGTAAACGATGACATTTTGAAACCTTATTGAATTCATATATAGTATTGTGGCCGAAATGTATATTCGGTGATCGTGCGCATTAACATCTCTATGCGAGAGAGGTACGTGTATTAAGCCGGCGCTCACGATCATACACACGACATTATAGAGATCTGAGGAAATAGTCTGAAGTGTATACGTGAAGACCTATAATTGGCTGTATGTCACTAAATTTAATTTTTATACTTTTGTTATGGCTGTTGGTTCTCCAAATAAATAAATAAATAAAAGCAGATTAACTTATTGAAATGTTATATCAAGAATAGCATTATTACCCGATAATATTATTTATTTACTGTAACAAAACCTAGTACAGAAGTTATATTGACAGCTACAGGGAGCAAGCCCTTATTGGATGGCATGCATCGGGTAATTACATTAATTCCAAGATGTCAAACCAGGAAATTACTTTGATTACTGAGTTGTATAGAGTTCCTTGAAGAATAGAATGATTTCTAGAACCGCTTACGATTAGGAGAGCTATGCGCTTGTATATATACCACTTTTGTATTTATAGCACACTGGTGTTACCAACAATCTCATTATAAACTTACCATGATGTCGCGACGACTTTATAATCATCGAACGTTTCAAGATCACAATCAAAACTTAATAAGAACTAAACGCCATCGTTTACACCGCATTATCTTCATAACCTCGCACCGGGTGCCACTGGGTGCATAAGTTTTACGTGTAGCTTATCATTGTCAACAGCCGACAGCCAGAATAACACACTAACCGATAAAACAGACGCGCCAGTGCGTTTGATAAAGCATCACCGAACTGAATCATTGCCTACCGGCTGCATATTCCAAGAGCCACTCAAGATTGAACACGAACGGACAAGATCAGCACCTTTGACCGGGGATGAAGTAGACAGGATTTTGCTAGAGAAAAACATGGCCCATTCGTCCTGTAAGGCCGTCAATGGAGAAAGGAAGATGCAATGGTCGAGGCGGGCCAGTACTGGGACTCGGTGGTCCAAATTGTCGCCGGCCCATTCTAAGAGTATGTATTTTTGGGGGCGTTCATGACACGTGACTAAAGATTTCGTGAAAGTGTTGCATAAACAGTTTGTGACGACATATGCTTTAATGTTTTCTTCATTTTTTACTTTATGTAGAAAAGTGATCTGGCCATTACATTCTTTTGTCATTAGTTCTATGCGTAATATGAACGCCTCCTTAATTCGTGCATATTTCATATTAACAGTACATTGCATTTACTAACTGTATATATTTATTTTGTGCTGCTACACGAAAGTATTTATGACTGTCGTGGTAGAAATAATTTCTACCATAATGGAAATATATTTTCTTGGGTGGTGCGTAGAAATGTTTTGTTCAATCGTCTGTTGAGTGTAAGCATGCTTCAAAACCAACATACAGACAGAAAATTTGTTTTCTTGCATGCTTTATCGTCTGCTTCTTTGTGTTTCGGTGATGGTTTTGTAACGTTTTGTATAATAAGTATAATTAAATAAAGGTAAGTTTCTAAATAAAACAAAAACACTACCAATTTTTATATTTTAAAACCTAAAGTCAGCCTTCTTTTTAAACCACTTTTTAAGCATTATGTTTGTAGATTAATTTTTAGTTAATTTTTATTAAATTGCAATTGAGATGCCGAATGTAGTTAGTGCTTTGCTTTTATAAAATTATTATTTTTATTTCGGCATGTTTATGTAGTTATTTGCAGCGAACGTAGAAAAATCCCAACTTTACATACGCTACCTACTTGTAGGCTATTAAATACAAAATACATTTGAAATGCATAGTCTACTAACTGACACAAAAAACATTAAGTACCTTAAATTGCAAGTTGAATTCATTTGACATACAGCAACACCACTAACATTTAAAAAACTACCACTAGTGTTACAAACGCATGACTACACAAAATATAAACACTCGAGACTGCCAGTATTGCATTAAATTCACTTCAGTTTGACTACAGCTCGTCTTAATTTGATGAATGTACACATATCTTAAAACCTTAGCACGTTTACAAAGAGCTGTACCTATTTATTTTATCCCAGTAATTCTAACCGGTTTACTTGCTTGCAGACGCGGGACCGTTACGGAGTAGGTGTGACAGTATGCCTTCGCGTTCTACTTCCACCTTTGAAGTCGAGAGGCCACAACCAGGCCATAGGTTCAACGACTTTGAAGGTATTATTGCAGTATAGTATAAAACTACTTCATACCACCTACCGATACGGTTGAGGGGCACGTTAAAGATTATGGTGTAACTTTGACAGGTCCGGAGCAGTCACGCGACGAGACCGACGCCATGGCGGAGTGGTGCCGCACGCCGCGAATACCTGAGGAGCCAGACTGCTGTGATATCTCTAAGGATTTAATGAAGTTTGTACCAATGATTTAATGAAGTTTGTACCAATGATTTAATGAAGTTTGTACCAATGATTTAATGAAGTTTGTACCAATGATTTCATGAAGTTTGTACCAATGATATTAATGATATTTTTACCAATGATTTAATGAAGTTTTTAACAATAATTTAGTTCATTAAAGTTTGTACCAAAAATTTAATGAAGTTTGTACCAATCATTTAATGAAGTCCATACTGATGATTTATTAAATGGTACATTTAAGAGTGTTCACATGGATATAAGGCTAGTAGTGGCAAAATAGACAGATAAACTGACATTTAATTTTTTCGTACAGCACGTCACTGATGAGTGGCAGTTCCGTGGCGCACTCCCGCACGTCGTCGTTTGGCGAGTGCGGCGCGGGCTACCTCCCGATGGCCCCGGGCCACGAGCCGCTCGCCGGCCTCATCTCTGCCTCCAGTGGCTCACTATGCAGCGGAACGCCCTCCACAGACCCCAGGTTTAGGTGAGTGGAACTGTCGGTATAGCACTTCGTCTCTGGGTGACGTAGCCCAACGGCCAAAGTCGTTGGGTCTTGGATCCACGATGTGGCACGTAGCTCAGTTGGTTAGAGCATTCCTTCTTCTTCTTCCTAGAAGGGGACCGGTTGCAGATTTAAATTTATATTCTGATTTAGATTGTGTAAACCATTTTCTGTACCAGCGAGTACCAGCTCGACCCTGCCACGTCACACATCGGCATGGAGGCGCGGCCACCACGCGCCTATAGCGTCGGCTCGCGGCCGACAGGCGGGGGAACGGGGGCCGGCGCGGCGGTGGGCGCGGGGGAAGGGGGGCGCCACCGCGCGTACAGCGTGGGAGCGCGCCAGCGGCCGCCGCGCCACCCGCACGCGCGCCCCATGACCGAAGACCACATGGAGATCGACTTCTCCTACAACTCGCCCGCCAACAGGGTAAGTGCTAAACATTGCTCTAGTTTTGATATTTTTGACGTTTTGTAAGTGCCACTTTCCTACATCCTACTAATATTATAAACTAGCTGTTGCCCGCGTAGAATTCTGATCCCGTTCCCGCATCCCATGGGAACCTATTCCTGGGAAAAAAATGTGTTATGTGTTATTCCGGACTATAATCTAACGCTTTTTTTTTTTTTATCGTGCGGAAATCCCTTCGGATACCCCCCCGCGTGCCAGCGGGGGCGGTTATGTCGGGCTTGAACCGACTAAAACCGCACGCCGTCTCGGGTCTACAGACGCCGGGGTGTAAGGTTGCCCATAGAGCATATCCCTCGCACCCCGACTGACCCTGGGCCATCTCCGGTTTCGAGATGGCCCCCTCGGGTTTGGGAACCACGGTGTCCCCGTCTTGCCCCGGTTTGGGGGAGGGGCGCTAGTCGCCCCACCGTCCCGGCCTGCTTCTGCTGGGGTGACAGGTGGCCTCACCCGCCACCCCCAGGACTATAATCTAACCCTGTGCCAAATTTCAGCCAGATCCGTTCAGCCGTTTTTGCGTGAAAGAGTAACAAACATCCATCCATCCATACTTACAAACTTTCGCGTTTATAATATTAGTAGGAAGTGAAAGTTTGTAAAGATGTTTGTAGATTTGTTACTCAATCACGCTATAACGGCTGAATGAATCTGGCTGAAATTTGATACAGGGATAGACTATAGTTTGAACTAATACATAGGCCTTTTATATCTGAAATAGGTTGCCATGGGCAGCGGGAACGGAATCAGAATTCCACGGGAGCCGCGGGCAACAGGTCATACAGAATAAATGATTTTATGACTTTGACGCGAAACGCTAATAATCAATTTCTTTCTCGAACCCTTGGGTCTAAATTCTTTAAATCTTCATCCGAGTCCAACACCAATCCCTGTTGCATGCGAAACTTGCATTTTGGAGCCCGGGATCAGTTCTCCTACGAGGAGTAAGAGAATTTGGTTTGGTTGACTTTTATGAAAATGACTGCCTCTAATCAGGTGTACTGGGCTGCAGGTGAAATCTCAGTTGTCAATCTCAGCTTGGGTTTCAAAGATCTCGATGCCGCAATAGTTGCCTGAAGTTCTAATCATCACCCTTTCCTATAATCCCATAATATACCAAACTGAAGACGACCATTTAAGAAATTTTAACATCTGGAATAGTGACCTTTCGAACTTCATCCCAGCTCACATCAAGCGGGGTGATGTTAATTTGACAGACTCGCCGTATAAATCAAGAGTGCTTTATTGAAACCAAGAATATCCGGACGTAACGCAACTAAATAGGTAGGCTCCGTGATCTGAACTTGGGCATTATTTAGGTACTAAAGCTGCATTTGTTCCAGGTAGCCTCGGTAGCCCGTACGCCTCCAATATCATGTTATACGGACCGTCCAAAACCCAACAACGTTGACGAATACGTTGACATGTCACCTCGTAACGCTGGCTACGTTGAAATGAAACCTGGTGAACCCCCCGTAACCCCCTCCACTACGGATGGATATGTAGAAATGAATTATGGAAGAGCAGCTACGAGACCGATAGCCATCGGAACCGCACGTCCTGAAAGGATTACAAGGATTTCAGCAGCAGCATCGCCCGATGAACCGAGGAAAAGGGCGACACCACACGGCAGTCAAACCCTTTTCGATATATCATTGGACTCTCCAGCGGATCCTCTAGATCCTACTCAAGTAACTCCGCCTATGGATTTGACTCCTCTGGCGGATGAGCCAGTACATGCTTTAACAACAGTAAGAGAATTGTCTGAAGATGGAAGAAAGAGTCCCGATGTGGCAGCGTCACCTCAGTACGTGACTCTGGCGCCGAGACGAGAGGACAAAGTTGAGTTGTCCGGTAACCCCACCGCTAATAAGACTATTGCAAGGTTGCCGGATTTGGTTGATAGTAAAGGTGAGTACAGAGTGGGCATAATTTTAGTATGATTATATTGAATCTATTATTAGTTTGTTTATTGTTACTATTACTGGTATTATTACTAGCACTGCAAAATATTACTAGATCTACGTCATCGGCGTAAAATAGATATAAAGAGCATAAAAGATATATAAAATAAGTGTAAAGATGATTTTGTAGGTATATCAATTTGTTAAATAGAGTTGCTCCTAAAATACTACCCTGGGGTAATCTACTGTATGTCAGCTAGCACCTGCTTTTTGCAATGCCTAGGTATGCTTAGAAACTTAAATATTGTTCAATATCTTGCCTAAGATGTTGATGAAATTCCGGCCATCTAATATGACTTTCCTTTTGTTAACTTTTTTCATGTTGACAGTGTCGAACGCTATTTATAAATCGATCAATAATCGTTTGGAACTAAGATTAGGCAATTAAAGTTAAGACATTGCTTTTACACAGTTTTCTTAATAAAAAATAAAGGTATTCATTTTGTTTAGATGAAATAAGGTGATTTTAATTTGGACAAATTTTTCTTCTATAGTAGACATCGAAGAGACAGGATGCTTCGTAGGGTCAACAGCATTTTCTTTTAAAGTAACTTTATAAAATTTAACTTGCCGCAAATGAGGAGTTTCAGACACACTATTCTATCTAATCCACTTTGAGTTCAGGAGTTAATTATTAAAATGTTATCACAGTAGAAACAATAACGACGGCGACGCTGGTCGTCGCGACAGGCGCGGGTGCACCGGTTCGCTTCAGCTTAGAGCAAGTGAGTGAGCCGCCCGTCTCCCCCGCGCCCGCGCTCGCTCCCGCTCCCGCCTCGCCCGTCGCGCTCGCGTCCTCACCCGCTCCCGCCTCTCCCGCGCCCACGCCCTCGCCGCTCAACTATGCGGCGCTGGACCTGGAACCGCGGCGCGCGCCTGCCCAGCCCCCGCAGCGGGCCTACACGCAGATCGACTTCATACGGAGCGAGAAACTTCACGCCGACGCCACATAGGCGCCCGCAGTACCCGCTCTACCGGGACTGAACTTCACCGCGATGATGACGTTACACTGTCGTATGGACTGTAAACTTGTGAGTGTAAACTACACGCAAGGAACGTATTTACTCATTGTCGAGTACGATAATCGAAATTGTGCACCGTTAGAAAGTTTCATTTACGAACAATTTTGGTCAGTGATTTTAAATTCAATCAATAGTCTCATCCCCCGAGTGAAGTTCTCGTTACCGAGACGATAGTCGTACGAATATAATTCGGCGTATGTTCAGTGCGATTAGTGAATATAGACGTGATTTGATCCACGGGCCGAGTGACGTGCTAACGGACGCTACATACTTGCGTAGTCGACTGCCATTTAATTTAAGCGTTCTAGACTGTGGATATAGGGATAGTTAATTCGATTGCCGTGTTGTGAAGTGAATGTATTGAAGGCGTTATACTGTATCTTTGAACGGACTCGTTAAACTTCGCTTTTATTTTTTTGAATTCGAAATGTAAAAACCCTTAGTATCAATTTATTTTTCATTAAAAAATGAGATAGCAAAACATGGAGAATGCGTCGTGTGTACGCAAATAACGTACTAGAGGGAGTCTGCTCTCTCCAGAGCGGCGCCCACGCTCCGCTAGGAAATCCGTTGATGGCCCAAACCTTATTAATAATTTAGCATCTTACGTTTCGCTACGAACTCAAATAAATTTAAAGAAAGCCAGTATTATAATACGACATGCTATCACAGTTTTCATCAGTGCAATCAAATCATGAGATAGTGGATTGTGATTACTGCACTGTGTGTTTTAGATTCGATTACATGAAACTTTTTATGTAAATCATTAAATAATTGTCTACTTCTAAAAATAACTCTCTTCTTCTTTCACACTCTTTAAATAAACATTAGAAAACCTTCTATAATTGTGTCTCAAAAGCGAACCCTCGTTTTAAGGTACAGTATAATGTAATATAAGACCTCGACGCGTGCACGCACATAATGATCATCTTGTAGCTGTTGAGAGGTGTTATACAGATTCATCAAAATAACGACTAGTGTGTGGTCTACGTTTTATAGATAAACAAAATTAATAGATTTTTTGACCAGGCATCAATCGGCCAATAACTGTCTACTGCTGAACAGACGCAGGCGTCTTTAGTATTTGATCCACGCTAGTTATTTTCATATCATATCTATCCCAGTAATTTAAAAAAAAAAAAATAATAATAAATTTTTCGCATCATATTGAATGCAAAAGTAGTAGCCTACTTTTGCGTCCAATCCCTCTTAGGCTTCTTTCTTCTTTCGCATCCAATCCCTCCTAGCCTTCTTTCTTCCTTCGCATCCACAACATTCTAACCTACTTTCACATGCAATCCATCCTCGCCTACTTTCGCATCCAATCCATCCTAGCCTTCTTTCGCATCAAATCCATTCTCGCCTACTTTCGCATTCAATCCATGCTAGCCTTTCTTTCGCATTCAATCCATACTAGCCTTTCTTTCGCATCCAATCCATGCTAGCCTTTCTTTCGCATTCAATCCATGCTAGCCTTTCTTTCGCATCCAATCCATCTTAGCCTACTACCAGATACAAAACTGAACAAATTCGTCTCATTCTAATGTGGACCATCACTTTTGCACCACCAAAACCTATTCTATCTAAATTGATATAGAACAATTATACAATATTTAATTAAAAAGATAACGTTGAATAGGTAATTTGTATAACACATCTCAATATATACACTCATTTACACCACTACTTTGTCGTACTTTGTCAGACTGTCATCCTTAAGAGGCAGTTAGATAATATATAATACAAAGCGATACCCTTCATACTTAATTTCGGGATAATTTTAGAACATGTATATGACATCTAAGTATAGTATACACGTTGATACCTTGTTGTACAAATTGTACAAAATGATACACACATAACTTACTACATAGTATACGTACAAAAACCGTACTCGAGTATACATATTCTAAAACGGTCTGTATCTTGTATTAGACTTGATGTCGCTTGCTTCTGTTACTGTATAATAGTTCACATATTTTGTTATTAATTTTATTCTTAATACATTTTTATGATCATTGTTATGAGACTTCAGTTATATATATGTATAACAAACATACATAATTACATTATATGACATTATAAGAAATTATACTACGTCTTAACTCCAAAATTTTCGCTAAATTAACTGAACATTATCATGTTATTTTATTCATTTCTAATTAAATATTTATTACTTTAGATCTTAGTGTATCTTTCTAGTACAATCGCGGATAAAAATCATTTAAAAAGAATTATATTATAACAGCTCGTGCACGGGATTGTGAGAACTGTAAACGCGTTTGGTTCCGTCGTGTACTTTTAAAAGTTAATGTTTATTAATAGTATAAGCCAGGGTTGTGAGAGAGGCCTAACTGTAGTTGGTACACGATTCTGTTCCCGATAATACTGCCTATTGTGTTCTTAGAATACTCTGTGCAATTTTATAACACGATATATATAATGTTATTTCTACACTGTTATTGTTTGTTGTCAGTATTCGCGTTCCGTTCAAGATTATACAAATTATGTATAATTGTATTATGTAGTTAAATTATAATATTCGCAATGAAAATAGATGAAATGTATATTTTTAAATTCAACAATTAGTAACGATGTAGGCACCAATGCAACACTGAATCGCTTGTAAACCAAAGTATACACTAATGTATCGGTTATTTAATAATCTTGGATGGAACATTAGCTAGCCTGTGTAGTGGTCGGTTGAATGTATCAAACGATTGCTTGTGTGCGAACAGTCGGCATACAAAATGAGATACTGTTATTCGAGCTTGCTGTTTAGTTTCAAGAAGTTAAGCCCTGCTACATATCGTACTATGTGAAAGTATAAATCTTAAGGCTTTCACGGCCGGCGTTGCATGTAGAATATACTGCTTTCGGGCAGTTTGGTCGTGGTGCATAGGAAACTTGTATTTCAAACGTTTCGTCGATCACTGCGGTCGACATCTTCAGTGGTATAGGTCCGAGCGCCGATGAGTACGGAGAACTCTCCTCAGTGGCGATTTCTCTGCGACTGATGTAAAAAGTGAAAGTGTTAAGGGGCTTACCATCTCTCCTTTTTCTCGTCCATCCTCCTCTGCAGAAACTATATAAAATGTATGAAGTATACATTCAAAAACTACGAAATGAGGAGGAAATAAAAACTTGACTTTAATATTAATAGTCGGTTATTTTTTATTATTTAAAGTTGATATTAGCCTTTAAGTTGATTTTTTATTATGTTGAAAAACCAAATATAATTTATTTTTATAATTTTTATTTCTTATAAAATGTTGCTGCGATAGCGTTATTGTCATTTTACTTATACTAAATGCCAAGCTCAAATAATATAGCCAAGTAAATTATGTGTTCATTACAAATCAGTTTTTATCTAACCACTGTTTATAACCGAAAACTATTATAGGGATATTTTAATGATACAAAAAACGTTGACTATTAAACACATAGGTGGATATTATTTTTGTTAGTTTCTTGTTGCGAGCGTTACTTGTGAGTTGTGATATGCTTTGAAAGTATATTTCTGAGCCGCAATTATGAGTAAATATAATAGGTACAGCCAAAAAGCGAATGAAATCACTTTTTTCACCATCCGTGTCAGGTATTGTACCGGTAATATGATACTTTATCTATGTTTAAATAAACTTGTTTTTAAAGAATTCTAACCGAAATTACTAGTAGAATACTAGTAATTTCGTTAATCTCCCTCCTGCTAAGCTTGTGTTAGTAGTGGGTTCAAATCAATAATGTATGGGCCGGGGTTTGAACCCGGCGACTTAACCACTAGGCTCTTCTACTTTGTGACGAAAACCTACCGTCGTTGACATACCAGGTTTGATACCCGCACGTGATTGGTGTACTTAATAAAAGCGCCGCCTTTGTCTAAATAAAATGGCAGTTTAAATATTTTGCTTTCATTCTTATTATCCATTGATGTAATATATCAATGTTATTATGTTACATAAATAATCTACAGTAATACGTGTAAAGCTAATTAGCAACATTACATCTCGCTAAGCCTCTTACAAATGAAAATTATGAACTGCGTGAAATTGTAAAGCAGATTAAATATACACTGTTACAATTGATAATAATTACACTGTTACTTAACACTCACGCGTGTGTGATCCTTACAAGTAGTAAGTGGCAGCGTGCTCGGGATGCTAGAAAAAAATAATAAACATATGTGCGACTAGTATTTTTCGAACTTTACCATAGCTTTTTACTATCCAGCGGGGTGCAGTCAATTGAGACTGAATATTAAAAAAAGAATATCAAGAATAATAAAAAATCCGTTTCCGCAGGGGGAACGCACAGGTAGATTTCGTGAAGCAATTTTATATATAGAGAACTACGGACTTTAAACAGTTTAATTTTTTTTTCTCGAAAAGGGTAACTGTTAGCGAAAAACTTTTCAGATATTTATTTTAGACTTAAAAATGGCCTATCGATTAAAAATGTTTCCCACTGCAAGAATGTTCACCGGTTAGAAGTTATGATTTTTTTTCCGAAAAATTTTGGTTTTTCCCCCCTCCACTTTTAGTTAAAGTTTTAATCTTATAGGTTTATAATTAAAAGTTGTTGGTATTCATGTATACTATGGGATAAAATTAGAACGGTTCGAATATCTTTCATGGAACGTGAAATTTTGAGAAAAAACTGATTTCACAAAAAGTGAGGCCCTACCGTCCCCTTAGGCCGGATTCCACCAATTCACGAACTTAAACTAAGTTTACACCCAAGCAATTTTTGACCGCAGTTTGAAAGCGATCGGGGCAAAAATTCGACCGTGAGAGTGCCGCAAATTTTGGGAAGTGGAACCATACATACATATATATATATAAACTTTTTGACCAATGTTCATTTCGGAGTCAGGGGGTCATAACTAGACCTGAAGATTTTTTTTTTAAATTCGACAATAGTCAAGAAACCAATAGGTAGATCGATTACATCGAAATCTACCTAAAAGGTCACGATCCTCCGAAGTTTGATTTGATTATTTTATTTAAGGAATATGTAACTTAAAAGAAATATTAAAAAATACTGTTATAAGATACAGCCACGAATGATGATCAACAGTCATTGACCCCTAGGGTTGGAATTAATGAGAATCATCCCAATATTTTATGTTAGTGATGGGTGTGATATATCAGGATTTTAATCGAATCGTGAGCAAGAACCAGTAAATTAATACGTATAACATTTTTGAGGCTAATTGATTTAGGTGTAACACCCTTATAAGGTTTGGACGGCACTCAGCATTTTACAATTCAATTTTCCTGATTTACAAATGTAAAAATGCTATGACCTACATACAAATTCAGTTCTCCGTGCCCAACATAGTTGGGTTCGGCTTCCAGTCTAACTAAGAAACAGCCGAATTTCGATATTTTCCGTGAAGGAACTATCATCTACCCACAAATACAGTACAGGCGGCTAACCAGTCCGCGCTAATAGTAATTCAGTTATGGGCGGCACTGCATTCACGAAGCAAGCGCGTCGTGGCAACTTAATTAGTTGAATCCCAACAGGACACGATTTAGATCACGATACTCTGGTCTCAATACCAACGTGACTCCTCGGAGATTATATGACTACTCTCTTATTATGTGACTACGCTTTATTTACGTGACTACTCTTGAATTATGTGACTACTTTTGAATTATTAAACTTTCCCGTACCTGTACAAACGTAGGATTATTATGAGTAAACCAAAATAATACACCCGGCACGCTGCCATTACATCCAAAATAAAAATCAAACCGAGAAAATTATTTTGTATCTAGTACATTTTGAATCCGAAGTGATTTGGTGTTCACAATATTTCACGGCCTTGCTTACCTACCCTTCCAATATTATCAAGTAATGGGACCTGTATAAAATGCGTGACTGAGTCAACACCAAACTTTATATCGAATAATGTTATTTATTCTGCTAAGAGAAATGTTCTGTGCTGACGTGTATAGATAGGGGCAAAAATCTTGACAATGTACTCTACATGCACAGTTACGAGTTTATAGGTCTCTTTGGCGGTAAGCGCGGGTCGCGACGGCAGAGGCGCCCCTCAACCAATCATAGATATAAAAATAATCTCGGGTCCAAAGGGCTTCGCGTCATTGATTGATCAGTTTTTTTTATTGATTGGTCAATTAGTGTACATGCGTGCACTTTTTGACGTTTGGTCAAGATTTTTGCCTCGAGGTATACCTCTATGTAAGTGCAGTTATATAAGCTTTAATGTAGCCACAAGAAACAGCACAGCGTTTTGTTTATAGTAAATAGATATATAGGAATGCGTTTTGTTATTTTTTCTTTCTTGGTGAGGGAGTTTTCTTTATACAGTACTAGGACATGTATACTTGTGAAAGGCCCGACGTTTTCATCAGGTCATAGACGTTACCCTTCCGAGACGTCGAGTTTGTGAGAATATTTGCTATCTACCCGCAAATTTTCAATATTATTGTGTTCGTATTTGAGAGCTAAGCCAGCCTACGTGTTCCAATTCCTCAGAATAAAAATACAGACTAGGCACACTGTTAATGCCTAATCGTCTAAATCCCACCTTTAAAAAAAAATTAATGAACAGGAGGACTATAGGTAGTATAGTCCTCTTGTTCATTGAATTTTGATCCCATCCTAAAATAACCTCATTTTTAAATTTCCTTTTATCAAATTATATCATTGTTGAGCTGAGAGTGAGACAAAGGCGAACATACCACGGAGGAATAATCACCCTTTCAAAATCTCATTTCTCCAAAATGATCAACGTTGAGACCATGATTTTAGCGCCAAAATATGCAACTTAACTATTGGCTTAAGACAGAAAAAGATAATTGAAAATCGGTCTAGCAGCGGAGGAATAATCACCGGAAAAACAATTCAATGGTATTCAATTGAAAATTGAAGAATTGCGCGTGAATAGGCATTTTGACTATATTTAAAATATTGTACGAATTGTTGTCATCCTAATAAAATGTACCGTAACATATTTTATTAATTTTCAATATAAAAAAAGTTTCTTTTTTGTTAAAAAAATCAAGATTAATATCTCACTTTTTTGAGATTTGATCACGTGCTTATAAACGCTCTATGACGTCACACATAAGTAAACAGAGTTTTTCAATACAGGCTGTCTGCATTTCCTAGTGTTAATCGACTGGTTCAATTATTAATTACTAATAATGTTTCACTTTTAACTTATATATCTCAAAATAAACCATTATATTTGCAACTAATTTCAATAATTATATAAACGTGCTTTAAGTCGCTTACTGTTTACTTTGGTGTGACGTCACATGTCACGGGATCCGTTATGGCGCGTACTTTTTTTAAAACAAACTTTAATATCGATTTTTATCGTAAATAAAACAGTTCTCAAAATAATATTGATGCCATCTGCATTTTTATGTTGTAATACATAATACAGAACTATTTTTTAGCAGTTGGCAAATACCCTATTGTAGGTAATCATGTAGTGCACTCTCAGCTCATCATTGCAACAGCAGAATGCATTGCGCCCATAGTTTATTTCCGCTTGTTTAATTAATGGTATGCCCTACCTTTCTTTCTGTCAGGGGTACCCTGCTCTTACATGGTGTTTTAATGTTTGATATTTTTGTATTTAATTAAATAGGTGATTACATCTCAGTCTAGAGAGGTCGAGTGAGATACAAACCCCTAACCGATGATAATTGTTCTACGGTTATGGTCTGTTCATAATATAGGTATATAGTGATACAAGCACAGTGTAAAGGAATCTCCCCTGCCGTAGTTATTCCTATCCCGAACGAGCCCCAGTTGTCGCCGCCGATTGTTAAACCTTAGCTATTATGTATTTATAGAATAGTACAATTAGGCATGGCCACTCTTTTACATTTTTGTATTTTAATATTATAGTACCAATTATACTCGCGTCGAGTGAGTTCGTAGGGTCTGCTGGGGAATTGTGGGCACAGTTTTAAGCTGTCATTGGTCTATTTAATAAGAGCTTTTTTTTTTATTAGAGCTCAGTTTATAAGGTTGTCCTTTATAAATCCTATAATAGTCAAATAAATTTTGCGCACGGTCGGCAACTACCCGTATATATTTCGAAATTGCAAGTGTCTATGGGTTACTATAATAAATAAATATTCTAGGACATATTACACAGCGCCATCTAGACCCAAACTAAGCAGAGCTTGTCATATGGGTTCTAGAATGCGGATAAACATACTTAAATACTTTTCTTTGTAAATAAATACATATTATACATAGAAATACCCAGACCAATGCAAATATATATATTTGCAATGAGCGAGAATCGAACCCGCGACCTCTAACTTAGCAGTCGAATGCTCTACCGCTACGCCACAGAGGTAGTTTGTACTGAGTTATCCATAACATAATACAATTAGTTTCTTTTATTTTTGTAAGATATACTTTTAAAAGAAGCGAATTGTATTATTTAATCGCTTCTTAGAGCGAAACATAGCTAGCTGAGCTCTCAGCTCCTCATCATGTACCAGAGCACAGGTATTAAAAGTGATGAGGGCGAATCAAAATAGATTACCAAGTACAAAATACATACCATCATAATACATATTGTTGCAAAATACTAGGGTAACATAATATATAAGGTGTCACAAAATTAGGTCTCTGAATTTGGTGAGATGACTTGGTATCGACAAATATGTATTTGAAACAAAAAAAAATATCGGGTAAAATAAAATAAAAAAAATGAAAAAAAAAAACACCAGCGACCAGCGTCACGTGACGCGTTACCACACATCCGCTTGGAGAATACTGTGAGGATACTATCCGCGATACTAAATCGCGATCAGCGTCACGTGTGCTCGTCGCGTCACGTGACGCGTGTCGCTGGTGGTGTTTTTTTTTCATATTTTTATTTTTAATTTTTATATAATTTTTTTTTATTTTTTTATTTTACCCGATATTTTTTTTGTTTCAAATACATATTTTGTCGATACCAAGTCATCTCACCAAATTCAGAGACCTAATTTTGTGACACCTTAATATACAGCAATCAAATAATATGAGTTGTAGACTATCACCAATTCTGTTCAATGACCTGCTGAAAATTACGTAAAAAATTAGTTAAAACTAGCTGATGACCGCGGCTCCGCCCGCGCGGATGTTGGTTTTCGTTTTTTGGTTATTACTTCAGTTCTACTTAACCACTTGCAATCAAACATGACAGATTTTAAGGCGGACCACGACGTTTCTAATATATGTATAAAAAAAAAACAGTATTAAAATCTCTTCAGTATTTGGAATTAAACTATTTTTAACGGATTCTATCGCGATTTATTTGATGTTATTTTATATTTTAATTTAATTTAATTAAAATAACATCAAATAAATCGCGATAGAATCCGTTAAAAATAGTTTAATTCCAATGTGTGACATTCGCGTAAACTTCGCGTAAACTCGCGTAAATATCATCTCTTCAGTAGTTTTTGCGTCCATCGCGAAAAAATCTTGATCCAAAAAAACATTTTTTTTGGAAACAACATAACCCAATAATATTTTAAATATCTACAATGTACAGGCGCGACTAGTTTACAATTTTATAATAGTATAGATTTAGAATATGTCTTCTAACATTTCTTCTTTCTGATTTGATCAGTAGCATATTAAGGTGGCAGATCACTATACTATATTAAGACCAAGAAATTTAAACTAGGTCCCAATTCCTCAGCCAGTCAATTTAGATAAGCCAATCAGCAGATTGTTAGTGTCACCTCGCAGTTACGTAGTACCATGTTTAGACATAAATTGTAACACTAATATATATATATATATTGTACATTATAAATTTACTTTATTCCACTTAGACTAAGAGTGTTGACTTTAAATATTATATAGATTAAGAGAAAGGTGTACGGAAGATTGGTGAAATTTGTAAAGCATTGTATTGAAACTCCTTTTATAATATGCAGTCAGGTATCAAACAAGATTTTACTTAAAAAATTGGGCTAAATGTGAAGCTAAAATTAGCTCTGAAATAATTCCAACGTATTAGGTATATTATGAGTCATTATGTCTTATTATGTTTATTTACTAAACTAGTCCCGACGTTTCGGTTACTTTTCAGCAGCCATGATCACAGGGAGGTCTCTTCATGATTACGGTTGTTAACACTAAAATTTTTGGTGAATTAAGTTAATTAGCCTACTCCTTTTTTGTTGGACTATAAAGAACTGGAACGCTTTACCCACACACGTGTTCCCTTCTTACTACAATCCTGGGTTCTTTAAGCGGGGCGTGAAAAAACATCTGTCGAGGCCGTCTAGGTAGGGGTCACCACAATAGGGACAATCTCTGGAAATGGTCGCCACTTCTTTTTGGACTTCACCTCAGCTTACCATCAGGCGGAGTGCAGTCAATTTGACGGGTCAAATATATATATACAATACAGTTCTGATCTATGAAAAACATTAATGTTAACACATATAAGGCTAAGCGACGAAAGCGAGATGCAGCTGCGCTTAAATTAGGAAGGATTCCTGTATTGTTAGCACAAATTAAAATTACTGTTTATAAATAAAACATTGTAAATATATGTATCCCGTTGTAAATTATCTGATACCATTGCAAATTACTACTTTTAGCTTCATATAAATATGCCCATCCTCCGCCAATATTAAGGTCACAAAATAAACATTCAAAGGAATTAAAAGTAAAATAAATCGAAGCATATTGTAGAAGGAACTTTTGGCTACATTTACATTGGTGAGACTTGTATTATGCGACATCGAAAGCTAGTGTGAATGCGGCCTTATTTTAATATATTTATAATTTTAAAAAAATATACAAAATCATTTACCAAACTCCGCGTGTTGCGCCATGACAAGATGGAGTTTTTTTTTTGTTAAGAAACCTATACTAGTCCCATTGCAAGTTAAACAGAGTTTTTGCATAAAATGTTCCTGTAAACGGCGTAAAGGTTTTTATAAGATTTAAATATAAGTTTAAAAATATTGTAACGTCTAAAACAGTCTTTTGAAATAGTTGTTTAGTACCTGGGGATGTCGACACGCTAAGCTGCGAGCGCTAACTGGAAGCGGGTCGTCGATACACGCCGCGATGACGCAAAATATCTTGTTTTGAAATGGAAAAAAATATAATTATATTTTTTTACAAATGGTGCTACCCTTTGCGTTTTAGTCGAGTATAGCTTAGCCGCTACTACTGCCATTGTAGATAATGTACATCGTTCGTGCGTGTGACGTGCGTCATATCTATACATAGATATAGAACATCACTGAGCGTACGTTTAATTAGGTGTAGTCATAGCTTTTGTAACTTACAAATTTTTCGCCACGGCTGGACTGTACTAGACTCGCGGACTGATTTGTGTGACCTGTCTAAATCGAAATTTATGTTAAAGTTGTCCAGTGTGTTCGCCACATCACTGTACAATCAAAGATTTGGTAATATTGTTAATGATTGCAGGCGCGAATCAGTGTGTGATGTGCCCAGTCAGTATCTACCTGAGTATCACAATGTAAATCGTATGACTCGTTGATAAAAGCGTCGACGCGTCTGGCGTTAAATTATATAAAAATATCTAAATCTAATTTCTTTGGTACATTACATTTTGTTTACTTTCATATTATTGTAAATAAAAAGAAAAATAAAAAGCTTTGGATTTATGCACTGGTTTTTTTTATTATACCTTCACAAATCTTAGGCTGTCTACCCACCAAAGCCGGCGGTTTGTTTTGCGTTTAATCGTAACAGGACAAAACGCAATACAAGCCGGCGCGCGGATTCCGTCTCCAGGCTGGATTTGATGAGTAGATAGCTGTAGGCCTTGTCTGCTGGGTTAAGCCGACAGGCCCGGCAATAGTGACGAAACACCGTGTGGTTTTAGTCGGTTCGAGTCAGATATAAGTTCAACCTTACCATTGGCTCCGGTAAGATGAAGCCCTGGACATTCATTTTTATTCCTGCGGTTATCCACTCCGAAACCCCCCGCCGGCCAGCGGGGAGGTGCCCAGTTTGGTATGTATTATTAGTTTTCCTTACTTATGCGTAGCGGTTGAAATGTAAGAGACAGCGATAAACGTTTGTATTTATTATGATAAAATAATTATTGTATGGTAGATAAGAATAAAAAAATCCGATTAACTTTGCCAACTTAATGCTTGCACTTGTGCGAGGGTTTATAGGTCTATTGCAATAAAATTATTAGACAAGGGTATATGGCGCTGCAATCCAGTTACAGATTTTGCAAACTTACCTTTTGGTGCCTACAGTGTAATAAATTGAAACAATGTGATAGAGAAATACTGTTTATTTTACACAATAATTACAAATCGTTCACACACGTACAAAACAAATGCATCATCTTTTCACTAAACAGTGAGCTGTAGATTCTGTGACAAAACACAATTTGAGATAATTAGAAATACAATATTTATTTTATAATAATCAAGGTCTGTAAAGTATTCAAACCCTGCGTAACGTACTTGTACATCAGCACCGCTGTCAGATCGGAATTTTATTAATAGTCAACGAACACTTTGTATTATACATTCATTATTTTATTTTATTGACGAGCATGGCATGACCAGCCATTTTAAAAATGGCTAATAAAACAGGGCTGCCAGTTCAACCAGCTGGTTTTATACAGATGGGTTTAGATTTGTCGATTTTTTTAATTACAAATAGCATCGAAATCTAAACAAGATTGATATTGAACAAAATGTAATGACCCTTTTTCATTGGTTATAATTAATGAGGGCCATATATGGATGTATCCAATTATGCAAGGTACTTCATTAACAGGTTTCAGAAACAACCAAATCATATTATTGGCAACCCTACTGAAAAAGTAGGTAACAATTTCTTTATGGACATAATGGCGGGAGACGCCATGTTGCTTTTAGGGGCTGTGCCAGTAAAACTTTCGCTTTATGCTACAAATAATTATTTATCCATATTTTTTATAGTTATTAATCAATAATAAACGCTTTGAAATCAAGTTTATTAGAATGTTATGTTGTCATAAACTTTTTTTGAGTCTCTTAAATATACTGGCATCATATTAACTACATACTGGATAAAAAGTTCCGACAATTACCCAGTTTGGCACTTGAGAATAATACATCAGATGCAATAACTACGAACAATAACACCAGCAACAACCTAAACCTCTCCTAATTTTATTTTACCATGATGTTTTAATGAAAGACCATCAACAATTCAGTAACTTAACATTACATATTAACAAATTAAGTAACATTACAAGTGTGAGGCAACAACAATTTTATAATAATATTTTAAGGAATTACGCCTGGGTCGTAATTTACAAATATACAATTAACAATACACCTAGAGTCATAAAAAATGGTTTCATATTAGAATCGAACCAGCACTTGACACAATGACAGTTGTTGCAGCGACTGTTTAAAATGAATATCATTATGTAGTCGAATACATTTTAAGATAAGCAAGATTCTAGCTTATCCTAAACGTGAATTATAACTAAGTAATTTATATATTTAATTAAATTTTTAAGCGTTTTGTATGCTTACTTTTTCTTGTAGATTTAGATCGGAAAAAGAGAACATCTAGGACGGGACCTGAACCCGCAACCAGTCCCTTACAGTGTCTAGGTGGCTCAGCTGGTCAGAGCACTCCCCCTGTAAGGTAAATCTATAAGAATAAGTAATTTTTACTTCTAGCTACTAGGAGTATAAATACAGGTTGTAAAAGTGTTTATTTTTATAACACATGATAACTCGCAATATTCATTGCGGATTTTTATTTTGTGTATTTTAATTTGGACTGTTTAGTGTCCGGTGGACATTTAGTTTTAGACTATGACTACAACACATATAACCCTCACTGAATGTAGCTTCACACATCTTGAACAAACGTTAGGAAGATAGCGCATGTGCACTATACGGCGTGAGCTCTTTGAGCCCGTGATTCTTTCTGAAGGCTTTCTGTGCAGCTTACATTGTTACGATGTTTGCCGGTCATTACACAAAGCGTATCACCCTCACTGAATACACGCATTTAATTCATACTAAATTCTACTACCTATTTATTTATTAGTAATCTTATTGGATACGTAAAATGTTATTTTGTGTGAATTAAATATTAAAAACGGTACATAATATTAACAGCTTCAATATCAATTACTAGTTGACCTGGTAAACCTCGTTCCGCCTTAGAATCAAGTTATGTTGGTTACCTTATCAGCTGAATTTATTAGGTGAAGGTCTCCTTGCACCCCGGCATTAAAGACCCGAGACGGCGTAAGGTTTTGGTCGGTCCGAGTCCGACATAACCACCCCCGCTGGAAATCGCCACGGTTAGCCACGGCTAGCTAGTGGCGATTTCCACAAAAAAAAAACACCACGAAACGGTACAGTTTTTATGGAGACAAATTTTAAACAATTAAAGACACAACACAAAATCGATACACCCGTTCTTGAGTTTATCCCGGACATCACTAACACAACTTTGTTTTATATATATATAGATAAGTACAGTCTTTGGATGTGTCGTGAAACTGTAGACTATTGAAATGAGAATACACAGGTACAGGTCTGTGTACTTTGAACTAGCTGACGTTTGGACCAGGTTGCACAGACCTTACTGACTATTGATATGAGTTTAGAACCTTATGAACTTTATGGAAGCCTGTGGTTAGAGATGACAACCTATTTTAATGCTTACATAAGGGTATGATTTGAGCTATCAACAATTAAATGGGTATTGAATTTCCTAAATTTGCGGGGTTTGCCCGCAAAATAAGAGGTCTGTCGCCAAACAATATAAAAACAATTATATTATTTTATATTTTCAAGTATCAAATAAAGCGGCGGTAGCCCAGTGGCGTACGCAACGGACTGCCTAGACGAGGTCTCGAGTTCGATCCCCAGTCGCCCCAGGCACACACATCTGACTTTTCATAGTCTGTGTTATCGCTCGCTTAGCAATGTGCCCGGTATATAGATGCGCCCCTATTACATTGGGACCTAAATCTCTGGCGGCTCTCTACGGGGATACAGGCATGAGGTTGTCATGAAGTTATGTTATGAAATAAATAGGTATGTATTTATTATAAAAGATTATCCTGAAAATGTATCATCAAATCATTAAATTGATCATTAGACTATGTCTATTAAAAAGTGACATTTGTGAGCAATCTCAACAGATTAAGAACTAAAGGACTAAGGAATAGGGCAATATCACAAGTAACATAAAACGAAGTGTATGGCGGTGGTCTCTGCGAAACCTCCGCCATACACTTCTAACCTATATACACGCTGATTTTATAGTCGTTTTGGACCCGAAAGGGGGGTACTCGGAATAATCTATGGTACCACTTCACTCGTTCGAGTAGAAACATTATTAGCGCTTCGGTAAATTGCCAATTTTAAGTATATAATAAAGGTGCGTCCTTGTTCATAACTGCGCGGGAATAGGTATAAGATGCGCCGCCTGGCGCGGTCAAACAGGAGATTATAAGAGGATATTGACCACTTTAGGTACTCCACTATTGGGGTGCTTGGTTGGGGACCTCCACGAGGTGCACCCTGGCAACGGAGACGGCAGCGCCTCTCTCCTAGGGTGGGAGAGACGCTACCGCCTACGGCCAACTCCGACCGAGGCGGGGACGGCCCTGTTGAGGGCTGTTCGGAAGCTTTCCACGTGTCCCTCTGATTAGCAGATGGCACAGTGGAGAGCAAGTAAGGGGGCCATCTCGAAACCGGAGATGGCCCAGGGTCGGTCGGGATATGCTCTATGGGTAACCTTACACCCCGGCGTCTTAAGACCCGAGACGGCGTGCGGTTTTAGTCGGGGCAAGCCCGACATAACCGCCCCCGCTGGCCGGCGGGGGGGTATACGAAGGAATTTCCGCACGAAAAAAAAAAAAAGGTACTCCACTATTCGCTCATACTTTATGACATACGACCGTCAGAAATACTTTATTTGGATATCATTTAACGATAAATGACTTTATGGTCTATGTAGTGACAATAAAATAAATTTTATATTTATAAAATATTTTAAGTACCAATATTTTATTTATGAGGTAAACATTTTGTTTCGACAACAAAATGTTTACCTATCCATGGAAATTTGATTCATATGATAATTAAAATATTTAGTGGCGACAGATTTCTTAATTAGATAATTACAAGTTGATGACAAATAAACTATGCTGACAAATAATATAATTCCGGTTGCATTACCTAGTCTAGGTGGCTCAGTTGGTCAGAGCATTCCCCCTGTAAGGGACTGGTCGCGGGTTCAAGTCCCGTCCTAGATGTTCTCTTTTTCCGATCTAAATCTTTAGAAAAAAGTAAGCATACAAAATGCTTAAAAATTTAATTGAACTAATAATATTCCCATAAATTATATAAAAAAACTAATAGTTTATTGGTTAAAGGGGTGCAACGGGGGTTCGAAATAAGCCACGGGCGAAGCCAGGGAAGGCCATCTAGTCTCTAACCACCTAGACACCTAGTCTAGGTGGCTCAGTTGGTCAGAGCATTCCCCCTGTAAGGGACTGGTCGCAACGGCAACGGAGACGGCAGCGCCTCTCTCCTAGGGTGGGAGAGACGCTACCGCCTACGGCCAACTCCGACCGAGGCGGGGACGGCCCTGTTGAGGGCTGTTCGGAAGCTTTCCACGTGTCCCTCTGATTAGCAGATGGCACAGTGGAGAGCAAGTAAGGGGGCCATCTCGAAACCGGAGATGGCCCAGGGTCGGTCGGGATATGCTCTATGGGTAACCTTACACCCCGGCGTCTTAAGACCCGAGACGGCGTGCGGTTTTAGTCGGGGCAAGCCCGACATAACCGCCCCCGCTGGCCGGCGGGGGGGGTATACGAAGGAATTTCCGCACGAAAAAAAAAAAAAGGTACTCCACTATTCGCTCATACTTTATGACATACGACCGTCAGAAATACTTTATTTGGATATCATTTAACGATAAATGACTTTATGGTCTATGTAGTGACAATAAAATAAATTTTATATTTATAAAATATTTTAAGTACCAATATTTTATTTATGAGGTAAACATTTTGTTTCGAGAACAAAATGTTTACCTATCCATGGAAATTTGATTCATATGATAATTAAAATATTTAGTGGCGACAGATTTCTTAATTAGATAATTACAAGTTGATGACAAATAAACTATGCTGACAAATAATATAATTCCGGTTGCATTACCTAGTCTAGGTGGCTCAGTTGGTCAGAGCATTCCCCCTGTAAGGGACTGGTCGCGGGTTCAAGTCCCGTCCTAGATGTTCTCTTTTTCCGATCTAAATCTTTAGAAAAAAGTAAGCATACAAAATGCTTAAAAATTTAATTGAACTAATAATATTCCCATAAATTATATAAAAAAACTAATAGTTTATTGGTTAAAGGGGTGCAACGGGGGTTCGAAATAAGCCACGGGCGAAGCCAGGGAAGGCCATCTAGTCTCTAACCACCTAGACACCTAGTCTAGGTGGCTCAGTTGGTCAGAGCATTCCCCCTGTAAGGGACTGGTCGCGGGTTCAAGTCCCGTCCTAGATGTTCTCTTTTTCCGATCTAAATCTTTAGAAAAAAGTAAGCATACAAAATGCTTAAAAATTTAATTGAACTAATAATATTCCCATAAATTATATAAAAAAAACTAATAGTTTATTGGTTAAAGGGGTGCAACGGGGGTTCGAAATAAGCCACGGGCGAAGCCGGGGAAGGCCACCTAGTCTAGGTGGCTCAGTTGGTCAGAGCATTCCCCCTGTAAGGGACTGGTCGCGGGTTCAAGTCCCGTCCTAGATGTTCTCTTTTTCCGATCTAAATCTTTAGAATATTATTAGTTTTTAACTCGGAACTCGGTTCAGTAGATCCAGGCACCCCTATAACCTCACAACTCTTTATAATATTAGTATATAGATTTTTTACGTGCTCCATTTTCAAGATCATAATCACATGTATGCCAGCAGGAATCGTATTTTTTTAACGCTTTCGTCACTGTACTAGACACCTATAACCGTCAACTGTTTCTAATAGTCCACTATCACTCTTAACAGTAAGTTAAAGCTAGTTTGAATTAAGAGCAAGCCCAATATTAATGGCACTGTACAAAGAAATCAATAAAGTTTCGCAGGGCCTCGATAGATGGCGTTCTACATCGCGCTATGGTTTGGTTACCGGCCGGTACATATAAGCCCGATGAATATTTTTGTTAAATGAAGCATTGGAGATACACCGTTCTTTCTGTGGTGGAGGACTCCTGGGGACAGTACGGTTTTGTACAGCACTATTATTTATTACCTATGTATAATCGGAATAATTTGTACATAAACCATTGGCTTAACCTTCCTACTTCCTATCAATCAATCAATCAATTAGCCTATTGCAGTCCACTGCTGGACATAGGCCTCTCCCGTTTTACGCCATAGCACCCGATCCTCAGCCTTCCTATACCTGTGTCAAATATTATATTATGTATTATGCATGTGACGATGAAGATAATCATACGTTTCAAGCACATCTAGTGTGCTATTGATGTCCACCCTAATACAATATATTTGGCTTACCTGGTTAAATGATACAACTAGTAATTTTGGTTACTTATACGATTTAAATAAAAGGCATAATTAGTAGTACTGATTTAAAGTTGATTATGAAGTAAGCAGCAACTAAGATGCTTAAAACGCCAGCGTTTACATTAAAATAAAGACAATGGTAAACATATATGTCGGTCTGACAGACCAATGCAGCGGGTATATGAAGGTTAACGAAGAAATGGTACGAGAAACGAAATCTAAATTAATGTGTAATTTAAAAACTCATTCTTACATACACACACGTTGTACAATACCAAGGACTGGTTCAAAACATTCTCATTATAATAATTATGTTGGTGGTGACCGGCCATTCAATATAGTCGCAGAATCTTTCCACGATTTCGTTTTTTTCACACCGGCCAGTTTTTTCTTAACTACCCTCTCAACTGTAATCACTTCATCCTTCTTAGACAACAACTTCCTTTTAGGCTTAACTTTAACCTCTTTTATGGTAAACGAATCATCAAAAATGTCTCCGCTAGAGTTGATTGAATTGCCAACAATTTCACTTATGGGACTGTCGAATGACACATGACGGGAAGTGTCCACTCTTGGAGAACGTCGGAGTCTTTTCTCTATCGATGTTTGTGTAGCGATGTTTATGTGATTCTTTTTTGCTGGTGGTGTAGCAGTGGGCTTTAGTTTAGTCTTCTTAACGTTAACTAATACAGCGGGTTCAGAAGATTTCCTTTTTGTAGTTTTCTTTGTGTCCTTTTGTGTCTTTGGTTCTGTGTTTTCGGTGTCCAATTCAGGGATATCTTTAACCTTTCTTGAGCGCTTCTTGGGTGCATCGCCATTCTGTACTATAACTGGCTCAGTATCAGAAACGTCATCAGATTTGTTAATTTTCGTTTTCGATGATTTTTTCTTAGAATTAGAGAAATCTATTTTGGTAGTACTTTTAACGCCTTGCGTTTTGAGATAGTCCTCGAATAACTTACGACATTTTGCGTAGTCAGGAATGGCTTTTGGTTTTATTGAGTTGATGTACTCGAAGAATTTTATTAGGGCCTCTGGAATTAAGACAATATATAAGATTAACATGATGGTTAACGGCATAAAAGGCCCACTAGCTGGTAAGCGGTTGCCGTATTCAGTCGCGAGTTGCCATGGCTATCTGGGGTCGTAGTATTATGAATTGTAGTAACACCAAAGTAAAAAAACTAATTAAATTAATTAAAAATAAAACACTGCGCTTAAAATGAAATAATTTCAGTTCAGAAATAACTCACCTGGCACATTCTCGGACTTATTAAGATTTTTCCGAACATCCTTCATGAAGGTTTCTTTCATGTTCTGGACAGTTTGTGGAGTCTTGAGTGCCTTATCCCATGGTAGCTCACCAGTCAGCCACTGCAGCATGTTGTAGCCCAAGATCTCGAGGTCACCGCGCATTGTGGGCTCTGAAAGCAGGGATAGGATTTGTGAGTGTCATAACTGAGGGAAGTGGTTGATTTTAATCATAATCATAATAATGTAAGGGGAATCAACGCTACTACAAGAATCGCATTAAAAAAAAGTTGTTACTTATTTATGTAATTTTATTGTCTGAGGCTTCACCCGTGTGTAATACTTTGCCCGTTCCTGCGACCTACAGCAACTTAATGCAAATGATTATCTTATTATTTGACCATAAGTTTGTTATTTCTGTGCAACTGCGCGTCTTTGTGTTAAACGCAATGATGCTAGGGCTGCATTTTCAAAAACAATTATTATTTATCAATAAAAATGATTAATGTAGGGTGTTTCATCATAAGTAGCCTAACTTTTAAAGAAACCAAGATATGTTCACAGGGAGAGGAATAAAACACTACTTACCTCCTAAATGAGCATCTCTGCTTGTATACTCAATAGTGCCGTTGTGTGCACACTTGGGGTTTGGAGTGAAGGGCTGGTCCTCCTTCACCCGAGTAGCTAGTCCAAAGTCTACAAGATACACTTGATTCTCAGATCCTTTCTTCAGCCCTAACAGCATATTCGCGCCCTTAAGGTCAGCATGTACGTAGCCTCGGCTGTGAATATATTCTAGGACATCTAACTGGAATTTTAAATTGAATCTGGGGTAATTTCGAATTAGTTATTCGCTTAAGTTGACTGAAAAGAATAGATTTTCATAGTCTATGGCTACAACTGAAAGTAGCCTATGAATCTTGTCTAGTGTTGCAAGACTCAGGTACATATATATATATTCATATTATTTATGTTAATAGTCATAATATTCTCTCCTGTAGAGGTAAATAGGGAGGAATAAAAGATTCTTCATTCTTTATAGTACACAAAAAAAAAACAGAAGAATGTATAACTCTAGTTCTCTATCATCAAACCTTGAAGCAGTAGAGGCAGAAAAATTACAGAGGTAATAAAAAATTGGATGTGTGCCAAGCCCTGTATACCTGCTGATTGACAGACAAGGGTCTGGTGCAGGCTACCCTTTCAGGGTTAGAGGGTCAGACAGCAGCATCTCCCATAAAAGTGTAGATAAAACAAATAGGATGTAGGAGAGTAGACTCGAAGCTCCAAAGTTCATGCTTTGAATGCAAATGGATTTGTGCTCGGACGATGATTGGAGAAACGAAAGGGACGGACGTAATACCCGTATCATGCGAAATGCAGCGATAAAGACAATATTAATCAGATTTTGATTTTTAAATCTTCTGGTTCAACTGATCAAATATTAATCTCTCATTTGAAATCAAACTTAAGTAGCAGTACATTGCTGGAGGCCTTGTATAAGAATGTTTTATCAGCCTTCTCCATATACATTTGTGAAATCAACATGCTTGCTGCAAATATTTACATCACACCTGGTAACACTATTCAGTTTGCAGCTTTAAATGCTTACCATTTGTAAACCTAACTGAAAAACAGTACTTGGTGTGAAAGATTTTCCAGCATTGTTAAAGAGACTCCACACATCTTTGCCATATTTTTCTAACACGAGATATCTGTATGTAACACCTTTACACTCGTGAGTTCCTCTGCCAAAGTATAGGGGCATCCCCAGGCTTGATAGTTTTTTGCTTTTCATGAATTGAGTAACTGAAATAAGAGAAGTTATAGTTAATTACTATTCTTATAATTTTTTATACCACTCAGGTGGCAGACAAGCTGATGGGAAGCGGTTACCGCGGCCTATGGCCGTGTGCAACACCAGGGGCGTCACACTCGCGCTTCCAACCCTTTAAAAACCTTCTAATGCCTTTCTTATGGGAGAATGTGACCGTGGGCATCATATTGTTACAACGATCGTCGATATCTCGGAAACTACTGATCGAATCTTCTAGAAATTAAAACACATTGTTAATGTCGAAGTACTCTATCGATCCGTTTAGAAAAATCCAGAAAAGTCAATACAAAATCACACGCCCTTTGTCTACCTATACCAACTTTACCTACAAATCGCGATAAAAAGGGCATTCACCTCTATCGTCGACACGACTGTGTAGGTACTTATTTTCTCGAACGCCCCAGTAAATACCTACTGTTCTCGAACGCTCTAGTGCCTTCCGGAATATTCTACCCCGATTATTAAGAGCTATAAAAGGACGCCCGGCTATCGACACGAGGCCAAAGCTGCCGAGGAAAATTTATGTCGGCCTTGTCTGCCACCGCTGCAAAAACCCGACCACAGTATGGCCCATGGCGCTAAGGAGAAGGCCGCTCTTTTAGGGAACCTCTTTGCGTCAAACTCGACAATGAACGACGGGAATGCCGTGCCACCTACTATCCCCTGGTATGTTGTTTCTTTGCCAGAAATTAAAGACACACCACCGGTGGTCCAGCGGAGCTAAAGTCCCTAAATGTTCCACGTCGAGTGGGCCTGACGGCATATCGGCGATCGTGCTTAAGCAGTATGCCCCAGAGTTGTGCCCTGTACTTATACGGCTTTTCGCGCTCTCTTACTCCACGAGAGAAGCCCCAACTTCGTGGAAAACAGGATTCGTGCATCCTGTGCCTAAGAAAGGAAATAGAACAGACACGTCCCATTACAGGCCTATCGCTATAACCTCCCATCTCTCCAAGGTAATTCAGAGTATTTTTAATGCACAACTCCTGAGGTACCTTGAAGGAAACGGTCTATTGAGCGACCGACAGTACGGCTTCCGCGCAGTCGCTCAACCAGTGACCTTCTTATGTATCTCACACACCGTTGGGCGCAAGCCATCGAGAGTCAAGGTGAGACTCTAGCGGTCGGCCTCGATATAGCGAAGGCCTTCGATTGGGTCTGGCACAGAAGACTTCTCGCGAAGTTGCTATCTTATGGACTGCCCGCGGGATTTTGCGAATGGGTTTTTCAGCTTTTTGTCCAACAGAAGCATCCAAGCAGTCGTAGACGGCAGCTGCTCGGACCGCATGGACATAAACGCTGGTGTTCCACAAGGCTCCGTGCTGTCCCCGACCCTGTTCCTGCTGCATATCAGTGAAATGCTGTCTGATGACTGTATTCATTGCTATGCGGACGACAGTAACGGGGTCACATGTTACACGGATTGTGCTAACATCCCTCGGTCCGCAGTGAAGGAAAATCGCGAACAACTTGTGTCTGAAATCGAGACTACTCTCACAGGAGTGACCGATTGGGGAAGACTAAACCCAGTCCAATTCAACCTCACTAAGACACAAGTATGTGCCATTCACCGCTAAGAAAAGTCCATTCATTGTAACATCACAATTCCTGGACACACCACTCACCATCTCCAAAAGTATCGGGATCCTCGGTGTCTATATCTCCAGCAATGTCCAGTACCGCAGTCATTTAGAAGACAAGGTCAAGTTGGCATCAAAAACTCGGAGTGCTCAACAGGGCGAAGCAGTTTGTATTCCAATGGTCTCTTTTCAATTTTAGTCTTGAATGGAGGTTTATGTCTTGGTATCAAAAATAATGTATGTATTTAAAATGTTATACCTGTGGTGTGCCAGCTGTTGACATAAGCGGGTGTTGTATGTGGATAATAGCTGATAGCCCCCAGCGCGCGATCGGCCGGCCGCGCTCAGTCTGCGGCGGCCACCGCGCCGAGCGCACGTGTGCGCCGCGCGCGCGCGTCGCGCCCCGACAACACCAGCGGGCCCGCCCCGCCCCGTAAATCGCGACCTAGCCGGTTTACGGCGCGGGCGGTCACTACTCGGCCCATATGATTCTTCGACTTCTTCGACTTATTTATTTATATCCTAATTATTTCCTAAATAAAACCCCAACTTTTATAACCATACATACCATCTGTTACCACAACGTTCCGCTTGTCCACAGTCCGTTCGTCGCAGCTGGCATGCGCGGATACTCCCCGCGAATACCCGCGTCATGGGGATGCACGGGCGGAGCCAGGTACAAGCGGAACCAAACTAAGAAGACCAAATGGAAGGCGGGGGCGCGCGTAAGCCGCCGCTTCTGTCGCTGGATGCCTAAGCCAGGCCTTATCCGGTTAGCCGGATATCTCACCTGGCTGGGTTGTCCGCCGAAGCGGCGTGAAGATGAGCGCCCCGCCTCCAAGGAACTCCAAAGGGGACTATAACCCCGACCCAACGCCCCCCCTCTATTCAGAGGGGGAGAAGAGACTCCACTTGGAGAGGGCCAAAGCCCTATATCAAGTTTCCACGCACTCCAGCTGGGGTGTAGTGACGCAGAACAGAGGGACACGAGGCAGTTAATTTTCGAAAGCGAAAGCGAACACATCTTACCGAAGTGAACCAAGAGAGTTATACCTGCGACTTAAGCAACGACTGTGGACTACTGTGAACTGCTGAGCGACTGGAACTGTTGAAGAGTACTGTGTGTGCTAGTTATTTAGTTGTCTAGTTTGTGGTGAGCGAATAAACCTCTTTGTTGTGTAAACGGCATTTAATTTGTACCCCGCGCACGTAACAATATCATATAATTCTTTTGAACACACCCCACCCCATTATAAAGGCGGTAGAAAACGCACAGGGAGGTGAAAAAAAAAAAAAAAAAAAAAAAAAAAAAAAAAAAAAAAAAACTCTAATAAGGTTAAGAGGTTCCACACTGCCTGTAAGTATGGGATTATCGACGATCCTCAGCGCCCGTCTTTGCACCGAGTCGAACGAGTCAAGTTGGTATCTAGGTGCTCTGGCAAAAAGGTGACAGCAGTACTCCATCTGGGGCCGGACTTGCGACTTATAAAGAAGATGTCTTTGCTCCGCAGTGAAGTACTGCTTCGCCCTGTTGAGCACTTCAAGTTTCTTAGATGCCCTCTAGATGCTGGACCTCGCTGGGGATGTCGACACCGAGGATCCCGATACTTTTGAAGATTTTAAGGGGTGTGTCCAGGAATTGTGGCAATGCATATACTTGGTTGAATTGGACCAGGTTTAGTCCACCCCTATCGGACACTCTTGTGAGAGTAGTCTCGATTCCAGACACAAGTTTTTCGCGACTTTCTTCCACTGCGGATCGAGGGATGTTAGTCCGGCCCGTATAAAATGCGTCCCCGGTACTGTCGTCTGCATAGCAATGAATGGAGTCATCAGACAGCGTGTCATTGATATGCAGGAGGAACAGGGTCGGAGACAGCACGGAGCCTTGCGGAACACCAGCGTTTATGTCCATGCGGTCCGAGCAGCTGCCGTCAACGACGGCTTGGATGCTTCTATTGGACAAAAAGCAAGCGATCCATTCGCAAAGTCCCTCGGGCAGTCCCTATGACGGCAACTTCGCAAGAAGACCTCTGTGCCATACTCAATCGAAGGCCTTCGCCATATCAAAGCTGCCCGCCAGTGCCTCACCTTGACTCTTGTATCATCATATACCGTAAGTAAATAAATGTTGAAAATGATACATGCATTGCAAACTGAATAAATTAAAGAAACCAATATTAACACACATTTTCACTGATTTGTTCTGATTCTCTGTCCAACCATTTAATTATTTCCTATATGTACCAATTGATTTTATTTCTGAAGAAGTTGCAATTGATTTTACACATTGCTATTTTATTTTTGCGCGATTTTTCTATGAATTTTTTATTTGTATGTGAGGTGTTTAATTGACTAAAAGAATTAAGCTGAAAGCACAGAATAAATAATAGTACAAGTACTGAGAGTGAGAGAAAGTCGAGCGAAAAGCTCTCTATACTCCACTCGGCGTATTTCGGTTGTGAAGCTAGTCCTCCCTAAACTAATCAACCAATTTCGACCAAACTTGGCATGTAAATACAACTAGATACCCTGCAAGGTTTAAAAAATAAAATAAAATCGAACATACCATGGAGGAATAATCAGCCTTCAGAAATTTCAAAATCTGATTTCTTAAAATGATCAATGTTGAGACCACGATTTTGGCGCCAAAATGTGCAACTTAACTATTTGCTTAAGACAGAAAAAGGAAATTGAAAATCGGTCTAGCAACAAAGGAATAATCACCAAAAAACAATTCAATGGTATTCAATTGAAAAAAAATTGCACGTGAATTGTAGGTAATTATGTAGTGCCCTCTCAGCTCAACATTGCAACAGCAGAATGCATTGCACCCCTAGTAATTAACGTCAATAATTAATGATGTATTATAATTATAATTGGATGGATTGGATTATAATTGAAGTACCTATTTTGTTTTTAAATAATATAGTGACTATTAGTGACAACTTTTAATCCAACAACATCAAAATGTTGAAGTTGTGTAACTTCAACATTTTGATGTCTTTCATTAAAAATAGGTACAATAGTACACAACTACAAACACAAGACTATAATAGTTGATCATTGTAAATACAACATTATATGCAGTAAAATGTAACTGTTTGTGCTGAGTGAGTAAACTATCATTTATTTTGATTTAACCAAGACATTTGAAGCATTTTAGTGTTTAGAATAAGATAGATGCACATGATTAGGCAGTTATTTTTTTACTGCGCATTTCCAAGTTTACTTTTACGATTAATGCAACAGTTACGTACTGAAGCTGCTCGTCAAAAGTTAAAGAAATGGTTGGCCAGAGTATCATCATCATCAACCTATTCTAGTCCACTGCTGGACATAGGTCTCCCCTAACAGAGTATCATAACCTATATTAAATAATTACGTATGTATACTCAACGGAATGAACAGAAAATAGCATGCGGAAATCTCCTTCTTATTGATATTTTGTAATAGGTATTGTTTGTAAAATTGTTAGTGTTCAGCAAATTTTGTCACAGACTGTAGAAATAACCATATATTGGATGATAGCAGAAATTATATATAAAACATAACAATAACAATTGTATATTCCAGAAGAGGATATCCATGTCATTGAAACAGCCAGTTTTAAATAACAAAATATTCATAACCTACACTGTCGTATAATGGTTACCATCACCATACCACCAATACTATAAACTAATTCAAGCTTAAAATGTGCACTTACTATCATCTTTATTTGCATTTCTTATGTAGAAGTTGTTTTCGACAAATAGTGGGCCATTTTCAGACGGTTCCTAAGGACAAATATTCATTATTAATAATGGTTATCGGTACCATTGTTGTTATATTGTTCAAATGAATTCAATATTTACTTACGATTTTTATAGCGTACGGATAATCTGCTTTTGACTTAGAACTGTTATCGCAAGCAGAATATATTTCTCCAAAGCCCCCAACCCCTATCGATGGACCTATCCGCCACTCTTTCTTAAAAAGAGTATCCCGAATAACTTCACCGGTGGGTATAGGATCTGGCATCTTATAGCCAGCTCCTTTTTTCTTCGGGGCCACCTTTTTTGCTCGTGCAGCCATTTTGATAAATTTTATTTAACAACTAAATCTACAAACTAGTTTAAATCTACTTAAACTAAACACTATTATTATTTTTCGAAATGAAAGAAATACATAAACTGAACAATTGAAAAATTAAAACGTCGATATCGGTCCGTTGACATATGAAATGACAAGCTTGCACGAGTTGTTGCACGCCGTAGTGTTGTGCAAATGTGTGTGTTCCCGGTTCCGTTCGTTCCTCCCGACAGTCACAGTGACGTGCCACGAAATGACTAATTCATCACATAACTATAACTACTATTATAACTATTTTCAGCACTCTTTTACCTCATTCGTTTTATGTTACCATGTCAGTCAAGTCGTAAAATCGCTTGTGATTTGATAATGAGTGTTGAGCGAACAAATTGAATATAAAATATTAGGTATTTCAAGATTAATTACATAATTTAATATTGGTATCTAAGTGAGGTCTTAAGCCGCATATGTTTATAAGGCAGCTGCGAGTCGAGCAGTTGCCTCGAGCCGTGGCTGAACAAGTGGAGACCATGCCGCCTTTCCGCGACTTGTATTGTATCAAACGAGGCGACCGCGCAGCAAGCCACTCGATGACGGTATGATAGGTAGGTAGGTACAATAAAAAAGCGGCCAAGTGCGAGTCGGACTCGCCCATGAAGGGTTCTATAGCAGCCTATTATAGTTTTTTTTTTATTTGTGGAGGAACGGGGTGTGACGTTTCTCCAACACAAAGGGAGGATCCTCCAACCAGGCAAGGTGCCTGGCGGGCCGCGGCCCAAAGGTTGTCGTTGGGATGTTGTATATATGCTATACCAGTGCGCGAACTTCACTTTCGCGATTCAGGATTGGTATTTATGTAGTGGTATCCAAGTAGTTCACCTTGTTGTCGCTAGATGGCGCTGAGTATATGTGGTATCGCCACATCACTCCCCACCAAGACCGGAGGTTGATTGCGATGAGTCAGCTGTCTTAAGCTCTCTTGTGGAGCGTGCCAGTGCCAGTCTTGTGTAGTTCCATTTCGTCGGAACTGGACGCCGCTGGTTCCATTGGTGGAACAGTCTTCCGCGCTAGTCCTCGTTAATTGGGACTAACCGCTGGTCCCGAAGATGCGGGGATGAGTGCGGTGATGCGGTGCTGCGATGAAGTGCCCAGTGAGTCGGGGCTCGAAGCGTCGAGGTGAGTCCTCGGTGAGGCGAGGCGAATTCTCAGTGAGATGAGGTGAGTGTCCTCGGCAGTGAGACGAGGTGAATCTCTTGAGGCGAGGTAAGTCCCCCGTGTATGGGGCGAATGCTGCGTAGACGGGAGAGATGTGCTCTTCTTATGCGGACCGTATATGCCGTTGGCAATGACTGCTACGTAGACGGGAGAGATGTGCTCTTCTTACAAGGACCGTATTTGCAGTGTGCTGTGCCTTTAGAGGCTGATATGACCGTAGGGTAACCAGGCTGCAGCGATCGCTGCATGCTGTGGTATCCCAGTTGAGGCCGAAGCTGCTGGATGGCGAAGACTTAATTACCACTCATGAGGAAGAAGTGAATAGGATTGGTGGCGATAGGAATGCTGCTGATATGTTCAGCGAAGGTTACGTGATTAGATCACGTCGGGGTCATCACTGTGGAGGAACGGGGTGTGATGTTCCTCCAATACAAAGGCAGGATCCTCCGACCAGGCAAGGGGATTACGCCTGGCGGGCCGGGGCCCAGCGGTTATCGTTGGGATGTTGTATATATGCAATACCAGCGCGCGAACTTCACTTTCGCGATTCAGGATTGGTATTGATGTAGTAGTATCCAAGTAGTTCACCTTGTTGTCGCTAGATGGCGCTGAGTATATGTGGTATCGCCACAAATTTTTGTATTTGAGTTGATTGAATGAAAGGTAAATTGCGGGTAACGAATTATGACGTATTAAAAAAAACTACGTACTAGATCTCGTTCAAACCAATTTTCGGTGGTAGTTTATGTACATCATATATTTTTTTAGTTTTATCATTCTCTTTTTTTAGAAGTTACAGGGTGACACATACATTTTACCACTTTGGAAGTGTCTCTCGCGCAAACTATTCAGTTTAGAAAAAATGATCCACACACGTATGGGTTTGAAGAAAAAAATATTTTTTAGTTTCAGTTCTAAGTATGTGGAACCCCCAAAATTTATTGGTTTATTTTTTATTTTTGTGTGCACATCTTAATACGGTTGACAGAATACATCTTCTTACCAAGTTTCACCAGCATAGTTCTAATAGTTTAGGAAAAAAGTGGCTGTGACATACGGACGGACAGACAGACAGACATGACGAATCTATAAGGGTTCCGTTTTTACCATTTGGCAACGGAACCCTAACTACTGGTGGTAGATATTTGATGACACAAATTTGTCACAAAATTCGGCCGGGTAGGTACCACTGTGCACGATTGCAAAAAACCCTCCATAGTAATCCAATTTCGGTTTGATTGCGTTCAGGGGTCAGCAAGTGCATCGCCGGGCAGGGGGATTGTGGTCGCAGCACTAGTGGGACCGGTGGGTGTCACGCGGTGCTGCGACGACAATCCTCTTCTGATGAGGCCGTCAAGCTGAGTGCCACCATTGTTAACATGGTACGTGTATGTAATGGTGACCCTCTTTCCTGAGACTTTATCTTCAGCTTACCATCAGGTGAGGTGAAGTCAAACTGACGTGTCCTAAATAAAAAAAATAAAAAAATAGAAAGGAACGTTTGGAACTGATATATATATATAACAATTAATTTATGTCGAAAAGCTTGTGCTTTGCATTAGAGACCCACCCATTGTTCTCTCTTCTCAAGTTCTTTGCCTACTTACTCATTCATCATGTCGTATGGTATAATTGCAGCAATAAAGGATGTAACGCACAATACAATAATAAAAAATGAAAAAGATATAACTTTTTTATTAAAAATAATATATTTATACCATACCTACTCTAAAAAGCTTATTTTATTCACGCAAAACAGTGAATAAAAAGGCCTTTTATTCACTGTTTTGTTTTTATTCACTATTTTGGTGTTTGAATTTGGAACACAAAAATATATCCGGTCTCCATTTCAATGCTTACATAAACTCCTTGCGCTAAGATTCGAAATTCAAAACTCTTTGGTGCAAATAAATTCTCGAGATTTGATTGGTCGATATTTGCGACAAGGAGTTTGGCATTAGATTAAAAACTGTTTTGTGTTCTTTGCTGCCTTTATAAGAAATAAATATTGTTTCACAAGTTGCCCACTCTAATGATAATAATAAGAAAATTACGCTTAATTTCAGTCATTGCTCTAATTTTAATGTCCATTTCAATTAATGTAACAATTCTTATTTCTTGATTAAATTTCTATTTTCGCTTAAATTATGTCTTTTCTCGTAGTCATGGTATAAAGTATAGTATGCAACTCCTGAATAAAGTACGAATTTATATCGAGGGCCATGAATCACTCGCGTCCTTCAGGATTCTAACAGTTGAATCACTCGCTGCGCTCGTGATTCAATCATTAGAATCCTTCACTTGCTCGTGACTCATCTACGGCCCTCGCTTTAAATCCGTCCTTTATTCACTAGTTGCATAATATACTATTATATCATAAATCAACGTGTAATAATGTTAATATTTTTTACAACATTTCACTAGCCTTACAAAATAAGTGTTATAATTTATTGAAATATACATTATATTTATTTACATTTTACTACTAAACTAGGGAGAAATATAACAATTAAAATAATAATTTAACGGGGCGTTTGAGATTCACAAAATAAATTATAATGTATAATAAAAGTTATGGGCACAACAATAATTTAAGTAATTACCATCGATTGTAACATTGTTTCTAAAATACATCCAGGTGGGCTTAATAAATATTAAACTGTTGGTCTACTATGACCTGCTTATAAGCGATCGTGGTTTGGCGCACCGCGGCCGCGAACCGGAGAGAGAGAGATGAAGTTATACCCGTTATACAGTTTGTAACAAAACTAGTGTCCGATCAATGAGGGGCATATAGGTATATTTAATACATAACCGTAATAGGAAAATAAAAATAATATACATATTAATGAAAATTAATGTACTATTGAAATTTTAAATGCCATTTCCTAGATCATAATTACCCAATATCTCCCTAAAATATAAGAATTTGATTTGAACACCACATAGTAGATATCCAATAATATTTAGCGGCGGCCCACAACACCACCCCCCGCTGGCTGCACCACCGCGCTCTCTTGTGATTTTTGTTTTTTTTTGGAGAGGGTTTTCACAAAATTGGTGTTGCCATGTAAGTTCCCGCATCGACCTAAATATTATTGCAGTTTTTCAAGGGTATTTTTTTAAAAGGAAATACATACACAGCGCCTAAAACTTGATAACTATATAGGTACACCTTCACCGATCGGACACTAGTTTTGTTACAAATTTTATAGCTTCATCTCTTTTCCTCTGGACAATTTAGGGACTTGTATTATTATCGTTCCGAAACTGAACCATTTTATAAATCGTCATGGTAAGCCTGCTGGTCATCTGTGTTAGTCTGATGCCAATAGGTTCTGAAACAAAAAAGGTGCTGTTAGAGAAGGGATCTCATCGCAGCTCATGATGAGATGTGTATGTCGGACTCGAACCGACTATAATTGCACTGTGTTTCGTCCCATGTGTCTGTGTTGCCGGGGAACCAGGTATATACGCAGTCGGCCTTGGTCGCCAACGTTGGGCGTTGCAGTAGAGGTAGTACGACTACCACTTTTTGTATTTAGGACACGTTAATTTGAGTTCACCTCGCCTGATGGTAAGCTGAAGGTAAAGTCTCAGGAAAGAGGGTCACCATTACATACACGTACCACGTTAACAATGGTGGCACTCAGCTTGACGGCCTCATCAGAAGATCCTCGTAGATTCGTGCAGATATTTGTATGCATGAATACGATTGTAAATGTTTGTCTGGTTTTTCACATAAATAAATGTAATTGAAGAAGTATGGTTCTTCATATTCTGGAACCCATATTTCTAAAAGTGACAAGCAAACTAAACTATGCTTGCTTTGGGTCTAGATGCCGCTACTTATAAGTCCTAGAATATTTATTTATTATATACTAACTGTTGTTCGCAATGCAATTCGATCCCGTTCCCACTACCCATATTCCCAATACCTATTCCACAACCACAACCTACATAAGATCCACAATTCCACCATATAAAATTGTATTATATCTCCAAGAGTTTAGGCAGCGTTTTCATTGAAAGGTTCCAGACGGCGATTTTTTTCCCGATACCTCCAACAAAAATCATTATATTTTAGCCAACGTATACAAAAACTAGACAAATTATATACTAAAACCTTCCTCGAGATCCACTCTATCCATTGGTGAAAACAACATGAAAATCGGTGCAGTAATTTTTTAATTTATCGCGAACAAACAGACGCGTGCGGCGGAAGACTTTGTTTTATAATATGCAGTGATAGTGATTTAGGGGGGCTACAGACAAAAACTTACTAAAACAAGTCGTCTTCGTCATCGTAGACGGACATAGAGTACCAGTCCCTCGCCACATCCTCGTATATTACTCTTTTCACATCCTCATCGTACTGTGGATGTAGTATTCTGGGGGAACGAGCACGGAACTCGAGAGGCACGTCGTAGCATTTGCAGACGCAGCAGGAGGGGAACTTGAACCATTCTGCAAAAATGCCCCGGCACTCGTTCCGGGGATCGTAGGCTAGTAGACGGTGCAGACGGAATTGTTGTTCGCATCTGGAAATTTAAAAATATGATTTACGATACGATCCGGCAAATTGATGTCCCACCTGTATATCTGTTGCAGCAAACAGGTTCAATTTGCCAGTTAATTGGACGCCTGATTTCATGATACGATCAGGCAAATTTATGTGCCACCTGTATATCTGTTGCAGCCAACAGGTTATGTTTGCCAGTTAATTTTACGCCTAGGCCATTTAAGTGCCGGTGAATGTTTATTGAACGATCTTGGCGTCTAATTAACTGGCGAATTTGCTCAGTTGACTGCGGTGGCTACATCATAAAGAGATCTACATTTCGGAAGCTATACATCTATTTTTTTGGAGATAGAGATTGAAACTGCCACTCAATCTCTTACTGTGGGTATAGGTAGGTAGTACAAGGCTGAAGAATGAAAATCAACTATTTATGGTACTTCACATCAAGAACATTATAAAATAGTTATATATTATTAACAGTGTCACGCAACGGAACATCGCGATTATTTTGAAGGCAAACATATACACTTGTGGAAACATCTATTGGCCCACCTTAGAGTTTAGGTTTCGATGGCCCCTACCTAAATAGGATTGCTAGATTGAACAAAAACTATTGATGCAGTTTCAAACCTGATACATTTTACCATCTTTTTCGATCGTATTGTTTTAAATTTGAATTCTGAATACCACACGACATGGAGCTACGCCTAACAAGTCGGGTATGCGCCTTGATGAAGGCAGTCGATTTTTAAATAAAAAACATGTTTTATCAAATAAAGGTTTAATTATCAAATAAAAGTTTAATTTAATAACGCGTGTTGCCTCCATGGGCATCTACGACAGCTCTCATACGATTAGGCATAGAGTTTATCAACCGTTCTATGAATTTTTTAGGGATCATCTCCCATTCCTCTTCTATAGCAGTTCTCAACTCCGGCATCATCTGGGCAACTGGCTGACGAGCCCTAACACGTCTTTTTAGCTCGTCCCACATGTGCTCAATCGGGTTTATGTCTGGGCTTCTGGCTGGCCAGTCCATAACTGTGATGTTCCTATACCGAAGATATTCCCTGACGATGCCGGCCGCATGGGCTCTTGCATTATCATGCATAAAAAGGAAATTTGGGCCCACATGGTCCACGTATGGCATCACGTGAGGTTCTAAGCACTCACGAATGTACCTTTAAGCATTTAATGTTGGCAGCCGTGGTCCCGTAACAACCTCAAGTTGAATTTTGCCGCTCGCGGATATACCGCCCCGGACAGTCCATGAGCCACCGCCATAACCAACCCTTCTTGGAAGAAGCATTGTGCAGCAGCAGCCTTCCATCATTGCCATGTAACGTAATTTTAGACTCATCAGAAAAGAGTACACGGCTCCAATGCTGCTGATTCCAATTTAAATGAGTGCGCGCGTAAAGAAGACGCGCTGTTCGGTGGGCTCGCGTTAGTTTAGGGCCATTAGCTGGTTTGTGTTGTACCATATCGCGTTCTTTTAACCTTCTCCGAACAGTTCGAGCGCTCACAGATACTCCGTGGAAGTCGCGAAGTTGGTTTTGTATCTCAATGGAGGTAAGGTGACGATTTCTCAAGCTGGTCGTCACGATGAATCGATCCTGCCTTTCAGTTGTGACCCGAGATCGTGGCCTTCCTTGGCGACGAACAAAGCCGCCAGTCTCTAGGTACCTCCGATAAACATTTCGGACCGCAGATCGACTTAAATTAAGTTGAGCACTCACATTTCTTTGGCTGTATCCGGCCTGGATAAGTGTCACAGCTTGGGCGGCGACTTCAGGCGAAGTATCCATATATTATTGATAGAACCTCACCTTAGTGTTAAGAATAAGTAATGTTTGTTGCAAAACCAAAGAGAAAAATCACACTTTCAAGAATAAAATCCAAGTAAACCAATAAAATCAAGTTTTCTTAGCATTCGATTGTTTGATATAAACGAACAGGCTCCAAATTGTCTTTTGTTTCTTTAAATTCTGTGTTCCAAATTCAAAAAAAGACTATAGAATAAAATTATGAATGTGCCTGGTTCAAAACTGCATAAAAACTTTTTGCTCGACCTAATATAAATTTTTAGCTAGGACTAAACGAAACTGAAAATGCAAGGTGGCTAATAGATGTGTCCACAAGTGTATATACTCCCAATCTTTTCCCTCCGGGGTAGGCAGAGACACCAGCCCATCATCTGCTTTTCAGAAGCAAATGACGGGCTGTTGTCTTCTTCTTGCGAGCGCCGATCCCAGTCGTATTCAAAGCTCGCACTTGGGAGCATAGGGGCCGCTTTCCTGCTCCTTTTATTGGTTGGGTTAGGCTTTCATGGGACGCGACTGTCGTCTGACCTCTCAACTGCGAGAAAGCCTGCAGGCAGGGGGATTCTGGTTGCAGCACTAGTGGGACCGGCGGGTGTCACGCGGTGCTGCGACGACAATCCACTTCTGATGAGGCCGTCAAGCTGAGTGCCACCATTGTTAACATGGTACGTGTATGTAATGGTGACCCTCTTTCCTGAGACTTTACCTCCAGCTTACCATCAGGCGAGGTGAAGTCAACTTGACGTGTCCTAAATATATAAAACAAAAGCCTATACCAGAGCCTCATTCGTCAATTAGCAGGTGCACCGACTTGCAGGTGAAGTCGATCTGATCTCCGAATTCTTGGGGGGTCCCATATCCCTAACCTTGAAGTCATTACTGAATAATATAAAGTGCGCTAGATCTAGGTACCTGCAGCCCTCCCGACAGTACATTTGCTTGCGCTCATGCACACAGGTCTCCAAGTGTATATACTGCTCGTAAGGGTACATGTTGAGTAGCGCTAGAAGCTCGCCGCGAGTACTGTTTGCCCAAAACGGTGCAGCTATTTGCTCCTTGGACTCACAGGCATTTCTGGAATTGACCGGGAAAATTAATTAGGAGGGTATTCTCGTTAACGCACAGACTCAATGGGTTATTAGAACCTTAAAACTTTATATAAGTGTGTCTATCGGTTCACGGGATGTGCACGATTATGTGTTACCCGGGATGCCCGGCTTCCCCGGGTGCCCGGCAACGGACACTTGGGGAGGACACCGTGCGGTTTTAGTCGAGACACGACATAACCACCCCCGCTGGCCAGCGGGGGAGTATCCGAAGGGATTTCCGCACGTTAAAAAAAAAGGCAGTATGTTGTTTACGGCCATATCAGTCTGGTGTTAACTTGTGGCAGGTACCACCAAATAGGGATACACTAATTGTATCCCCTTTAATATAAATAAATGGTCGGTCGTGGAACACCCATTAGATGTGTTTTTTTAACCGAATTGCATTATCGCACGGTATGTTTGTCTATACTAGCTGTTGCCCACGGCTTTTATTCTGATCCCGTTCCCCCTACCCATGGGAACCTATTCCCGGGATGAAAAGTAGCCTATGTGTTATTCCGGACTATAGTCTATCCCTGTACCAAATTTCAGCCAGATCCGTTAAGCCGTTTTTGCGTGAAAGAGCAACAAACATACATACTCACAAACTTTCGCGTTTATAATATTAGTAGGATAACTCGCATTAGCCCCATTGTCAATAGATGACTCACGTAAAAAACTCAAAATTGATATTGTTTTGAAGAATATTGAAAGAAGGTTTTTGCTACAAAGGATTCTTTCACCATTATTATATTCAATCAATACTTACGCTCCTCTTAGTTTTATGACAGCTGGCCTTACAGTCTCCTGATGCTGCACAGGCTTAGGGTGAAACTCCTCCTTTTTGTCCGGCACTTTAGTGTCTATCCTGTCAATCTTGACCTTCTCATGCTCAGAGAACAGAAGCGTCGGCGGTAACGTTGAGGTGTCAACATTTATTGGTCGCCAAGCATCTTTCCCAGCTTCAGTAGTATCGTCATATCCATCAGTGGTGGTCTCTGCAGTATTAATACTTTCTGTAGTTGTTGAATTTTTGTCTGTATTATTTTTTGAATCATTAACTGCCTCTATTTTAGTGTTACCGGAAAGCTTTGGATATATGCTATTAGTTTCTATACTTTGTTTGATAACTGCTTCTAAAGTAATAACGTCAGGGTCTAAATTATTTATTTCTATGTTGGCAATGCTTTCAAGTTTTGTTTTGTAAGATATACCTTTTTCATTTACCGTTTCGTTGCTTATTTCAGTTTTGTTGCCGTTGTCTGTGTTGTTATCTTTTGTTGGAGATGTTTCTAGTGGCTTAACTTTCAGGGCATCATTGTCTATTTTTTTATTTTTCTCGCTGTTTATAGGCCTGAAATGTGGTTTATCTCTCATGGCACGTCCTTGACTCATCTTGGTGTACATCATTTTGGTTTTGATGATGTCCTCTGCGAAGTTTGTTGTTTTATCATTTATGTCTTCATCATCTTCTATGAAATTTTCTAATTCAGCTTTTATGATCGATATTTGCCTTTCCTCGCCATACATTCTTTTCATCAGACCCTGGAATAAATAAAAAAATCGGATAATATTCAAAGTTACATTTATATTGGTATAATTATCAACATTCAGGACCGGATACATTATACTCGAGAAAACCGGCTAGGCGTTGGCATTTAAACAACCTTTTGTAGATAAAAGTGAAGCGGCTCGACCGGGGAATACCCTCTCACACTTGGAAGCAGTTTAATGCTCTAAAAGCTGCATGCTTACAGTTTGTTGAAATACTAAAAACTGGCTTTACTTCACTACCTTAAATTTTTCTCACTGTCTTCTTTTTCCGACCTTCCCTCCTGCAATGTGTGAGGGGCGCCCCTGGGTCCTGTTGCAAGGGTATATAGACCACGGCGACCACCATCAGGAGTGCCATGTGTTTGTCTTAGCTTTAGGTACTCTGTAGTAGTAACAATTAAAGGAATAAGGTATTCCCGTCTTCCTGTAACACTGGACCCCTACAAAACGAGGCTTCATAAAGCATCTATATCTCCCGAGGCCATTGTTGGATCATTGTTGGCAATTATATTAATGGTGGCTCTCATTCTTTAGACTTCACCTCCAGTTTACCATCACGCGGTGTGAGGACATATTGACATGCCTAATATAGAAGAGTAGTAACTAACTCTACTAAGAGTGTTAAGGGGATATTTGCCATGTGTTGCTTTGTGTGTCGGCACTGTTGCTAGCGCCATGATCACGAAGAAACTGAAGTATATTGGCGGCTAACTAAAACACAGTTTTAAGAGTAGGGGAACCTGTTGAACTTAGGACACTTTCTTTACTACTACTACTATATTAAAAAAATGGTGAGAATAAGACCTGTCAAATAGGTATAGATAGAAACATCAGTTATTCAACTACATAATGCATGAATAAAATCTGTGGTTTTTATTTATTCACGGGGCACAAAAGCCGCTTAAAATAAAAAGAAAAAAAATTCTACAGACCTGATAGTCCTTGCACCGTACCAGTTATGTTGGACATACTAGGATTAAATGAAGATAGACAACAGTAGGCTGTAGAAAGTTTAGTTTTTAATTATAACTAATGTCTACGAAAACGTTTTCAATTCAATTAGCCCAATGTTCAGTGTGCGTAGGTAATTGGGGGAGCCAACGTACAACAAAGGAACCATTTCTTTAACCGCTTTTATAAACAACTTAAAGTTGAGGTAAATTTAGAACATCAATGCTATCACTGTTAGTTACAAATACTCAGACTAAAATTAAAATAAAAGATTTGTTATAAATGTATACCACGTTAAATAAATAAGCAAAAAGTATAGTAAAAAACGTACTTTTGGAGCAAGAAATCATAAATTACCTTTTTTATTTGAATTCACGCGGCGAAGGTGAATTTTAACTGACTTCACGTTTGCATAGCTTCAACTGCCATGTTAAAAATATTTTAAAGCACGGGAGTTTTTGTAAAATTAGGTTTGTTGTAGGTACAACACTGTCCAACATAACACAGGTTCCCCTAATGATATTGATCTTTAGTAATCGTTTGTTACGCGTAACACCACTACCACTGGTTTCACCATACACTTAACGCTTACAGCATTGACTCGAATAGTAATGTTGGTGACCATAATAGTTTAAAGACCAGTAACTCACCTGGTTTTCTCTGACAAATCGCCTGATCGCATGCCAGGGATAGTTGTTCCCAGGGGTGGTGCAATAGTTATGGTTGCCCAGGTCGCAGGGCACGTTGGGCAGCGCCCGGCCTCGGCTCGAACGGTTGGGCCGCGCGCACGCCGACGCGTAGTCGAACCCGACGCATAGGCCTACTGTCCATGTCGTCTGGAAAGAGAACATATTTTTGTTAGGGTACAATTTCTCTTGCTTAACGACCTCCGTCCTCCATGAGCGCAGGCCTGGGGGCGCCAGGTGAGGCCGTCTGTCACCCCAGCAGAAACAGGCCGGGATGGCGCGGCGCGGCGGGGCGATTAGCGCCCCTCCTCCAAACCGGGGCAAGACGGGGACACCGTGGTTCCCAAACCCGAGGGGGCCATCTCGAAGCCGGAGATGGCCCAGGGTCAGTCGGGGTGCGAGGGATATGCTTCATGGGCAACCTTACACCCGGCGTCTGAAGACCCGAGACAGCGTGTGGTTTTAGTCGGCCCAAGCCAGACAAAACCACCCCCGCTGGCCGGTGGTGGTGGAGAGGATTTCCGCACAAAAAAAAAGAGTTCAATTTCCATTATTTCTCTATTCCCATTAGCTTGAGGCATCATCATCATCGGCGGGCCCGGGGTCCGTTTGCTTCTTCTTCTTGTGATTTTTCTTGTAGGACTTTTATGGGAGCGACTCCCATCTTGCCTCTCAACCCCAAGGGGGCCCCATACACTTATCACAAATCTTTTTGAATTCTATTAGATTGAGTAAGGTCTGCAAAATATGTCTACGTAATACACTAGACTACTATATAATATATATGCTTTAATCGCATTTCTGGAAAGGGGAGGGGAGGCATTGTAATTTATCAAAGCGTCAACTTCTCATACCTTTTTTTTTTTTTCGTGCGGAAGTCCCTTCGGATACCCCCCCGCTGGCCAGCGGGGGCGGTTATGTCGGGCTTGAACCGATTAAAACCGCACGCCGTCTCGGGTCTACAGACGCCAGGGTGTAAGGTTGCCCATAGAGCATATCCCTCGCACCCCGACTGACCCTGGGCCATCTCCGGTTTCGAGATGGCCCCCTCGGGTTTGGGAACCACGGTGTCCCCGTCTTACCCCGGTTTGGGGGAGGGGCGCTAGTCACCCCACCGTCCCGGCCTGCTTCTGCTGGGGTGACAGGCGGCCTCACCCGCCACCCAACTTCTCATACTTACACTTTTAATTGTCATTGTTAAACTATCTCATGCATTACTCTCTTCGTGTGTAAGTAACAATACATTACTTTTTTACGTGCGAAGATCCCCTCGGATACCCCCCCGCCGGTCAGCGGGGGTGGTTATGTCGGGCTTGAACCAACTAAATCCGCACGCCGTCTCAGGTCTAACAGTGTTACTAACAGTGTGTAAGATTCGGATCTTCAGCCGCCGGTAACACTGTTAGTAACAATACCTACCTACATTTTTTTAACCGACTTCAAAAACGATGTAAGTTCTCACATCGTTTGACGTTTTCCCGCAACTAATGAAATGTGGCGGAGCAATCTAAAACTAATGAAAAATGTTTGTAACATGATTCCTTCTTCATCCATTGTTTCCGTTAGTTCGTAAGAATTCCGGTAGATGGCTCCAGCGTCGCCCCAAGACGTATGTATAGGAGAATTTTTCGACTTCCCAGGAAGTGTCCAAGTAGCTTAGTTGGGACTGGTCGCGGTTCAAGTCCCGTCCTGGACGTTGACTATTTCCGATCTAAGTTGTTCCTTAACGCCCCGATTTTAAAAAGATTTGATGACTGGCTGTTCTCTTATCGTTAGTGAAAATTCAACCTATCTGCTATGTTAACGAGTCCGGCCTGCGATTGCAACTTTCCTTCGATGTCTAGACGAGTCATATGGGACCAAAAACAGGTTTGTACCTATATTAACTCAGCGTGTGTTCAAATACGAGTATACAAATTTTATGAACCTACTCAAGGTGATGTCATGGATCACAAGTGAAAGATACAAATGATAATGTTATAATTTTAATTCCGCACGCCCAACAGTCGCTAGTACGTCGTCGTGACATGAAAACGATCCGTCTCGTAGTATCTAGGCGAAGCACCTGTCAGAATAGGGTTGCACCTTTTTTGACAAAAGAAACGTATGAAATTCATTATATGTATAAACCAGGTATCATGCTCACTAACATTGGTATTAGAGTAAATAGGATATTTACAATGTGTTGTGTATTTTTTATTATTATTGTATATTTGCAAAATAACACATGGTACATATCCCTTCAACTCTAATACTAATTTATAAAAATAATTGTATAGAAATCTATGACCTGTGTGCTGTGACATAACATCACGTGTTGCATCTGCCACCTAACATTCCGTTATGTGCCTAATAATGCTAATCGTTTAGGGATGTTCCATAATTATATCTCTACTGCGATATCATTATGTACCTACGTATGTTTTAGCCACAGAAGCTTCAAATCACTAGGTGTAAAGTATGTATAATTAGCTCAATATTTACTTATATAATGCGTTTTTCATTTTACGCATCACAGTAAACAATAAAACTATAAATAAATAAAACTAAAAATATTTTCGGATTGTTATGCATTATGAAAAAGTATAAACTATATTAATTTATAATTAAGTTTGGCAACCCTATATCCGAAGGAAAGTTACCCACGCTGGCATTAGCATCGCAATACGACATTGGACCAACTTCTTACTTATTCATTATGATAACAGTTTCAAAGTATAATTTTGTTGATTTTTAAAGTAACGTCATGGTTTTGCCCTTGTAGGGTGGAGAGAGTTTAGTAAAAATAATTGTTATAAACAACACGTAAATTAAGGATTAGTTTAATAATTATTTAACCGCTAAATTAAAGATTATTAATGTTTTTTTGTGTGTTGTAACTTGCATATCAAACACATAAATGGTTTCCGCAGGGTATTGAAGCGATTATGTTGGAGTCCATTAGACCTATTGCTGGCAGAAGTATTATACTTTTTTTGGAACTAATCCTACCCTCATTCCCACTAACTCTTGTACATCAGAATCAACAGAAGTAACCCACGAACACACCGAGTTATGAAACTTGGGAAGTTCCAGGGAAAGTTAAACTGTTTTGGAACCCGCATCGAAATTCATCAGAAGTAAATTGGATGCGTTAGAAATATAACAAATCCACTATGTTTGCATAGTGAAGTACCTACTTATTAGCCCCTAGCGATGATGACCTTTACTGGGCATTCCATCCTTTTTTTTTTATATTTGAGCTGATTGAATGAAAGGTAAATTGCGGTTAACGATTTATGACGTATTAAAAAAAACTACTTACTAGATCTCGTTCAATTTTCGGTGGAAGTTTACATGGTAATGTACATCATATATTTTTTTTAATTTTATCATTCTCTTATTTTAGAAGTTACAGGGGGGGGGGGGAGAAACATTTTACCACTTAGGAAGTGTCTCTCGCGCAAACTATTCAGTTTCGAAAAAAATGATATTAGAAACCTCAAAATCATTGAAGACCTATCCATAGATACCATACACGTATGGGCTTCATGAAAAATAAAATTGAGTTTCAGTTCAAAGTATGGGGAACCCCCGAAATTTTTTGTTTTTTTTATTTTTGTGTGAAAATCTTAATGCGGTTCACAGAATACATCTACTTACCAAGTTTCAACAGCATAGTTCTTATTGTTTCAGAAAAAAGTGGCTGTGACATACGGACGGACAAACAGACAGACATGACGAATCTATAAGGGTTCCGTTTTTTGCCTTTTGGCTACGGAATCCTAGAAATGGATGGATTGTGTGATATGGCAAGTAGAGGAGTAACTGAGGAGATGATGTCTAACAGAAAAATATGGAAGAGCATGTACCACTTGTGCAAAAGATTCGAAAGAGCCAAAAAAATAAATAAATACCAGGTAGTATTAAGTGTAGACATAAGGATATTCCGCAACTGTTCTCATAAGACCGATTCGCCGTTGGACTATTCGTCAACAAAATGGCTTTCGAACGAGGGGTCCCGAGTTAGAATTCTGACCATTACATTATCGACCTGAACCCACTGCTAACACAAATAATTTAGCTCAGCTGGAGGGTTAACGAGAATCCCAGTAATTTCGATTACTAGTAACCTTTGAACAAATATTTGATTTATTTCAAACTTGGTGATAGTTTGAGATGGTCAGAATTGGAACGGAGACGGCTTAACCTACTTAGAATATTATTAGTGTAGCAGACAAAATAAATTTAATAAGTGTTTTTGATAGTTAAACAACCACTTATATTGAACCGCGAAGTGGAGCGAAGCCTGCGGCGATACCTAATGATTTTCTAGACAGTTTCACTTTTGAAGCACATACTTTCTACAATAGATATAGGTAGAAGGCTGTGTACGGAAGTCTGTTTGTCACTTATTATGGGGATAGTTACGCAACGTGGATTAAGTTGGACTTCATATATGGGTGACTTCATCGTGGGTGCTTGCAATAAAGAAAGTTTATTGACGCCATATTTGTAGGTGTTATTTTGATTTTGTTTTCGTTCTTAAGCAACATCGAATAAATTACCCATATAGTCATTGATGTATAATCTTAAATAAAAGCGGCCAAGTGCGATTCGGACTCACCCATGAAGGGGTTCCGTAGCAGCAAGTAACGTAATAATGTTTTTAAATTTTTTTATATTTGAGTTGATTGAATGAAAGGTAAATTGCGGTTTACGATTTATGATGTAAAAAAAACTACTTGCTAGATCTCGTTCAAACCAATTTTCGGTGGAAGTTTACATGGTATATCATATATTTTTTTTAGTTTTATCATTCTCTTATTTTAGAAGTTACAGGGGAGACACACACATTTTACCACTTTGGAAGTGTCTCTCGCGCAAACTATTCAGTTTAGAAAAAAAATGATTTAGAAACCTCAATATCATTTTTGAAGACCTATCCATAGACATGTATGGGTTTGATGTTAAAAATATTTTTGAGTTTCAGTTCTATGTATGGGGAAACCCCCAAAATTTATTGTTATTTTTCTAGTTTTGTGTGAAAATCCTAATGCGGTTCACAGAATACATCTACTTACCAAGTTTCAACACAATAGTTCTTATAGTTTCGAAAAAAAGTGGCTGTGACATACGGACGTACAGACAGACAGACATGACGAATCTATAAGGGTTCCGTTTTTAGCCATTTGGCTACGGAACCCTAAAAAGTAACCAGGGTATACAAGGATTCTAGGGTGTACAGGACCCTACGAACATCCTTCAGGCCCAAGCTAACTTTACCTGCAACTTGGTGCACCAGCTCAACAACGGACGTGGCTCTGGCGCATGCTTTCCTCTCAGGGTTGGGAAGTCAGACTTCAGACGCTGCCAGAAAAGTCGGCATTCCAATCAAAAACAATAACTGGTGGTAGAAATTTGATGACACAAGTTTGTCACAAAATTCGGCCGGGTAGGTACCATCGTGCATGATTGCGAAAAACCCTCCATAGTAATCCAATTTTGGTTTGATTGCGTTCAGGGGTCAGCAAGTGTATAGCCGGGTAGGGGGATTGTGGTCGCAGCACTAGTGTGACCGGTGGGTGTCACGCGGTGCTGCGACGACAATCCTCTTTTTTTATACCACTCAGGTGGCAGACAAGCTCACGGCCCACCTGATGGGAAGCGGTCACCGTGGCCTATGGACATGTGCAACACCAGGGGCGTCACACTCGCGCTGCCGAATTAAAAAAAAATAGAAATTGCAAAGCAGGAATAGCCTTTAGTCTTCCGGGAAGACCAAAGGCTCTTCTAATTAGGCCGTCAAGCTGAGTGCCACCATTGCTAACATGGGATGTAATGGTGACTCTTTTTCCAAAGACTTTACCTTCAGCTTACCACGTGTGACGTGTCCTAAATATATAAAAAAAAAAGCGGACCTCGGGCTCCTAAGAGAAAACTTTGGACACATCCTTAAAATCACTATGAGGGTGACAATAAAGATTCTAAAGATATCCCGGATATCTTTAGAATTGTAACGTCGGTACTTAGTAGTTAAGGAGTCGACCCTACGATCGAGAGGTCCCGGGTTCGTATCCTGCATGGCCATTACACTACCGACGTGAACCCACTCCTAACACAAGCAATTAAGCTTAGCTGGAGGGGTTAGGGGAAAATAAGTCATTTCGGTTAATAATATTCTTATAAAAAAAAAGAATCTCATACCGAATAAATACATTCAAATTTATAGAAACAGAAACAAAGAAATGCAGATACATCTAAGAACCTTGTTAAAAATTTCACTCCTCTTTTGTCCTGTATAAGCAGCCTGTATGTAAGGTATATTCAAGACTACGCCAATTTTTCAATCAACGCGTTTATTTCTCATTTAAACTGTCCTCCAGTTCCAAAAGGAATTATCGCAGCAAAAACCGAACAGATTGTCCGCACGGATGTGCCATTAAAATTCAGACACAAACTAATGTAACTTGTTAGCCTCATTCGAAATGAAGATGTTTATGACAATGATCTTGACCAAAAACCGCGACGTGTGGGCACGCTGGTACCGTTAAAGAACAAAGTTGGGTAGGGTGGACACACACGCACAAAACACTGGGCTACGTTAATATATTATTAAGATTTTTTTTCGGTATTAGGTACCTCCTACCTGTATGTCTTAACTGTCTCTAAAGGCTCCACTAGTGAGTAAGCGAATCACCGTCTACTGGAGAAAAAACCCGGCCAAGTGCGAGTCGTACTCGCCCATGAAGGGTTCCGTAGTAGCAAGTAAAATTTTTATATGTGAGTTGACTGAATGCAAGGTACATTGCGGTTTACAATTTATGACGTATTAAAAAAAAACTACTTACTAGATCTCGTTCAAACCAATTTTCGGTGAAAGTTTACATGGTAATACATCATATATTTTTTTTACTTTTATCAATCTCTTATTTTAGAAGTTACAGGGGGGGGGGGGGCACAGTTTACCACTTAGGAAGTGTAAGTATCTCCCGCAAACTATTCAGTTTAGAAAAAAATTATATTAGAAACCTCAATATCCTTTTTGAAGACCTATCCATAGACACGTTTGGGTTAGATGGAAAAAAAATTTTTGAGTTTCAGTTCTACGTAAGGCCTATTTTTCTCTATTTTCGTGTCAAAATCTTAATGCGGTTCACAGAATACGTACATCTAATTACCAAGTTTCAACAGCATAGTTCTTATAGTTTCGGAAAAAAGTGGCTGTGACATACGGACGGACAGACAGACAGACATGACGAATCTATAATAAGGGTTCCATTTTTTGCCGTTTGGCAACGGAACCCTAAAAAGTCTATAATAATATTGAAGAATATTTGCATGACAAACAAATGCAAAATATATTTGCATGAAGCAAATGCAAAATATATTTGCATGACAAGCAAATGAACTGCTTTTCTCTACTTGGCTACTGTTAAGTAAATAACTTTGTAAGAATATTATCAATCTTCTGGAGGAGAGAGATGGACCTATACACCGTGTATAGCGCCATCTCTCTCCCTCAACTGAACTGTATCAAACACAACATCAAATAAACCGCGATAGAATCCATTAAAAATAGTTTTATTGCAATGAACTGTATTGTTTCGAATTGCTTAAGAACGTTGTGGTCCTTACCACCCCACCCAAGGCCGTATTACGAGCTGGTGGTTTATACAGAAGAAACGATTTTTAATTTTGTCGTGGTGCTTAGATAATGTTTAAGTTTATTTTAATATTTAATGTATTATACAACTTTTATTTTATTTCATTGCATTTATGATGAAGTTAACTTTTCATTGTTAGTTGCATAGTATAAGGTTACGCTTATGTCTGTTGATTTCCGGATCAAGAAAATATCATTACGGAGTCTAAAACCGTGCCAGGTAAATGGTAATAGGCTCGCCTCTCACTCGGTTAAGTGATCCCGCGGGTCCATTTCGAGCGGAGCCTGTTAACCGAAGACTCGTGGGGATCACAAAACAAAACACATCCCACGCAATGTCACATTTGTTAAATATGAATGTAATACACACCGTCCTGAGTATCTCATCGGTTGACTTCTTCCTGTGGGCGTCGATCAAGGTAACAGCTATCATACATCCTATAAAGAAGTGCCTGGTACACGGCTATAGGGTAACTCTCAATTACATGGAACCAAAAACAAGATAAAGAGAAAACTTTCACTAAGTATGTTTGGCTAGCTCGGTCTTGTTGATTGGCAATGCCACCAGCCGCAGCCAATACGTTGAAAGTCCTCTGTTGCGATTTTACTACCCTAAAGAGAGCCCATCTGATTGAACTTCAATTCAGACCAGCTTGGAGAAAACTGGTTAACCCTGATTAGGTATACGTTGAAAGTGCCAAAGGGTGACATTCATTCAACAAAGTTTCTTTAAACTGAGGGATGACGCGAAGGCATTTTGTGGCAACAAATAATAATAATAATAATTTAATTTATTGATTTCAAATGAACATATACATAACGGTGTTAGATGCATACAGAAAACATAGCAAAATAATAATAATTTAAGTACAAGCCAATGATTCTCTGAACCCCACACTAGGATACCCTGTGTCGTGGAGTTCAGTCTCTTCCCAGGTAAGTTATATTTAAAAAAAAATACAGAATAAAGTAGCTACTTAACTATAAATAAAATTGTTGCAACGAAACATATTTGCACCAATGTCATGCATATTATATAGGAGTGCGTTTGTGTGTGAGTGCATGTGTGCAGTGTGAGGGTGTGTATGCGTGTTTTTGTGTGCATGAGTGTGTGATTGTGTGTATATTTGTGTGTGTGTGAGTGTATATATGTGTGTATGTACGTGAGGGTGTGTATGTGTGTGTATTTCTACTCTAACACCTCTACGAGCGCCTCCGTTTGAGCATAGTTATTTGGCTCCAACGACTTTATTATAGTGCGTTTAGCGTTTAAGTACGTCATATCAATTATAGTATTATTTGTGTTATAAAGTTTGGTGTATAAATAGGGCCCGAGGAACGCAAACGATCTACGTGCAAAGGAGGTGCGTACCCGGGGCCGATCCCACTTCAAGGTTCTGTATGATGAACGCGCTAATTCCTTTGCGTACCTGTGGAATCGGAGTAAGGTTGACGAAATAAATAATTGTCTCACGCGTAGAACGTTACATTCGGCATAGAGCAAATCAGTCGGATAGCGCCACGGCTTTTTATTACCTATTTTTAGGATAGCCCGCTGTGCTCTCTCTAACTTAAGCAGGTGTGTCTCCCCAAGCCGATACACAATAACTCAGTATTGACTGGCACAGAGTGAAATACACTGTTCGCATAAGTTCAGGTTTCGCTACATACTTGAGTTTTTTAAATATATGTGATAGCTTCTTTACTCGTTTGACGAGTGTGTCAATCTGTACTCGCCATGTCAATCGCTCATCTATCAAAATACCTAGGTATTTAATATACGGAACTTGTTCAATGGGTGTACACTGGCACAAGCTATCTTGATCAGTATGACTATCACACGAATGGAGTTTTATTTTGAGTGGTTGGGCAGGAGCAGATCTAAATCAAATTGCAAATTACTTTTTATTTTCAACATTTTGCTAATCAATCATCGATATTATGCATAAACCTCAAAAAGAACAGTATTTCCAAAGGCATAATCGATATTCCAGCTCAGTAGCAAAGCGATATATCTCACTATCATTGATATATTCTTGGCAATGTTACGAATCGATTTTCTTCGATAATCGTTCTCGTCTTTTCTAACCTGTTGGCTTTTGGCCAAACACTCTCAAAACTTATTAGGTCTTTCAAGAAAGCAACGTCGTTCAATGTCCGTTAATCCCGGGAGCCAAGCTGTTATGAGACCAATATGTTACTTGCATTAACAGCAGCATGATGGTACATACCCTGTCGGGTAGTTTCAAATTCGTAACGGAAATACTGTAATACCTTATAGCCTTTTGGCTAATGACTTGAGATCGAGAGGTCACGAATTCGAACCCCGGCTATTCGAATACTGATGTGAACCCATTCCCTACTCCTTACTTTTTTTTTTTTTTATCGTGCGGAAATCCCTTCGGATACCCCCCCGCCGGCCAGCGGGGGTGGTTATGTCGGGCTTGCACCGACTAAAACCGCACGCCGTCTCGGGTCTTCAGACGCCGGAGTGTAAGTACCCATAGAGCATATCCCTCGCACCCCGGCTGACCCTGGGCCATCTCACCACTAACAGCATCGCTCATCCTGTCTCCTCTGAAAGCAGAGGAGTACGGAGAGCGATGTGTTCCCGCCACGTTGGGTATTGGCCGACGATCAATGCCAACCCTATGAAGGGGTGAAGGGGAAGCCATTGACCGCCGCCCAGGATGTACCGGCCGCTCCGATTCCGTTCCCCCCGGACTGCAGCGGGATCGGAATCGGAGCGACACTCGAGGAGGTTACCCCACACACACCCTTACTCCTTACCTATCCCAAACAATACGTGTAGGGCTGAGATCGGCACCACAGCAAGACCCCAACATGGTGTTCTTGAGACTTCACCTTTAGCTTTAGCTTTAGCTGGACTCATTTTGGTGGTACACTTCTGATTAATAGATCACCACATACATTAGTGCTTATTATCAGATGGCATGTATCCTTTCAAATAATTTATTTAGTTGTTTCTTAATGGGAGCCACAATTGCGTTGATTTTTTACCTCCATAAAAATCTATAAGCCTTATACGTACCTGTTTTTTTTTTTTTTTCGCGCCGAAGGCCCTTCGGATACCCCCCCGCTGGCTAGCGGGGGCGGTTATGTCGGGCTTGAACCGACTAAAACCGCACGCCGTCTCGGGTCTACAGACGCCCGGGTGTAAGGTTGCCCATAGAGCATATCCCTCGCACCCCGACAGCCTTATACGTACCTATATAATAAAGCAACACCGTTTTGTAGATTAAAATATCTCTTAAAATTCTCAATTATTCTCTTATATTTTCTCTCAGGCACGAAATGATGATATTAAAAGTAATATTTCATATACAGGTTGAATTAAAATTCAAGTTACATTCACTCTTTTGAATTGATGTATACTTTTATGGGCTTTCCCGTTTCAATTTAATATCAGAGACACATACATATACACACATTGAAGCGTCGGTAGCTTAGTGGTTAAGTGGAGGTCCCGGGTTCGAATCCTGGCCATTACACTACCGACGTGAACCCACTCCTAACACAAGCAATTTAGCTTAGCTGGAGGGGTTAGGGGGGATATTAGTAATTTCGGTTACTAATATTCTTTTTAAAAAAAAAAACATACTACATATTGGTTTACGTTTAGTGTTCTATTTCCAGTAGTAAGTATGGTCGCCAGAGTTCCTTGTAACATGTGATGTAGACATTAGTTGTTACAAGAGTTTAAAGGCACTATAACAGCGCAGTGGAATACAAAATTACCGTTAGTTATTTTTTTTTATATTTAGGACACGTCACTTTGACTTCATTTCGCCTGATGGTAAGCTGAAGGTAAAGTCTCATGAAAGAGGGTCAAAATTACATACACGTACCATGTTAACAATGGTGGCACTCAGCTTGACGGCCTCATCAGAAGAGGATTGTCATCGCAGCACCGCGTGACACCCACCGGTCCCACTAGTGCTGCGACCACAATCCCCCTTGCACTTGCTGACTCCTGAACGCAATCAAAGCGAAATTGGATTAGGGTTTTTCGCAATCGTGCACGGTGGTACCTTTTTTTTTTTTTTTTTTTTTCGTGCGGAAATCCCTTCGGATACCGCCCCCGCTGGAGAGCGGGGAGTCTCCAGCGGGGGCGATTATGTCGGGCTTGCACCGACTAAAACCGCACGCCGTCTCGGGTCGTAAGACGCCGGGGTGTAAGGTTACCCATAGAGCATATCCCTCGCACCCCGACTGACCCTGGGCCATCTCCGGTTTCGAGATGGCCCCCTTACTTGCTCTCCACTGTGCCCTCTGCTAATCAGAGGGACACGTGGAAAGCTTCCGAACAGCCCTCAACAGGGCCGTCCTCGCCTCGGTCGGAGTTGGCCGTAGGCGGCAGCGTCTCTCCCACCCTAGGAGAGAGGCGCTGCCGTCTCCGTTGCCCAGGGTGCACCGCGTGGAGGTCCCCAACCAAGCACCCCCGTGCACGGTGGTACCTACCCGGCCGAATTTTGTGACAAATTTGTGTCATCAAATTTCTACCACCAGTAGAGGGGATAAACGAGAAAGGATAAAAGAAAGAGGTCTCTATTATCTGCAAGCTGGTACCACCTGTTGATTGGTGGACGAGGTTCTGGGTCAGGTTTTCCTGTCGGTGTTGGGCAGTCAGATGGCACTTGTTCCCGTAAAAACTGTATAAATTAAACGGAAAAAAAGCCTCAGATGCATTCGGGAACAACGTCAAGATAATGATAATGTGACGATGATACCAAAACCTATTTAATAGTGAATTGAATACAAAATATAAATTCATCCTGTATAATGTTAACAATGTAGTTATTCTATATGAATCATTTGAATCAATATAATTATACGGAGCGTGGACGGCGGGCGGTGCGCGGGCGGCGATGGACAGGCACGCAGTGAAAGTGACTGATTGTTTGGGAGCAGGTTATGTGACGTCATCCAGCGCACCTAATCGTTATCTGATCGCGACGTGGTTCAAGTCCGACATAACTATCCTGGCCTCGCCGGCCGGCGGGGGAGGGTATACGGGGGGATATAAGCACGAAAAAAAAATTTGGCATAGCAAATAAGTGGTCATATTTAGAGGAAAATTCATGGTTCAGTATTTCTCCGGTAAATTGCGAAAACCTAAGTTTTTCGTGCGAATTTATACAAGCTTTTATTTAAATTGGTCGATTAGTTTGTTAGTATGGGTCAAATCTTGGAAGCCCAATTAGAATCACTTCATGAAGTTAGATTGGACTCAAATATGGTATACTTTTTTTTTTTTTTTACGTGCGGAAATCCCTTCGGATAACCCCCGCTGGCCAGCGGGGGTGGTTATGTCGTGTCTCGACTAAAACCGCACGGTGTCCTCCCCAAGTGTCCGTTGCCGGGCACCCCGGGTAAGCCCTCGAAAGGATAACCCCAGGGTTGCCGGCGGACTTTAGCCGAAATTTGGTATACTTGCGTTTCTTTGACTTGATATTCTATGAAGCTCACCTGGTGATGTAGTCGCGACTAAACAAAATAAACCAATAGAGTTTGGACTCATTTGTTTTGTCTTGGTAAATACTCGGATGCTACATGATATCCAGGGTCTGACGATGGAGACGGTAGGTGATCATAGGAAATTCGGAACTCAACAAGATAAAGTGGTCATCTTTGGACTAATTTGTTTTGTTTTTGGGGAGGACACCGTGCGGTTTTAGTTGAGACACGACATAACCACCCCCGCTGGCCAGCGGGGGGGTATCCGAAGGGATTTCCGCACGTAAAAAAAAAAAATGCACTTACTAGAAAGCTTGTTTTAAAAAGTGTTTTCTAATACATAATTTTATTAAGTACTGATGTTCGCTGTGTAATCTCCTAGACTAGAACATTATAAGCATTTCATAAAATCTAATAGAGAACGGGCCAAGTGCGAGTCGAACTCGCCCATGAAGGGTTCCGTAGCAACAAGTAAAATTTTTATATTTGATTTGATTGAATGAAAGGTAAATTGCGGTTTACATCTACTTACCAAGTTTCAACAGCATAGTTCTTATAGTTTCGGAAAAAAGTGGCTGTGACATACGGACAGACATGACGAATCTATAAGGGTTCCATTTTTTGCTATTTGGCTACGGAACCCTAAAAATGTGCCAAGACCGTTATTGGCAGCCGTATGTTTGATTGCAAGCCGGTACAGCGGTATTGATTGTACCGACGACATGCCACAGTGGGTCATCACTTTTACCACTGACTTTGACGACGAAGGCGCCGCCGATATCAATATAGTCGGATGCCATCAAAGTACCGCCCATCAATGATTATCCCGCCTTTGGTACATCTTAGTGCTAGTTTAGGAGTATGAAGGAATGGGGATGGGATCTCCTCATAAGGGAGGAACCTCCAACGAAACTAGGGTGTACTGTGAGTACCTTGACCCAGCGAAGATACCATTTTTTTTTTTCGTGCGGAAATCCCCTCGGATACCCCCCCGCCGGCCAGCGGGGGTGGTTATGTCGGGCTTGAACCGACTAAAACGCACGCCGTCTCGGGTCTGCAGACGCCGTGGTGTAAGGTTGCATATAGAGCATATCCCTCGCACCCCGACTGACCCCGGGCCATCTCCGGTTTCGAGATGGCCCCTCGGGTTTGGGAACCACGGTGTCCCCGTCTTGCCCCGGTTTGGGGGAGGGGCGCTAGTCGCCCCACCGTCCCGGCCTGCTTCTGCTGGGGTGACAGGCGGCCTCACCTGCCACCCCCAGGCCTGCGCTCATGGAGGACGGAGGTCGTTAAGCGACCTCCGGCGCCTGAGTCGCCTGCGACGTGAGGCGAGCATGTTGCGGGCTCGGCGGGCCGGGAGGGTTCTGAACCTCTCCCGGGCGCGCTCCGCCATCTCCTTCGCGAGCATCACATTCTCGCAGAAGGAGGTGGCGGCGGCCCACGCGCTCGCGCTCCGCACCATTGCCCCAATCATGCTGCCGAGCGAGAGGACTCCCACCCCGATGGCTGCCACGAGGTCACGCCTCGGCACCTCCCACGCCGGGCAGTCCGCCAGCGTGTGCAGCCCTGAGTCCTCGCTCGCGTCACAGTGATGACACTCAGGCGTTGGCTCCTTCCTGATCCGATGCAGGTGGTCCCCGAAGCACCCCTTCCCGGAGATCACCTGCGTCAGTCGGTACGAGAGGCTTCCGTGTCGCCTCTCTAGCCAATCCTCCATGATGGGCCTTACCGCCGCTATTGCGGCGTGCCCTACCCAGCGAAGATACCTACTAGCTGTTACTCACGGCTGTTTAAACAACAGTTTAAAAGACCAACAGTTTACTACATCAATTACTTACGAGTTCAACAGTTCATTACGTCAATAGATCATTTCTTCAACAATTCACTACATAAATAGGAGTAGTATTGCCAACACACAAATTGTTTCCTGCTTATTACAATCCCGGACCCTTTAAGTGAATGAATAAGCATCTATCGAAGCCAGAGTATGTTGATTGAAAGAAACTTTAGATCGGTGATTTATTTATTTATTTCCCCACAGCTCTATTTCTACAGGTTTACCCTAATACAATAGTGTGGTCCTTAACCTTCAGATAACAAGTAAAAAGTTATTGGAGCTTTACCCAACAAATTAGTTCGGCCTCTGGGCACTGCTAGTAAACGGGGACGCCGCCTACGCCACACATACTTGTTGGGCACACACAGGTTGATCTCCTTAAAGACACCTGGATTCGACGTCCCACCACACAATAATTTAAATATATACGTGGTAAGAGCCATGCCCCTCCTTGTCTCCAATTTATTGTATCCAACCATGCCTATAACAAACAAAGTCGGATACATCAATGGATAAAATGGGTATACCCCATACAGTCTTAGGTACAAGAATCTAGTAAATTTATTTTGAATACGCTCCAACGAGCGCAGATGATTGCGTTACATTCTAGCTGACTTCTCACCAGTGCATTGTATAAAGCGGTTATCGCTGTAATGCTTGTGAAACCCCCTGCTCTTCTGAGCACGAAGCTTAGGCTCCTATAAGCTTTTTTACAAACATTTTCTATATGATTACGAATCGTTATGTTCTTCAGGACTGTAGGAAATAAAATGCACAGCTGGGATTTACTTTGTGGACTGTATTATAAATTTTAAGGCTTTTACAAGCTTCGGCGTACACTATCGTGACAAGCAAAAGAACGGAAGATAGCGACTTTTTTACAATGTTGCCACTAATTAAAAGTTACAACAATGGTGTTGCTAGACTATATATATTTTTTTTTAATATTTAGGACACGTCACTTTGACTTCACCTCGCCTGATGTTACCATCAGGCGAGGTGAAGTCAAAGGTAGGTAAAGTCTCAGGAAAGAGGGTCACCATTGCATACACGTACCATGTTAACAATGGTGGCACTCAGCTTGACGGCCTCATGAGAAGAGGATTGTCGTTGCAGCACCGCGTGACACCCACCGGTCCCACTAGTGCTGCGACCGCAATCCCCCTGCCCGGCTATGCACTTGCTGACCCCTGAACGCAATCAAATCGAAATTGGATTACTATGGAGGGTTTTTCGCAATCGTGCACGGTGGTACCCACCCGGCCGAATTTAGTGACAAATTTGTGTCATCAAATTTCTACCACCAGTCTACTATAAAAATAAAGTTTAAATACTAATATGTTATTTTAGATTGACATGGTCATTTACATTAATACTTTTAATACTAATATGTTGTTTTAATTTAGAATTAAGGTAAGTTAAATAATTAAATATACATTTAAATTGTATCTTGGAAATGATTCTAACAAGGACAATTCAGAAAAGTCAACTGTCAAGAAAAGATTTGTTCGTAAAAAAAAATTTGACAAATCCACGCCAGAGGGGAAACCCTGGTGACGCTGGGCACCGGCACGCTGGTTAAATCAAAAGCTTGTTTTTTGGAGCTCGGTTTTCACTCTCCTAATCTTTCTCTCTCTCTCTTACTCTTTCTCTCTTCCTATAGTCTCTAACCCTGGACAAGGCAACGACAGAAACTCTTCGATTAATTAGCTAATTAGCAGGTATACCGGCTAGCAGGCGACGTTGGCTTGGGCCCCGAGAACTTGTGGGGTCCAATAAATCTGTGTTAAAGTATTATAAAACTATTTTCGATTCATCCTCAGACATACTAATTAGTGTACAGTGTGCCACATCCCTATTCCTCCCATTTTGCTGTTTCCGTTTCCGACTACCGGTGCGTGTGCGCTAAAATCAAGCGAAGGGTAAAAAACTTAACTCACTTCCGTTCGAGCACACCCACAAGCTAGGCGTCCGGACGCCGTAAAACATAAAACTTATTTTCAACTCAGAAAAACAGTAATTATCAGGATCTAGATTCGAACATTTAACAAAGGGACGTCCCAGAAAACATAATATTGTGCAGTGAGTGAGAACGCGCCAGTTGCAGACCTTTCATCACCGCGCCGGTAAGTACTTAACCTTTCCATCTTCCAGAAATCCTCACTGTACACAAAATTAAGTAGCCATTGCCTGTGGATGAACAGTTATCGAATTGAATCACGTAACAAACCAAATCAATCTGCATTAGTGTGAGTGAAATGGTCTGATGAAAGAGTTTTAATTTTTGAAAGAATATTAGTAACCGAAATTACTAATATTCCCCCTAACCTAAGCTAAATCGCTTGTGTTAGGAGTGGGTTCACGTTGGTAGTGTAATGGCCAGGATTCGAACCCGGGACCTCTCGATTGTAGGGTCGACTCCTTAACCACTAAGCTACCGACGCTTTTGTTTGAAATGACGTTTAGTTATTACTGATCTCAGAGCAGGAAACGTAACACACTCCCGTACTCGTTTAGTATTTCCTACCGTCACTAGTAACCCCATAAACTCCACGCCCCACATACACGCTACTACTAAGAAACAATCAAAGTTATTTGCATTGCAATGGCCCCGCAGTTTTTATTAAGTATGTTGTACTGTCGACATAAAAGTTTTTGAACACTATACTCTGTCCAACCATTGATTTAACTTTTGACAGAACGTAACTGTTGTATTTATCGTAAAATTAACCATGGGAATGTGTGGCCAAAAAACCCATATGTATCTACACTATTTGTAACCCATTCTAAACACTAAAATGCTTTAAATGTCTTTCCCTGCCTTCTGAAATTTACGATAATTCACTCGCTCCACAAAAACAGTTACATTTTACCACATCTAGTGTTGGGATCGAATATATTCACTTCAAATGTTGAATCGCACGTACTTGCATTTACGTCGACTATTATAGCCTTGCATTTGTAATTATGGAATATTATATCTACTTTAATGAAAACCATCAAAACGTTGAAGTTGTGTTATGTATTGATTAAAATTGTCACTATGTTATGTAAAAACCATTGAAATGGCGGGGGGTATCCGAAGGGATTATTTTAGTATAATTAATCGACGTTTATTATTATTTTAGTGAATGAAACACCTGGCATACAAAAAATACATACATAACATCACGCCTGTATCCCCTAAGGGGTAGGCAGAGGTGTATTACACACCCACGATTCGTCAGTTATGTTTAGGTCCCAATGTAATAGGGGGCGAGCCTATTGCCATCTACCGGGCACATTACTATGCGAGCGATAATAAACATTTTAAATACACACATAACTACGAAAAGTCAGAGGTGTGTGCCCGGGGCGACTGGGGATCGAACTCGAGACCTCGTCTCGGCAGTCCGTTACGTACACCACTGTTTTAGAGCTAAGGTAACTTAAAATGAGTTAAACTACTTTTGATGCCGACTGTACATAATGTGAACACGATTGAATGTAAAAATTACGAAATCGGTAGTCCAGCCTGATTGCCTGACGTCTTGATTTATTATTTAAACTTAGATTTCATGTAGTGAATCTATAATTAGAAATACAAGCTGCATATAAATTAGAATACTATACCTACATACAATGTTTGGTCGCACACAAATACGTTTTTTTTTTTTTTTTACGTGCGGAAATCCCTTCGGACACCCCCCGCTGGCCAGCAGGGGTGGTTATGTCGTGTCTCGACTAAAACCGCACGGTGTCCTCCCCAAATGTCCGTTGCCGGGCACCCCGGGTAAGCCCTCGAAAGGATAACCCCAGGGTTGCCGGCGGACTTGACGATTGACCAAATTGTTGGAGTATTGGTGTTTGTAAAATTAATAAATATTAATTATCGCTCGCTTAATAATGTGCCCGGTAGATGGTAATAGGCTCGCCCCCTATTACATTGGGACCTTAACATAACTGGCGAATCGTGGGTGTGTACCCACCTCTGCCTGTCCCTTCGGGAATACAGACGTGAAGTTATGCTATGTTATGTTATTGGTGTTTTTGGAGGCCCAACAAGATCTTCGAGCCCAAGTCAACCTCACTTGCAAACCGGTAGACCGGTTGATTGACAGTCCACGCTCTCACAAAGTCGCTCTCGTAAAACCCAGAATAAATCAAGTTGAGGAAGAGAGGAGTAGGAGAGTGAACCTTGAGCTCTAAAATGCGATCAGGATTGTTGCTCGGATGAAGAAGGACTTAGAATTCATCTTGTTTCATCACATTATCATATATCCATATTCATTTATTGCGTAAAATCTATTCAATTACACATCTTTTTCATTCGATCACGTCTCTTCTCTGTGCTATAATAGACGCTTACAGACGTTTCCTTCAATAGCACCACTTTCGAACTTCCTTTAACTTATTTTATTCATTCTTGTCACACGCCACGTCCATATTGATGTGAACGTTTTGCGACTGTTCGCTAGTACACCGGTACACACGGCGAACACTTGCAAAAAGTTCTAAGAACGGTTACCGAACGGTTTAGAACATTGTGGCCTGATATTGTCGGAAGTTTACGCGAATGTCACACATTGAAATAAAACTATTTTTAACGGATTCTATCGCATTCGATCACAGACGATTCATATCGCAAGATTCAATGTGAACAATAAATAATAAAATGGAATCAAATAAATCGCGATAGAATCCGTTAAAAATAGTTTTATTTCAATGTGTGACATGGTAATGCACGCGAAAGAGGCGGCGGAGAGGGAGTGGGAGAGAACCTCGCCCCCGAGTTCCGCAGTCTGCGCGAGGACGCCGCAGACTTGTCTACGCACAGGACTACCGACCTCCATGATCTGGGCCTACACACGCCTGCCAACTCACCGACGCGGGGTCAAACCGAAGGCGTTAACTCTTCACACTAACGCTCGTCGGAAGTTTACACGAATGTCACACTTTTTTTTAGGGATATTCTTTAGAAAAGCCCTATTGCTATGGAGTTGTCGTCGACGTCGTCGTTGCCAATTTCCTGTAACGGATTCGTGCTGGGGTGAACCATTGCAAGATAAAAAAAATCGCAATAATCGCAAAAAAAAAAACGCAAAATCGAAAATCCCTTTTATTCCGCTGAGCTCGTCTCAGGAATTCAACTTGTTTTTTTTTTTCGTGCGGAAATTCCTTCGGATACCCCCTGCTAGCCAGCGGGGGCGGTTATGTCGGGCTTGAACCGACTAAAACCGTACGCCGTCTCGGGTCTACAGACGCCGCGGTGTAAGGTTGCCTATAGACCATATCCCTCGCACCCCGACTGACCCTGGGCCATCTCCGGTTTCGAGATGGCTCCCTTGGGTTTGGGAACCACGGTGTCCCCGTCTTGCCCCGGTTTGGGGGTGGGGCGCTAGTCATCCCACCGTCCCGGCCTGCTTCTGCTAGGGTGACAGGCGGCCTCACCTGCCACCCCCAGGCCTGGATAGTTAAGTACCTAACTAATTAATTTGATCATACCTAAGAAAAATGTTGGGGTCGCACAAGGATGCGTCCTGTCCCTATTGCTCTTACTGCATATCCCTACTTTGACTGTGGCTGGACTTAGTGTCTGTCCCAGTGATATTACAAATCTGAATGACAGTGAAGAACGTATCAAAAGTGTGGAAGAAGTTAGCGGACAAACAGACGTTTAATAGCGATTTAATTTTATACTTACTACTTGGTTAAGTAATGACGATACGATTACCGCACCATGGTTGCTGAAATGCAACCGAAACGTCGGGAGCAGTGTAAATAATAAAAAAGCACAAAATAAATCGCGATAGAATCCGTTAAACGCATTGTTTTATTTCAAGATGATACACTAATTAATTCGTTCTTGGATCCGTAACCGTGCGGGATATATTGTATCTCGCGCACGAAATTCTTACATGATTCATTTTCGCTATATTTAACTTCGTATTGAAATTCCAATTAAAATATCTCATTATAAATTCGAAGCCGGAATTTTAATACAATTAATTTATTATAATCATAATCATAATCATCATTTATTTGCGAACACAGGTACAATTAGATATAACATAGCTTTAAAAAGTTTGATCATTCCGTATTCCACCCACAAGGCATGCAAATTTTCAGTTTATTAAAATATAAAATCAAAGTAAACCAAGTAGCACAACTAATTAAATAATGAGGAGAAATTACAATTTAAGGTATGTATAAAAATATGTCAAAATCAAATTAAATAATAAATAAATTGCAGAATAATAATAAAGGTAAGTAGTAGTCGCATTAATTACAAATTGTCTTTAAGGTATTAGTAAAGGTATTAGTAAACATAATCGTTATTTACAGTCATATTTAGACAATCTGACAGATGCTTATTTCTAGAATTTCACAGCACGTTCTATTTGTAAATGTAGACTTACTTGTCTTGACTGACTGACTGATGGGTTTATCAACGCATTTTTTTTTAGCGTGTGGCAATCCCCACGGACTTCACCCCATCGGTGCCGACGATGGGGGGACGGTGGGGGGATGGGGGGGTTTATCAACGCATAGCCTAAACCGTTAGGGCTAGCAACCTGAAATTTAGGCAGTTAATGTTTATGTTGTAAGCATCAATGAAGATAGGAATTGCATGAATGGGACGACTCGACCGGGGAAGCACCACCCTCTCACAGAATATCGACGCCAAGTAGCAGTATTTGAACTGTTGCGTTCCGTTTGGTGAGTGAGAATGCCGGAGCCCAAACTCCTTTCCCATCCCCTCCCAAACTCCTTTCCCATCCTTTCCTTTACAGGGTCGGCAGCGCGAGTGTGACGCCACTGGTGTTGCACACGTCCATAGGCCGCGGTAACCGCTTCCCATCAGGTGGGCCGTGTGCTTGTCTGCCACCTTAGTGGTATAAAAAAAAATAGGATTTTTGATTTTATGGCCTTCAGGGTGACCCTGAAGGCCATAAAATAAGGGAGGAATGGTTGGAAGTCTGTCATTTTCAAAGAAAGAGGCACGAAATTATACAAACCTGCTTCTTACTAGAAATCATAAGTATACTCGTAATTTTACTTCAATTTTCAAAATCTTACTCATAAGAGAATGAATTCTATGGGTTGAAAGTTGGCATGGAAAGTTCTTCATTTTTGAATGAAAAATCATTATTAAATCTGATTACCTTTTTAGGGTTCCGTAGCCAAATGGCAAAAAACGGAACCCTTGTGGATTCGTCATGTCTGTCTGTCCGTATGTTACAGCCACTTTTTTCCGAAACTATAAGAACTATGCTGTTGTAAACTTGGTAAGTAGATGTATTCTGTGAATCGTATTAAGATTTTCACACAAAAATATAAAAAAAAATTATAGAACTGAAACTCAAAATTTTTTATTCATCAAACTTATAAGTGTGGGGTATTTATGGATATGTCTTCAAAATGATATTGAGGTTTCTAATAACATTTTTTTCTAAACTGAATAGTTTGCGCGACAGACACTTCCAAAGTGCTAAAATGTGTTTCCCCCTGTAACTTCTAAAATAAGAGAATGATAAAACTAGAAAAAATATATGATGTATAATTTAAATATATGACTTGAGTTTTGATAAATACCATGTAAACTTCCACCGAAAATTGGTTTAAATGAGATCTATAACGTCATAAATCGTAAGCCGCAATTTACCTTTCATTCAATCAACTAAAATTAAAAAATTTACTTGCTGCTAGGGAACCCTTCATGGGGGGTGTGTGTTGGGTAACCTCCTCGAGTGTCGCTCCGATTCCGATCCCGCTGCAGTTCGGGGGGAACGGAATCGGAGCGGCCGGTACACCCTGGGCGGCGGTCAATGGCTTCCCCTTCACCCCTTCATAGGGTTGGCATTGATCGTCGGCCAATACCCAACGTGGCGGGAACACATCGCTCTCCGTACTCCTCTGCTTTCAGAGGAGACAGGATGAGCGATGCTGTTAGTGGTGAGATGGCCCAGGGTCAGCCGGGGTGCGAGGGATATGCTCTATGGGTAACCTTACACCCCGGCGTCTCAAGACCCGAGACGGCGTGCGGTTTTAGTCGGTGCAAGCCCGACATAACCACCCCCGCTGGCCGGCGGGGGGGTATCCGAAGGGATTTCCGCACGATAAAAAAAAAAATAAAGGGAACCCTTCATGGGCGAGTCCGACTCTTCTTCTTTTTTATAATTAATTATTATCCGTTATTATTTTTTAACCAACCTTGTTTATCTTGATGATATAATTGTGTCCCGTAACTCAAGACATTATCTTTTAACGACTTCGATAGATGATTTTGGAAAACCCGTAAGTGAAGAAATACAACTTAATTCTTTATTGTGCTACACTGAAAGATGAGCTGAAAAGTTTGGTTTAGGCCTAAATTTTTAAACTTAAACAATTCCTTGTTAACGCCGTATAGGAGTGTCATCTTAGCGTTGCATGTGTTATTCTGGCTAATAGTGAAGACGGTTATTAGAATAATTATTATATTAGATAAGGAAAAATATTGTTAATGAGGTAAAATCTCTAGGCATCTGAAGAAGCTCGAGGGTATTTGTGGCTTCAGGATTCCTAGTGCTGTGGTAGAACACCGCTGCTATCAGTCAAAGGTGTTAGATTAGATACTGCCAGCGTCGAAACACTAGCTTATCACATCACATTGACATGTACGGATAACCTGGGAACGAATGAGTACTGAGCGAATGACACACCAAGTATATAAGGCAGATATAAGTGGGCAGACAAGCCGGGGTCGACCTCGCAGAACACACACTGATCAAATTAATGAGGTATTGAAAAAAGGGTAGGTCAAAAGCACTCGAAACCGGCGGGCTTGCATAAAAGGTTTAATGACAGTGAAGGAAGCTCGTGAAGTATGTAAGGACAGAAGCAGATAGCGGGCTGTTATCTCTGCCTACCCCGGAGGGAGAAAAGGCGTGAGTATATGTATGTATGTATGCAATATCTCCTCAGAGTATTATTGATCTGAGCTCTTATACACGGCATAGCCGTTTGTTGGTGGCTGAACTCCTCCGTAACTACTAGTGCGATCTTGCTTGACCAAATTTACCACGGTGATAGTGTGGACACTGAGTGTTTTGAAGCGAGATGGTTCATGTCCGATGTACCATTGAGGAATAATCACCGAAAAACAGTTTCACGAGCGCGCGACCTTAGCTAAGCTAAGTAAGATGTCTTATTTTCTAGTAAGAGTCCTGCTCGCTCAGCTCAATTTATTTCAGTCGCACCCTGCACTGAATTCCTAGTAATAATATTTATATATGAATTATACTATTTCAATGTAAAGATATTTTGTAAATAGTGTTCAGTAACTTTATCCATTTTTTTTTACGTGCGGAAATCCCTGTGCGGATACCCCCCCGCTGGCCAGCGGGAGTGGTTATGCCGTGTCTCGACTAAAACCGCACGGTGTCCTCCCCAAGTGTCCGTTGCCGGGCACGCCGGGTAAGCCCTCGAAAGGATAACCCCAGGGTTGCCGGCGGACTTTGGCCGCCACCGCGACCTCGCCTGGTGGGGTCGGGTTTTAACCCGCTTCGGTGAGTTGGCAGGCGTAGGGCACATACGACACGCCTCCGCCACGGCCTGCTTCTGTAAGGACGGCGAGTCGGCAAGAAACCGATGTCTCTCAACCTAACAAAATTCCAGTATTCGAATGCAGAACAGAAACTGTGTCCTGAATTAAAGATATAGCTGCTTTAGCTTGAAAAACCATCACATCTTTTTCAGGATTCAATCAAAACATTGTGTCTCTTTCCTTGCGTCCATAGGCCAGGGTAAGCAAAATACCATCAGATGGAATATACGAGTACCTTTTTTTTTTTTTTTTTCGTGCGGAAATCCCCTCGGATACCCCCCCGCCGGCCAGCGGGGGCGGTTATGTCGGGCATGAACCGACTAAAACCGCACGCCGTCTCGGGTCTGCAGACGCCGGGGTGAAAGGTTGCCCATAGAGCATATCCCTCGCACCCCGACTGACCCTGGGCCATCTCCGGTTTCGAGATGGCCCCCTCGGGTTTGGGAACCACGGTGTCCCCGTCTTGCCCCGGTTTGGGGGAGGGGCGCTAGTCGCCCCACCGTCCCGGCCTGCTTCTGCTGGGGTGACAGGCGGCCTCACCTGCCACCCCCAGGCCTGCGCTCATAGAGGACGGAGGTCGTTATGCGAATATAAAAATACCATTGAGCTCTTAAAAAAAACTAAGCTTTTTAAACACAACCAATGATAAGGATCATCTAAAGACAGATAATGGACATTATCTGTACCGTTATTTACCATTGGTACATGACAAATATCACAGTAATTACACTTCTAATTAGATTTAAATATGGCTTAGAGTGCCATAAAGTACGGTTAGCAGTTATGGCCGGTGTGAAAAGCAATTAAAGTGGGTGAGGTGGCCTGCTTCCCACGCGGCCTCTGTTCTTGTCTGTACCGCTCGTCCTGATTCTCTTTGCCTTACACTAGTTTTTAACATCATTCGTCTGCTATGTGACTGGCTACTAGATCGTAGTAGGGTTTCTTGGTTTATAGATACTGACTAGACTTTATTTTATTGTTTGGATTAGACATAACACATAAAAAACATAACTTCACGCCTGTATCCCCGAAGGGGTAGACAGAGGTGTATTACACACCCACGATTCGCCAGTTATGTTAAGGTCCCAATGTAATAGGGGGCGAGCCTATTACTATCTACCGGGCACATTATTAAGCGAGCGATAATTATAATTTATTAATGCACACATAACTGCGAAAAGTCAGAGGTATGTGCCCGGGGCGACTGGGGATCGAACACTGGGCTATCGCCGCTCTTTTGTTAGGATTAGGTACTTGAGTTTTGGGGTGTGTGTTGGGTAACCTCCTCGAGTGTCGCTCCGATTCCGATCCCGCTGCAGTCCGGGGGGAACGGAATCGGAGCGGCCGGTACACCCTGGGCGGCGGTCAATGGCTTCCCCTTCACCCCTTCATAGGGTTGGCATTGATCGTCGGCCAATACCCAACGTGGCGGGAACACATCGCTCTCCGTACTCCTCTGCTTTCAGAGGAGACAGGATGAGCGATGCTGTTAGTGGTGAGATGGCCCAGGGTCAGCCGGGGTGCGAGGGATATGCTCTATGGGTAACCTTACACCCCGGCGTCTGAAGACCCGAGACGGCGTGCGGTTTTAGTTGGTGCAAGCCCGACATAACCAACCCCGCTGGCCGGCGGGGGGGGTATCCGAAGGGATTTCCGCACGATAAAAAAAAAAAAAAAAAAAAAAGGTACTTGAGTTTTGGGGTGTGTGTTGGGTAACCTCCTCGAGTGTCGCTCCGATTCCGATCCCACTGCAGTCCGGGGGGAACGGAATCGGAGCGGCCGGTACACCCTGGGCGGCGGTCAATGGCTTCCCCTTCACCCCTTCATAGGGTTGGCATTGATCGTCGGCCAATACCCAACGTGGCGGGAACACATCGCTCTCCGTACTCCTCTGCTTTCAGAGGAGACAGGATGAGCGATGCTGTTAGTGGTGAGATGGCCCAGGGTCAGTCGGGGTGCGAGGGATATGCTCTATGGGTAACCTTACACCCCGGCGTCTGAAGACCCGAGACGGCGTGCGGTTTTAGTCGGTGCAAGCCCGACATAACCGCCCCCGCTGGCCGGCGGGGGGGTATCCGAAGGGATTTCCGCACGATAAAAAAAAAAAAAAAAAAAAAAAGGTACTTGAGTTTTGATAAATACAAAACGATAAGTATGAACCTTAATCATTGCGTAAATTGACGGCCTCTGTGGCGTAGCGGTAATGCATTCGACTGCGACGACAGCGGCGCGGGTTCGATTCCCGCTCAGTGCAAATATTTGTATGCATGAAAATGTCTATTTGGATGATATACACATTGGATGATATGCACATAATTACAAAAAATAAAAAGTATTTAAGTAAGTTTATCCGCATTCTGGAAGCCATAACACAAGCTAGTTAAACTATGCTTACTTTGGGTCTAGAAAGCGCTGTAGAATGTCGTAGAATATTTATTTATTTAATTATTGTAAATCAAAATCATTATCACTACACAATGGGAATCATTATCATGAGATCATGACAATGGTTCATCTACACTAATATTATAAAGAGGAAAATTTATTATTTTTGTATGTAACGATGGTAGCCCAGTGGTATGGGTAATGGACTGCTAAGATGATGTCTCGAGTTCGATCCCAGGTTTTACCATGGCACACACCAATGACTTTTCGATGCTTTTCAAAGTTATGTGTGTATTTATCGCAGGTTTATAAGTGCCCGGTTAATGGCAATATCGCCACCTATTACATTGGGACCTAAACATAAACTGGCGAAATGTGGGTGCTAGCACCTCTGCCTACCCCTTCGGGGATATAGGCGTGAGTTTATGTTATGTTATGTTTAATAAACTTAAAAACTAATTTACCGATTTCTAAAATACTATTACCATTAAATTAAAGCCATATTATCACGGATCAGTATCTTTATATATATTTTTCTTGTGTGCGTGTGTATGTCACTGAACTCCTCCGAGACGGCTGGACCGATTTTGATGAATTTTTTTGTGTGAGTTCAAGGGGATTCGAGGATGGTTTAGATTCACAATTTGGTCGCGGAGGAAGTCGCGGGTGACAGCTAGTATAGTTATATATTCGTTGGAATTTATATTTTTATCAGTTTTCAGTTAAGTTTTTTCCACGTTGTATGGTTATAATAATTTCTTAGACAACTCATTCATAATCATAATATATCATGGATTTTGATTTGAGATACTCATATCTCAAATCAAAATCCATGATATATTATGATCAAACTATTAAAGTTTAAGCTAAGCTAAGCTAGATCTTTTTTTTTTATCGTGCGGAAATCCCTTCGGATACCCCCCCCGCCGGCCAGCGGGGGCGGTTATGTCGGGCTTGCACCGACTAAAACCGCACGCCGTCTCGGGTCTTCAGACGCTGGGGTGTAAGGTTACACATAGAGCATATCCGCACCCCGGCTGACCCTGGGCCATCTCACCACTAACAGCATCGCTCATCCTGTCTCCTCTGAAAGCAGAGGAGTACGGAGAGCGATGTGTTCCCGCCACGTTGGGTATTGGCCGACGATCAATGCCAACCCTATGAAGGGGTGAAGGGGAAGCCATTGACCGCCGCCCAGGGTGTACCGGCCGCTCCGATTCCGTTCCCCCCGGACTGCAGCGGGATCGGAATCGGAGCCACACTCGAGGAGGTTACCCAACACACACCCCAAGCTAAGCTAGACCTGAAGGATATTGATCTCATTGAAATTTAAAACGAAAGATTCCACTCCTAAGTTCACTTTAAGTTACTTTTTAGTGTAATAATTTAGGTTAATTGCCGTCGATAATGTTTTTGTCTTGTTTTTAGGGTTCCGTAGCCAAATGGCAAAAAAGGAACCCTTATAGATTCGTCATGTCTGTCTGTGTTTCCGTCCGTATGTCGCAGCCACTTTTTCCGAAACTATAAGAACTATACTGTTGAAACTTGGTAAGTAGATGTAAGTATTCTGTGAACCGCATTAAGATTTTTACATAAAAATTGAAAATAACAATAAATTTTGGGGGTTCCCCCATACTTACAACTGAAACTGAATTTTTGTTTTCATCAATCCCATACGTCCCTATCTGTGGATAGGTCTTCAAAAATGATATTGAGGTTTCTAATTTTTTTTTTTTCTAAACTGAATAGTTTGCGCGAGAGACACTGTAACTTCTAAAATAAGAGAATGATAAAATGAAAAAAATATATGATGACCTGCATTACCATGTAAACTTACACCGAAAATTGGTTTGAACGAGATCTAGTAAGTAGTATTATTTTAATACTTCATAAATCGTAAATCGCAATTTACCTTTCATTCAATCAACTCAAATATAAAATTATACTTGCTGCTATGGAACCCTTCATCGGCGAGTCCGACCAGACCGTCCAGACTTCACTCAAATGCACTTTACTGCGTAACGGCGCTGAATAATATGTATTTTTTCACTTTTACTATCTTCATTTTCTTCACTAATATTACTTACAGAGTTGAAAATACTTACCATCTACGTGTGAAATTAAAACCGTACGGTTATTCTATTAGTAAAAACTAAAATCATTATTACAAATGTGAATATTATCATCGAAAACTTATTTACAGTCTTGAACTAAACTGTCAGGTCCATACTAGTTTTATATTTATCATTTACTTAGTTCTCCTGACGACGACAGTTGGCCGGCTAGCCGTCCTTACAGAGGCAGGTCAAGATGGAGGCGTGTCGTGTGTGTCCTCTACACACGCCTGCCAACTCACCGTCGCGGGATCAAACCCGACCCCATAGGCGAGGCCGCGATGGCGACCAAAGTCCGCCGGTAACCCTGAGGTTATCATTTCGAGGGCTTACCCGGGGTGCCTGTCAATAGGCACTTGGGGAGGACACATTGTGGTTTTAGTCGGTCGGGTTCCGACACGCCCATCGCATCGTTGGCACCGACGGGGTGAAGCTAGTGGGGGATTCCATACGTAAAAAAATAATATACTTAATTCTAGAAGTTGTTTAGCTCAAAGAGATGTTCAATACGCAGTAACTCTCAACGGAGTCCACTCCACAATATTCCAATAGTTAATTGTCTACATCATTACTTACCTACTTACGTGTATGTAGCCGTCTGTTGTCAGACAACAATTCGTTAAGTTCACTCACCTCCTTCTCATTGTAAACGTCTGACCAACTGTTAACCACAACATCATTGTTTAGACGACTTATAATGTTTTATATTGATTACTAATTAACATTTTGTGTCGATACACAGTTGTCTGGCTTTTAACACTTCTAACGGATAAGCGTAACGTTTACGTGAATAACTTTAATTGAATTGACATCTTTATTGTCAGTCATTACGTTGAAATGTTCATCAAGTTTAAGTTTAATTAATGAGCAAAAAGATACGATTATAAAGTTGAAGCGCTATTTAACACTGATTCATTACAAGAGGTATAAAAAACATCCGTTCCCGCAGGGGGAACGCACAGGTAGTTTTCGTGAAGCAATTAATATTATTTTATAACATGTTTAATTTTTTTTTCTCGAAAACGGTAACTTTTAGCGAAAAGCTTTTCAGACATTTATTTTAGACTTAAAAATGGCCTATCGATTAAAATGTTCACCGGTTAGACGTTATGATTTTTTTCCCGAAAAATTTTGGTTTTTCCCCCCTTCACTTTTAGTTAAAGTTTTAATCTTATAGGTTTATAATTAAAAGTTGTTGGTATTCATGTATACTATGGGATACAATTAGAACGGTTCGAATATCTTTCATGGAACGTGAAATTTTGAGGAAAAACTGATGTCACAAAAAGTGAGGCCCTACCGTCCCCTTAGGCCGGATTCCACCCGTTCACGAACTTAAACTAAGTTTACACCCAAGCAATTTTTGACCGCAGTTTGAAAGCGATCGGGGCAAAAATGCGACCGTCAGAGTGCCGCAAATTTTGGGAAGTGGAACCATACATACATACATATATATGTATAAACTTTTTGACCAGTGGTCATTTGGGACTCAGGGGGTCATAACTAGACCTCCTATGAACAAATTTTTTTTTAAATTCGACAGTAGTCAAGACACCAATAGGTAGATCGATTTCATCGAAATCTACCTAAAAACAAGTTAATGTAGCTGTTAATACTCTTCTGCCTATCCCTTCAGGGACATACAGGTAGTAAGTAAGGTTTCAGGAATAACAATATGAATCCCTTCTTGTTTGGTGAATGCTTGTCTATCCAATATCTAATTTGAAACAGAAGCAGAGCACTTGCAATAATTCTTATCTATATAATAATTTATAGGGAAGGACTGGCAATATCGGCAAGGACTGAGATAAGTGCAAAAGACTGGAGGAGGCCTTCACCCGAGGAGGGGCCATATCTAATAGTAAAAAAAAAACGGCCAAGTGCGAGTCGGACTCGCCCATGAAGGGTTCCGTAGCAGCAAGTAACATAATAATGTTTTTTTAAATTTTTTATTTGAGATAATTGAATGAAAGATAAATTAACATAAACATAAACATAAACTCACGCCTATATCCCCGAAGGGGTAGGCAGAGGTGCTAGCACCCACATTTCGCCAGTTTATGTTTAGGTCCCAATGTACTATTGCCATTAACCGGGCACTTATAAATTGCGTTTTACGATTAATTAAAAAAACTACTTACCAGATCTCGTTTAAACCAATTTTCGGTGGAAGTTTACATGGTAATGTACATCATATATTTTTTTTAGTTTTATCATTCTCTAATTTAGAAGTTACAAGGAGGGGGGGGGGGGCACATTTTACCACTTTGGAAGTGTCTCTCGCGCAAACTATTCAGTTTAAAGAAAAATGATATTAGAAACCTCAGTATCATTTTTGAAGACCTATCCATAGATACCACACACGTATGGGTTTGATGAAAAATATTTTTTTCAGTTCTAAGTTCGAGGAGGCCACAAAATTTAATGTTTTTTTTCTATTTTTGTGTGAAAATCTTAATGCGGTTCACTGAATACGACTACTTACCATGTTTCAACAGCATCGTTCTTATAGTTTCGGAAAAAAGTGGCTGTGACATACGGACGGACAGACATGACGAATCTATAAGGGTTCCGTTTTTTGCCATTTGGTAACGGAACCCTAAAAACTAACCAACTAACTCTTACTAACAATTAGACAATAAGCAAATAACTAACTAAGCACTAACAAAAACAAATAATACATTTGAAATGTAAATTAAGGATATGGAAATAATAAATAAATAAATAAAAATAAATAAATATATAAATAAAAATGAATCGCCGAAATATATGTGTACGCTACGCGCATAAATTGGATAATTCTTTTTTTGTGTTTGTTATTATCAGGAACAGGTTTGTATGAAAGAAAAAAATACGAAAGTCCAGTCTATTATTGCACCGGGGCAAAGCCATCCTGGGCAAGCCAAGAAATGAAATGAAATGAAATGAAGGGCGCGCAGTTAGTAACAAATAGATATAGACGAACATAGAACCTCTTCTTTTTTATGTCGGTTAGATAGAATTCTATGTGTGCACCTTCTTAATTGGTATATTGTATACTTTGCTGGCTAACCCGACAGACGTCCTTTTTTATTTATAGCGTGTGGAAACCCCCACGGGTTTCACCCCATCAGTGCCGACGATGGGATGGGCGTGTCAGAATCGGACCGGCGGTTACGACCGGTGCCCTCCCCAAGTGTCCATTGCCGGGCACCCCGGGTAAGCCCTCGAAATGATAACCCCAGGGTTACCGGAGGACGAGGCGTGACCTCGTGGCAGCCATCGGGGTGGGAGTCCTCTCGCTCGGCAGCATGATTGCGGCAATGGTGCGGAGCGCGAGCGCGTGGGCCGCCGCCGCCTCCTTCTGCGAGCATGTAATGCTCGCGAAAGAGGTGGCGGAGCGCGCCCGGGAGAGACTTAGAACTCTCCCGGTCCGCCGAGCCCGCAACTTGCTCGCCGCGCGTCGCAGGCAACTCAGGCGCCGGAGGTCGCTTAACGACCTCCGTCCTCCATGAGCGCAGGCCTGGGGGTGGCGGGTGAGGCCACCTGTCACCCCAGCAGAAGCAGGCCGGGACGGTGGGGCGACTAGCGCCCCTCCCCCAAACCGGGGCAAGACGGGGACGCCGTGGTTCCCAAACCCGAGGGGGCCATCTCGAAACCGGAGATGGCCCAGGGTCAGTCGGGGTGCGAGGGATATGCTCTATGGGCAACCTTACACTCCGGCGTCTGTAGACCCGAGACGGCGTGCGGTTTTAGTCGGTTCAAGCCCGACATAACCGCCCCCGCTGGCACGCGGGGGGGTATCCGAAGGGATTTCCGCACGGTAAAAAAAAAAAAAAAAAAGGGTTACCGGAGGACTTTGGCCGCCACCGCGGCCTCGCCTGGTGGGTAGCCGACAGACGTGAATTTCATCATCATCATCTTAGCGTGGTTCCTGATTTCATCCGAGGGTTACACTCCGGGGCCCGGGGTCCGCAAACTCCTTCTCCTCCTCTTGGCTGGACTGATATGGTTTTTATGGGAGCGACTGCCATCTGACCTCCCAACCCTGAGAGGAGCTGCGCCAGAGCCTCGTCCGTTGATCATCAGGTGTACCAGCTTGCAGGTGAGGTTGGCTTAGGCTCTGAAGAGCTTGGTAGGCCTCCAAAAACATCCGAATATTGAATTTGGATTAATATTTAAAAAAAGCGGCGATAGCGTACGTAACGAACTGCTGAGACGAGGTCTCGAGTTCGATCCCCAGTCGCCCCGGGCACACACCTCTGACGTTTCGTAGTTATGAGTGCGTTAATAAATGTTAATTATCGCTCGCTTAATAATGTGCCCGGTAGATGGCAATAGGCTTCCCCCCCTATTACATTGGGACCTTAACATAACTGGCAAATCGTGGGTGTATAATACACCTCTGCCTACCCCTTCGGGGATACAGGCGTGAAGTTAGGTTATGTTATAAAAAAAAACAAAACAGTGTTTATCTATATACTTACGTAATTATTCGAATGCTTTATGATTCTACAAAACTTTAGCTTTTTTTTATTTATTTTAATAGTTTTGTTGGTAGTCGGTTCAACTGGGCATGTGAAAAATATGCATTTTCAATATGTCATTGGTGCCAATTACAAACCACTGATAGGTATGTCAAACGCCATAAGATTACATTATAAAAGTTTATATTATGGTCGTTCAGTTTTCTTAAAGTCTCTAAGTTATTGCGCAATTTTCTTTTTTTTTAATGTACGACTAAGAAGCTTTTAGGAAGTAATAGAAAACATTTATAAAAAATGAATGAAATTGGTGAAGTCGCTCTCATCGTTTTTAGTTGGCGAAGAGCTCTACATTTGATTTTATTGCTTTTCAATTACCGTATTTCGTGTGTAAGGCAAATTATATCATAAAATGTTAAATATAATATGAACTAAACTGGTTCACTGCATACTTATTTGGTTTCTTTTTTTTTTCTAGCCCGTTTTACAGATGCCCTCGTTTTGATTTTGTACAATTTTCCCGCGTTGAAAACACTTCTATCAATTATATCTATTGCTATCTCTTTATCGTACAGTTGTGCAACAGTCAACTGTATTTTGTATTACTTCTAGAATGTTTCCATTGCTATTTGAACCAGATAATATCTAGACTAAATAAAAGCACTCGCATTTCCGTCAAGAAACTCATCAAAATCTTCTTGAAGCAGCAATCCTACAACAATCACACAACGTCCATTTGCAAAGAGAGAGCACCCTCCATTAACACTTTTAACGTAATTAACACTCACCACAAACAGAAAGGCGATAGCAAACCGCATTTCGCAACTTAACGAACTTTCACTGCGTACGCGCTCACAAACATCGTGGAAACGACCGGCCGCCACCACGGTTGCTCACCGACTAACTTTCCCACTGCCAATCTCAAGGACTGCATCTGTTGCACTTTTCGATGTCAAGCGTGGTCCTTGAAAGGTTGCTGGTGCACTGTTAAAAGTTTTATGATCGGTTTGTCGGAAGGCGTGGACAGTGGCTGGCGTCTTGCAACGCCGCAAACGAAAGTAGGCGATATTGAAACGAGAAATTGTGTGACATTAAGCTTGAAAAGCATTATGAGAACAAGGGCAGTGTGCAGTCAGTCAGTAGTTTTATCACGTCGTAGCGTAGGCAGGCTGTTGGTAAACGGCCTTTTATTTGTGGATCTTACAGTTAAAAGAAGAAGTTTGTACTGAAATATCACACAAGCTCAGACTAAAAGAATAACATTCCATATTTTTTAAGTCTGAGCACACAAGAATCACAAAAGTCAAGAAGGATGAAATATATCGAAGCAACAAGGGTATTTTTCGCATTTGCAAGTGATACTGATAACACAGGTAGATAATTAGTGAATATGTCTGATTAGACGGTTAGGTCGACGGTGTTTAATTCATAAGTTCGTAATTGAAGGTTTTAATATTCTCAAACTAATGACACACATCAGCATCGCTTGACCATACCTACTACCTTACTAGATTTTGATTAACGATGGTAAAATATTCTAGTCTACAAGTCAAGTCTTATCAATCAATCCTTTAAAAATCCAAACGTTCCATTCGGCATCTACGAATATCAATCAATTTCTAAACTCATACAACGCTGCATTCAAGAATTCGCTTCGTCCAATCATCAATCATCATAATATCTGTTATTTCACGGTATTAGACACACCGACACACGAGAGCATCGCGTTACATTGCAAATTCACACGATATAAAAATTAGGTTCCATTTGCGGCCGAGAAAGAGTGTGTGCTATTGAGTGGGTCAGTCGAGTAATGGTTTGTCAGCCACTGTCCGTACTCCATCGCGTTCTTACACGAGTGTTTTGAGCCGCGAGAAAGGGAGAGGGCGAGTGCGCGTACGCCGCACCGTTATCCCGCGACGATATCTTGAATGAAGATGGTGTTTTCTCCCGCGCCAAAACAATGGCGCCCAAGAGCTGCTACTTTAAAAACGAAAGGTGCACTAATTAAGTAGATTGAATGCGTTTAATTTTTGTCGTTCTTCCTCATTATGCCGCGGGTGGCCATTTTAATTATATGCAGTAATTAACGTTGAGTTTTTTTTCTTTGCTGATTGTACTGTTTTATGTTACTTTGGTATTCCATTTTTTACACGTAGCACGTGATCAAAACGGTATCAGCAATGTAATAGTGCTGCTCTGAATACTGTTTAGCTAACGTTGAAAGCAAGTTTGTTATTTCTTTGTATTATTTTCATCAGTCAAACAGTAGCCTACTGTCGTTAGCGATTGAAAGTTTGCGTTGGGTTAATTGCTGGAGAGCAGGATAGTAATGGTGTCCAGCTCACCAAGTATCTAACTTTAGCCATCTTCTACGTGTTCCTTGTTACCTATCCCTGTTCTGACCCGGGAATGAGAGAAAAACATATAATGCGTAAACTGCTTATGTTCCCGGGCATGTCGTTAAAGCTGATATAATAAAGATATGGTAGAGATAATAATAAATAAATATTCTACAACATTCTACACGGCGCTTTCTAGACCCAAAGTAAGCATAGTTTCACTAGCTTGTGTTATAGGTTCTAGAAGGCGGATAAAATTACTTATATGCTTTTTTTTTGTAAATACATACATATTATATATAGAAAAAACGAGATAAAGATAAGATAAGATAAGATAAGATTTATTTATTTGTCAGAATATTGTATAAAGTTCTTACAAAATAGAGTTCCATAATATTCTGCTGTCTCCAGCGTACAAATATTGAAAGGTTTTGATCTTAATTAAAATTATGTCAGCATACAATAATAATCTTTACTCGTTTAAATGATAATAATATAGTCATAATAAAAGTTATATAATGAAAAGATGTCAAACGATATGTTATACAAGTCAAAGTTCACAGAATATGTCATGGACTAGTAACATGTATTATGAAGGAATTGGAATAATTTACATTTAAATGTCTTAAACTTTAGAGTCTTAAACTGAACAGGTAGTTTATAATAAATTCGAATTGCCATACTGTATTCATTATTAGAAAATATTTGAAGATTTTCCTTAGGCATATGTAACTTGTGACTTCTCCTACTACTTGGTCTGGTTACCATGTCATTATGAAGATTAAACAGACCAATGTGACCGTCGACAAAAACACACATCTCGAATATGTATAAGGCGGGTAGTGGTAATATTTTGGTACGCTTAAACAGCGGAACACAACTTTCCAGGGGCTGTGCTTTACAGATTGCCCGTAAATACCAATGCAAATAGACGTATTCATGCATACAAATGTTTGCACTGGGAATCGAACCCGCCGCCCTGTCGTGGCAGTCGAATGCACTACCGCTACGCCACCACTGAGGCCGTATATATATTCAGGATCGAATGGGGTAATATCATCTCGCCCTTTCCAAGTTCGTCTACAATCAAAGTCAAAGTCAAAGTCAAAAACCATTTATTCTGTATAGACCATTAATACGGGACTTACAAAACGTCATAAAAATAAAAAATCTAATGTTTGGCAAATGGACCACCGGTTCGAAACGCGGCCCTGTCCTGAGAAGACTCCGGCAAGAAACTCAGCGGGCTGTTTTTTTTTTGGTCTGTTTACAAACATATTTACTTAACCTAAGTACAATATTTCATTTGAGTAGCATAGAGAGAGAGAGCAAACAGTTCATATCCAAGCTTGTTTGTCGTCTAAATAGTCTTGAATTTTATAGTAGCCTTTTTGGCAGAGTTTATTTTTAATTTGGCTTTTAAATTTATGAAGAGGTAGATTCTTCATTTCACTAGGAAGCTTGTTGTATAAGAAGCGTATACAGTTACCCTGAAAGGAATTACTAATCTTGTGGAGTCGACTATTACAAACCACAAGATTGTTTTTATGTCTAGTATTTACGTTATGTATATCACAAAGCCTTAAAAAATTGGAAATGTTTCTTCTAACATACAAAAGATTTTCAAAAATATATTGGGAAACTACAGTTAGAATGTTTATTTCTTTGAACTTTTCTCGGAGGGAGACTCTTGGGCCCAACTTATAAATTGCTCGCACCGCCCGCTTTTGTAGTACAAAGATTGTATTTAAATCTGCGGCATTACCCCAAAGGAGAATGCCGTAGCTCATGATACTATGGAAGATATAATGTCTACCACCCTCTCACAGACATCAACAAGAAAACGGTGCATTCTTGGTCGAGCCGGATTATTCGTACTTGGAGTAGCACTAGTACAACATCTGCCGCCTACATTGATTAAAGAAACTTAACCACGTAATTTTAAAATAGGTTAGTAAACATTCATATTATTTATTCAATACTTTTACAAAAAAATTGCTAACTTTCCGGTGTGTAACAATTCGCACTGCTCAGTTAATAAACGCCTACATAACGTTCCTTGAAAGTGTTCGAGTGCTTATGTCAATATTGATATTTTTGATGTGTATGTCTAGTAGCTGTCTGCTTGTTTATACTTATTCCCACGCTTATATATCTGTAAAGGGGTAGGTAGAGGCATGTTATACATTATACATTTCGCTTAATCCCGCTGACCCCAGTTGACCCCCCAACCCTGTGGAAGATCGACTGGAAATCCTGTCTCATAGCGTCCGTCAATCCGCAATTGTGTGTGAGGTTGGTTTGGGCCCTGAAGAGCTTGGTCAAACATCATACACCCCATGACTCAAAAACATACATATATTAACGAAAATAGTCTAGAGACTGAAGAAATTATAAGTTCGTCTTGTTTGAGTTATTGTAAAATAATACCTATTTAACATAACAAACTGAAAATGATGAAAGTACATGTGAAAATCAAGCTGCCATCAGTAATGAATATTTTGCAAATGCTGACTGTGTTAGATCTGGTGAATGTCAGTAAAAATATAGAGTCTTAAGTGATCCTATTTGTAGTAGGATCGCTTTTAATTTGAAAGATAAACTTTTGATTCCACTTCCATTCCATTCCACTTCCATTTTGACTTTTGTTATACCAATTCCAATACTTACCTATAGGAGAGAATCGACTCGGCCCGCCGAGCCCGCAACATGCTCGCCGCGCGCTGCAGGTGACTCAGGCGTCGGAGGTCGCTAAACGACCTCCGTCCTCCATGAGCGCAGGCCTGGAGGTGGCAGGACAGGCCGCCTGTCACCCCAGCAGAAGCAGGCCGAGACGACGGGGCGACTAGCGCACCCCCCCCCCTCCTTTACGGGGCAAGATGGGGCCAAATTGGTTCCCAAACCCGAGGGGGCCATCTAAAACCGGAGATGGCCCAGGGTCAGTTGGGCTGCGAGTGAAATGCCTCTTGGGCCACCTTACACCCCGCCGTCTGAAGACGCGTGGGGTATCCGAGGGGATTTCCGCACGAAAAAGAAAAGATACAACAACAAACCCACCAGCAAAGTATAGTTTTCTCTTCCCGTCTCCCGATTTCAGGTTTACTCTTATCGATAATAATAGCGGACCCTTCGAGGTAAGAACCGTATATACGACCGGGACTAATGCGAAGATGATGATAATAATGATCGATGATGATGTTTTTGACGTGACAACGTCTTATAAATCGATGGAGCCGGCTGCGCGCACGAAAAAACATGACGTATGCGGCTATACCACATGACGTATGCGGCGTTACCATTTTTTTTTTTTTTATCGTGCGGAAATCCCTTCGCATACCCCCCCGCCGGCCAGCGGGGGCGGTTATGTCGGGCTTGCACCGACTAAAACCGCACGCCGTCTCGGGTCTTCAGACGCCGGGGTGTAAGGTTACCCATAGAGCATATCCCTCGCACCCCGGCTGACCCTGGGCCATCTCACCACTAACAGCATCGCTCATCCTGTCTCCTCTGAAAGCAGAGGAGTACGGAGAGCGATGTGTTCCCGCCACGTTGGGTATTGGCCGACGATCAATGCCAACCCTATGAAGGGGTGAAGGGGAAGCCATTGACCGCCGCCCAGGGTGTACCGGCCGCTCCGATTCCGTTCCCCCCGGACTGCAGCGGGATCGGAATCGGAGCGACACTCGAGGAGGTTACCCAACACACACCCCTATGCGGCGTTACCTCGCGTTCTTATAACGTTGTCACTTTCAACTATCGTCAGTAAACCGACTTTACAGACAACCGATTTTTATAATGGGAAATTACTAAATCCGCCATATTGTTTTATTTTTTAAATTTTGATATACCCAATAGCACTTTCACAGTAAATACGAATCTAAATACACCTCTCAAGCTACAATCCATCGAGTATTTTTGTAAATTGTACATACATAGATACATACTCTCGAAAAACATAACCCTCCTTCTGGCGCAGTCGGGTAAAAATAAGAAGACACTCAAAATTTCCAATATTAGGTATTACCTAATATCACTCTATCTCATGATCAATCATTGCATATTGCTCTCCAAGAGACTCAGACTCATCTGAATCTCCTGGAGTCTCGTTTTTTTATCCTTTTGATATAGCGACATTCGCACATTAAAGACGAATCACTTACAATATAGCATTCATATAAATCGGTTCAGCTGTATAGTAACTATGAGTGAACACAGGTACGGACATCGCATGTACGAAGATACATATTATGTCAAACATAAGTTACCACACTATCGCGTTAGGTCCATTTTGCTGTAATGATAGTTTAGTTTGGCTGAAAAACCGGTCACGTGCGAGCCGGACTCGCCCATGAAGGGTTCCGTAGCAGCAAGATGTTTTTTTTTACTTCGGTGTCCACAGGTGGACACCGAAGTCTTAAAATCACGCAAAAAAAAATCAAAATCTTACACCCACTTTTTATCACTTTTCTCGACGTTTCACATGATTCTAAGTCTAATTAAGCAAAAAAAAATGTTGTGTCGGTCTGTCTGTTGGTCTGGATGTCTGGATGTCTGTTTACGCAATAACTCAAGAACCACTTATCCGATTTAAAACATTCTTTCGCCAATCATCTTGTTTGGTTAATGGGAAGAACGGATTAGATTTTGGTGTTTGTACGTTCAAGGTTTCGGGTACCTACCATACAAATTGTCCCAAAAAATCATTTTAAACAATTACTCGAATAGGATGAAATTTATTGAGATAGGATTAGTGGGTACGTGGGAGGGATACGACTACTTATTTTTAAAAACAATTTTGAATAAAAATACTGCAACAAAAATATCTAAGTTTGGCCCAAAGTTTGACAATCACTGTGTGATTTCCGCCCCATTAGTTTTTATTTTCATGATTTATGACGTATTAAAAAGAACTACTTACTTGTATGATCAATGAATGTACATCTATATTTTTTTTAGTTTTATCATTCTCTTATTTTGGAAGTTACTAGTTTTTACCAGTTTGGAAGTGTCTCTCGCGCAAACTATTCAGTTTAGAAAAAAATGATATCAGAAGCCTAAATATCATTTTTGAAGACCTATCCATAGATATGATACCCCACACATATGGGTTTCAGTTTGAAGATTTTTGAGTTTCAGTTCTAAGTATGGGGAAACCCCCAAAAATTGTTATTTTTCTCTCTTTTTGTGTAAAAATCTTAATGCGGTTCACAGAATACATCTATCTACTTACAAAGTTTCAACAGCATAGTTCTTTTACTCTCGGAAAAAAGTGACTGTGACATTCAGACGGACAGACAGAAAGACATGACGATTCTATAAGGGTTCCATTTTAACCATTTGCCTACGGAACCCCAAAATAAATAATTTAAAAAAATAAAACAAGACAATTTGGTGATCCGCCGCGCCAGCCTATCGCCTTCGCTGCTGCACTTATACATCAACACTTCTTTCTGCGTATAGTGGATTAATATAAGTAATTAATTGGCAACCATGCTTGATGAGTAGAAAGTAAGTGAAACTTGGGATTTACATGGACGGTAAATATTGTCGTTTATGCGCTAACATTATCGATATATTTGCCTTTCACAAGGACGTAACCGCGCGCAACTTTCGCGCAGTAAGAACGTGCGAAAGGAGGAAAATCGAATGTTTTTATTTTTATTGAATGATTAGTGATTATAACATCAATGATACAATCTTGTTAGTTACGTGGGACGCTAAAAATATTCAAAGAATCTTAATGATAGCTTTAAGTTTTATATTATACTAGCTGTTGTCCGGGACTTCACCCGTGTGGAACTCTGATCTCGTTCCCGCCCATGGAGCCCTATTCCAAAACCACAACCTATATAAAATACACAATTCCACTATACATCATTTTGTTATATCTCAAGGGGAGACCTTTAGAATATAATTATATTTTAGGCAATGTATATGAAAACATGACAAATTATATACTAAAACTTTCCTCGAAAACCACTCTATCTATTGGTGAAAACAGCATGAAAATCGGTGCAGTGGTTTTTGAGTTTATCGCGAACAGACAGACAGACATACTCGGCGGAGGACTTTGTTTTATAATATGTAGTGATAATTACAGATAAAGAGACATTAAAATAATGCTTGTTTAAGTTGAAAATATGATCAACAAACTAATGTTGTACAATTTTTCAGTATGTATTTATTTATGACTAGCTGTAGCCCACGACTTCGTTTGCGTTAAATTCGGAATGGATCAAGGTACGTTTATGTAGAGATTTCATAATTTACTGCTCATCACCTTTTAGCAATAGCGTGATGATTTAGAGTCCGAACGTTGACCGTGTCCAGTTCTATCGAACTTCCGAATTTCGTGATGATTTGCTTAGTAATATCACACTTATAATAGCGCGATGATATATAGCGCAGTTTATGACCATAACCTAGTAGAATGTTCAAAATTTAAGCTGAATCTGTTCAGCCGTTTTCAAGTGATGCTCGGACATCGATAATAAAAAGGAGACAAACAGATAAACAGACAAAAATTCCAAATATCATATTTTTGCATCGGTATCGTTAGAACAAATAACATTTTTTTTTTTAATATTCGATGTGTACTTTTTTACACCTCGTTACGATTCTATTATACGTGGGACACTCAGAAAGTTTAGCGAAAATAAAAAAAAGTTATCTATAGGTAAATATTTTTTATTAAATCTTTTCAAAGTACTCTCCACCAGCCTTTATACAAAGTTTCATGCGTTTGAACCAGTTTTCAAAACACTTTTTCCAATCCGCACCAGATACCTCGTTTACAGCCTGCTCAAACGTTGACAGCGCATCTTCCGGCGACGAAAATTGTATCCCTTTGAGCAGATTTTTTATTTTCGGGAATAAAAAGAAGTCGCACAGTGCAAGGTCAGGGCTGTAAGGAGGGTGACCTAGGAGTTTAACCGGAGTGCTGTCCAGGAAGTCCCTCGTTTTAAGCGCGGTGTGTGCGGGCGCGTTGTCATGGTGGAGTAGTATCCCGCGGAGCCCTGTGTTTGGTCGCTTGTAGCTCACTACAGAGAAAACTTCTGCCAAGCATTTGGTAGTGTACCATTCAGCGTTGATGCTTCTTTGATTTCGTAAAGGGATTGATAACAAGTAGCCAGACAAATTGAAAAAACTCGCGATCAAAATCTTCCCTCCGCTTCTAGATCGCTTCACTTTGGTAGGTGTTGATTCGGTTTGAAACACCCAAACCGTCGACTGGCGTTTTGTTTCTGGATCATACTGATAAATCCACGACTCATCACCTGTAATGATGTCATAAACACGCCGAGACGCGCCTGCTTCAAACTTGTTTATCATATCACGACACCATTCCCCCCGGGCCTGCTTCTGAGCATCGGTGAGATTGTGCGGCACCCAGTGTGAAACTATCCTTCTCACACGAAGATGCACGTGTAGAATCTCGTGAAGGCTTCCCGATCCAATCTGAAAAATGTGCTGAATCTCTTGATCTATTATCTTGGATTAAATTTTTCACTGCTAGCACGTTTTCTTCCGTAACAGCCGTCAAAGGGCGACCACTTCTTTCTTCATCCTCCAAAGTTAGTCGACCGCGCTTGAATTCGTTATACCAACGATACACGGTCGCCTTGGAAGGGCCTTCATCCATGAATGCCATTTGAAGTCTATCGTACGATTCGTCTGGTTTCAGGCGACACTTGAAATCGTAGAAAATCATAGCGCGAAAATGTTCCCGACGCATGAGACACAATAATTGAAATTATCTTGCAAAAAATGCAGAGAGAAATTTTGAAATTGGAACGTACTTATTTTTACTCATAAATAATCATATTTTAGAAATAGATTATAACTGACCAGTCTCTCATATATAAAAATTTTTTTTCGCAATACTTTCTGAGTGGCCTGGTATGTATAGATTTTGATAAATCTTGACCTGTTAAAACTTAGAATAATTAAATATTATTTGCCAAAACTAATCGGTCGGCGTTGTCATTTTTCTGAATTGCTGTTCACGTGTGGGAAATGAAATGAAATATTATCACAGATTACATAATTTATTCTAATATATTATTAGCAAGCCAAAAGAAAATCTATAAAATAATGTACATACCTTTGGATTGCCTGACGTTTCGACCAGTTTACAGTGGCCGTGGTCACAGGCTGACTGACCACGGCCAGTGTAACCTGTATACATGATCGCGTTAATTCCCGTTAAATTATTGTATAGCATGGAACGCGCAAGTTTAAAAATTAGTATTGCAAGAGACTAGCTATTTTCGTCAGACTTTTTTCAAAAATGCTTGTAGTTATTCCAATCCTTTCTCATGATCACCAAAGACCAATGCAATTTGAGAGCATAGGTTTGAAGACAGTAAGAGGAAGCTCGTGAAGTGTGTTAGGACAGCAGCAGATGGCGGCTGTTGTCTCTGTGCAAATGTGAAAGCATTATGATTAGAGTTGTTCACCCTATATTTTAAGTGTGAATATTAATTCAATCAGTCGCATGTCTCGCTCTCGTTATGACTTACGTCTACACGCATACTTGCGCACGCGTTTCAGTTATTTATTATAATTATTATCTCGCCATGTGTAATGAAAATATAATATTCAGTAGCTAGCATCAATTGATAACCTTGCATCGCTCGATCGAGTAAATGTAGAAAATACTGCTTCCAGGCAGTTTGGCCATGGTCCATATGAAACTTGTGTTCCAAACGTTTCGTCGATCATTGCGGTCGACATCTTCAGTGCTCAGGTCCGGGCGGTGACTTCTCTGCGACTGATGTAGAGTCTTGAGTCACTGCCGTATTTATAGGCGCGGTTGGAGATTTAAATTTATATTCTCTAAAGATTTATATTCTCTAAGTACAAATGATCATTACAGTATATTGTAGAATTGCGTACTACTCACCGTCATCCTCATAGCGATCCTGATCCTGATAGACACCTGACCTGACCTTCCAACCTAGGGAGGTGCGCATGCGCCAGAGCTTCGTTCGTTGTTTAGCAGGTGCACCGACTAGCAGGTGTTGGCGTACCGTTAGCTGTCGCTTGTTAATACCGTCAACTGTTAAACAGAAGTCGCGGGTTCGATTCCCACTCATTGCAAATATGTGTATTTGTATTGGTCTGGATGTTTCTATGTTTTGGTATTTATTTACAAAAAGGAAGTATCTTAGTATGTTTATCCTCTATCCGCATTCTAGAACCCATATGACAAGCCATGCTTATTTTGTGTCTAGATAGCGCTGTGTAATATGTCTTACAATATTTGTAATGAAAATATGATATTCAGTAGCTGATCGAGCTAATTATTGATAATTGCAAATTTTGTGTAACTTCAACACACTCGCATCAATTGATAACCTTGCATCGCTCGATCGATTCCTAAACTCTCTAAGTACCTTTTTTTTTTTTTTTTTCGTGTGGAAATCCCTTCGGATACCCCCCCGCCGGCCAGCGGGGGCGGTTATGTCGGGCTTGCACCGACTAAAAAACTCAGAAAGTTTAGCGAAAATAAAAAAAAGTTATCTATAGGTAAATATTTTTTATTAAATCTTTTCAAAGTACTCTCCACCAGCCTTTATACAAAGTTTCATGCGTTTGAACCAGTTTTCAAAACACTTTTTCCAATCCGCACCAGATACCTCGTTTACAGCCTGCTCAAACGTTGACAGCGCATCTTCCGGCGACGAAAATTGTATCCCTTTGAGCAGATTTTTTATTTTCGGGAATAAAAAGAAGTCGCACAGTGCAAGGTCAGGGCTGTAAGGAGGGTGACCTAGGAGTTTAACCGGAGTGCTGTCCAGGAAGTCCCTCGTTTTAAGCGCGGTGTGTGCGGGCGCGTTGTCATGGTGGAGTAGTATCCCGCGGAGCCCTGTGTTTGGTCGCTTGTAGCTCACTACAGAGAAAACTTCTGCCAAGCATTTGGTAGTGTACCATTCAGCGTTGATGCTTCTTTGATTTCGTAAAGGGATTGATAACAAGTAGCCAGACAAATTGAAAAAACTCGCGATCAAAATCTTCCCTCCGCTTCTAGATCGCTTCACTTTGGTAGGTGTTGATTCGGTTTGAAACACCCAAACCGTCGACTGGCGTTTTGTTTCTGGATCATACTGATAAATCCACGACTCATCACCTGTAATGATGTCATAAACACGCCGAGACGCGCCTGCTTCAAACTTGTTTATCATATCACGACACCATTCCCCCCGGGCCTGCTTCTGAGCATCGGTGAGATTGTGCGGCACCCAGTGTGAAACTATCCTTCTCACACGAAGATGCACGTGTAGAATCTCGTGAAGGCTTCCCGATCCAATCTGAAAAATGTGCTGAATCTCTTGATCTATTATCTTGGATTAAATTTTTCACTGCTAGCACGTTTTCTTCCGTAACAGCCGTCAAAGGGCGACCACTTCTTTCTTCATCCTCCAAAGTTAGTCGACCGCGCTTGAATTCGTTATACCAACGATACACGGTCGCCTTGGAAGGGCCTTCATCCATGAATGCCATTTGAAGTCTATCGTACGATTCGTCTGGTTTCAGGCGACACTTGAAATCGTAGAAAATCATAGCGCGAAAATGTTCCCGACGCATGAGACACAATAATTGAAATTATCTTGCAAAAAATGCAGAGAGAAATTTTGAAATTGGAACGTACTTATTTTTACTCATAAATAATCATATTTTAGAAATAGATTATAACTGACCAGTCTCTCATATATAAAAATTTTTTTTCGCAATACTTTCTGAGTGGCCTGGTATGTATAGATTTTGATAAATCTTGACCTGTTAAAACTTAGAATAATTAAATATTATTTGCCAAAACTAATCGGTCGGCGTTGTCATTTTTCTGAATTGCTGTTCACGTGTGGGAAATGAAATGAAATATTATCACAGATTACATAATTTATTCTAATATATTATTAGCAAGCCAAAAGAAAATCTATAAAATAATGTACATACCTTTGGATTGCCTGACGTTTCGACCAGTTTACAGTGGCCGTGGTCACAGGCTGACTGACCACGGCCAGTGTAACCTGTATACATGATCGCGTTAATTCCCGTTAAATTATTGTATAGCATGGAACGCGCAAGTTTAAAAATTAGTATTGCAAGAGACTAGCTATTTTCGTCAGACTTTTTTCAAAAATGCTTGTAGTTATTCCAATCCTTTCTCATGATCACCAAAGACCAATGCAATTTGAGAGCATAGGTTTGAAGACAGTAAGAGGAAGCTCGTGAAGTGTGTTAGGACAGCAGCAGATGGCGGCTGTTGTCTCTGTGCAAATGTGAAAGCATTATGATTAGAGTTGTTCACCCTATATTTTAAGTGTGAATATTAATTCAATCAGTCGCATGTCTCGCTCTCGTTATGACTTACGTCTACACGCATACTTGCGCACGCGTTTCAGTTATTTATTATAATTATTATCTCGCCATGTGTAATGAAAATATAATATTCAGTAGCTAGCATCAATTGATAACCTTGCATCGCTCGATCGAGTAAATGTAGAAAATACTGCTTCCAGGCAGTTTGGCCATGGTCCATATGAAACTTGTGTTCCAAACGTTTCGTCGATCATTGCGGTCGACATCTTCAGTGCTCAGGTCCGGGCGGTGACTTCTCTGCGACTGATGTAGAGTCTTGAGTCACTGCCGTATTTATAGGCGCGGTTGGAGATTTAAATTTATATTCTCTAAAGATTTATATTCTCTAAGTACAAATGATCATTACAGTATATTGTAGAATTGCGTACTACTCACCGTCATCCTCATAGCGATCCTGATCCTGATAGACACCTGACCTGACCTTCCAACCTAGGGAGGTGCGCATGCGCCAGAGCTTCGTTCGTTGTTTAGCAGGTGCACCGACTAGCAGGTGTTGGCGTACCGTTAGCTGTCGCTTGTTAATACCGTCAACTGTTAAACAGAAGTCGCGGGTTCGATTCCCACTCATTGCAAATATGTGTATTTGTATTGGTCTGGATGTTTCTATGTTTTGGTATTTATTTACAAAAAGGAAGTATCTTAGTATGTTTATCCTCTATCCGCATTCTAGAACCCATATGACAAGCCATGCTTATTTTGTGTCTAGATAGCGCTGTGTAATATGTCTTACAATATTTGTAATGAAAATATGATATTCAGTAGCTGATCGAGCTAATTATTGATAATTGCAAATTTTGTGTAACTTCAACACACTCGCATCAATTGATAACCTTGCATCGCTCGATCGATTCCTAAACTCTCTAAGTACCTTTTTTTTTTTTTTTTTCGTGTGGAAATCCCTTCGGATACCCCCCCGCCGGCCAGCGGGGGCGGTTATGTCGGGCTTGCACCGACTAAAACCGCACGCCGTCTCGGGTCTTAAGACGCCGGGGTGTAAGGTTACCCATAGAGCATATCCCTCGCACCCCGACTGACCCTGGGCTATCTCCGGTTTCGAGATGGCCCCCTTACTTGCTCTCCACTGTGCCATCTGCTAGTCAGAGGGACACGTGGAAATTTCCGAACAGCCCTCAACAGGGCCGTCCTCGCCTCGGTCGGAGTTGGCCGTAGGCGGCAGCGTCTCTCCCACCCTAGGAGAGAGGCCTAGGAGAGAGAACCAAGCACCCCAGGTCCCCAACCAAGCACCCCACTCTCTAAGTACCTACATGTAGAATATACTGCTTCCGGGCTGTTGTTGGCTACTTGTGTTCCAATCGTTTCGTCGATCACTGTGGTCGACATCTTCAGTGGTACAGGTACGGGCGGCGACGAGTGCTTAGAACTCTCCTCGGCGGCGACTACTCTCCGACTGATGTAGAGTCTTGAGTCACTGCCGCATTTATAGGCGCGGTTGGAGATTTAAATTTATATTCTCTAAAGATTTATATTCTCTAAGTACAAATGATCATGACAGTTAATTGTAGAATTATCGTGAGATTTGCATATTACTCCTCATCATCCTCATAGCGACTTCCCAGTTGCATCCAAAGTTAAGACTTTATAGCCCGGGGTCCGCTTATTGTTTTTGATTTTTATATATATATATTTTGTTTTATATTTAGGACACGTCAATTTGACTTCACCTCGCCTGATGGTAAGCTGAAGGTAAAGTCTCAGGAAAGAGGGTCACCATACATACACGTACCATGTTAACAATGGTGGCACTCAGTTTGACGGCCTCATCAGAAGAGGATTGTCGTCGCAGCACCGCGTGACGCCCACCGGTCCCACTAGTGCTGCGACCACAATCCCCCTGCCCGGCTATGCACTTGCTGACCCCTGAACGCAATTAAACTGAAATTGGATTACTATGGAGGGTTTTTCGCATTCGTGCACGGTGGTACCCACCCGGCAGAATTTTGTGACAAATTTATGTCATCAAATTTCTACCGCCAGTTAAAAAAATATTGGCTTTTCCGGGAGCGACTGCCGTCTGACCTTCCAACCTAGGGAGGTGCGCCTGAGCCAGAGCTTCGTTCGTTGTTTAGCAGGTGCACCGACTAGCAGGTGTTGGCGTACCGTTAGAGCATTCGACTGTTAATCAGAGGTCGCGGGTTCGATTCCCGCTGGTTGCTAAAATGTGTATTTGCATTGGTCTGGATGTTACTATGTATAGGAATTTATTTACAAAAAAAAGTATCTTAGTATGTTTATCCGCACTCTAGAACCCATATGACAAGCTATGCTTATTTTGTGTCTAGATGGCGCTGTGTAATATGTCCAACAATATTTATAACATTAAAATAAAACATCAGTTAAAATACATTATTTACATCATTATTAGCGAATTAATATATTAATAATCTATGTACAGTATTTTCTTAACCTACATTCAACATATCACATTGGTTTCGATATTACATTTCTTAACTTATTCCAAAACTCATCTATATTCTTGTCGTCCCACGCATGATAGACCTTAGTCCTCAATAAGTACTTCAAAGTCAACGTCAGGTATTTACTTTGTATATTACCTAATCTTACTAATATTAAGGGATCATACGATGTCCCATCTTCCAAGAACATCCTATGGTACTCCGCGAGTTGTGCCTCCCAACGACACCATTGCGATTTCGCGAAGCTATTGCTTATAATTAATATTATATACTTACTTTCATGTATACCCGTCATAACTGATTCAGATATAAATGAACCTATTTCGAAATCTCTTTCGTAAACGCACAATTTCAAGTAAGGTGGTTTAGTCTCAAGTTGTACAATCATCTCTTGAACAAATTCACTGTCGTCATTCGAATATGAGACGAATGCGTCGTATTTGTACGCTTTATTTAAATCTGTTTTTGAGCGTCTTTTAGGTAGTTTTTTGCCCAACGCTATTTTAGCTAGAAACATCCAATAACGAATGTAAACTTTGTACTTATAGATAATTACTAATACCATTACGACTAGAATAACAGTTACTAAAGAAGGTGCAGTCCAAACGAGCACCATCAGGCTAGATATTTTCTCGTACATCAAACAGTGTAAATTCTTTAAAGTTGCCAGGTATTCCGATACTCTCCTCTTTTCCCACAAGTCAGGGCTACTGCACTGAAACTTGGAAGTTGAGAAATATTGTTTCAAGTCCGTAGTCCCATTAGCTTGTAACCAACGGTTAGTGGTAGACATAGTTCTACAGTCACATACAAAAATATTGTCAATTACGTTTATTAATACATTAGAACTGTTTTTAGTCTCCAGCAAGTAGGCAAAATCTTCCATCATACTAATAGAAAAATGTGTTAACTTGTTATTCATCAGCAACAGTGTGGTTGGTTTCACACCAGAAGCCAAGAAAATAGGTTTCCACCACGATATCAGTAGATTCTCGCTTAGATCTAAAAACTTCAACAGTTTTAGAGGTTTCAATACTTCTGCAGTAATGTAATAAAGTTCATTATTTCTGAGCACCAAGTGAGTCAAGTTTGGTGTCATTTCAAAAATATTTTCATCTTCGTGCAGATAGTGAATTCCGCAATTTTCTAAGCTCAGCATTTTTAGCATATTTAATCCTTCAAATTGATCACATGTTAAATTTTCACTTGACGTCAAAGGATTGTTTGCTAAGTTTAACATTTCGAGGCGTTTCAAAGGTTTAAAACTGCCTGGTCCTATATGGTATAGAGTATCATTTTGCATATCAAGTATTCTTAGATTTTCTAATCCTGTAAACGTATAGTGAAATATTGATCTAACCCTGTTGAAAGCTAGATTTAAAACTTGCAACTCACGGCTTTGAGTGAACGTATGTCTATCAATTTCAAAAAATACTGGATTAGTTGGAAATCCTCTGTTATTAGAGATATCTAAAAACATTATCTGATTGGACATATGAGTTCCATGAAGCCCAGGTAAATTATTTCCGCTCAATAGCAAAACCTTTAGGTTCGGAAACTTTTCAGGGTTGAAAGATTTAGATCCTACCCAAATAGCGACAACCTTTCTTAAATCCATGAATTGTATATTCACCATTCGAGGAAATATGTCTTCGTCGATAGTTTCAAATTGATTTCTAGCCAATATTAAACTCTGTATTGTAGAATTTGCTATAATATTCAGAAGTCTCCTAGGTGGCTGTTTCCTGAATCCTAATCCGGATAAATCCAATTCTAATAAATTTATACCGTGTGTTATTAGTGCTTCTAAAAAGTTTCCTATTAAAGAAGAATTCAAATCATTATCTGAGATCTGAAGTTTTTTAAGATGTTTTAATGGTAGAAAACTATTCGGATGTATGAAATCCAACCTACACAAATTAAGATGAAGTCTCCTCAAGGTACTTCCTATCATGGGATAGAAAGCATCTTTAGAGATTGATTCAAAATTATTCTCTGATAAATCTAGCCTCATTAATGAAGGCAAAATGTTTGGTTTGAATGCTGGCGTTAGTTGAAGTATTGATCCAAATCCGTTGTTGACTAAGGTCAAATTATGAAGATTAATGAGTCCTTCAAATGTATTCTCATGGATCGATTGCAGGAGCGTGTTGTAGGATATTGAGAGTCGCTGTAGATTTGTCAGGTTGGAGAATACTCCTGGCTGTATATATCGCAGCTTATGATTAGCTTCTATTTCAAGAGCTTTTAAATAGTATAGTGAGTCTAATACTCCGCGATGGAGTTCTGTGATGACTGAAGTTCGAACCCTCAAAACTTCGCTTCGCACTGTCACCTATAAATAATAATAATCATAATTAATCTTGCAGATCAAGGTGGCCATTATAGTGTTAGTAAATAAAACAATCTTATCCTATTGTCAGTAAATACGCATTACAGAACACAAAGGACACGAAGGCCTCAGATCTAACAGGGAACAACGCTAAGACGATGATAACATCACTAATTGAAATAAAACTGTTTGTAACGCATTCTATCGTGATTTATTTCATATTATTGTATTATATACACTGAATCCGACATATCGGTTGCTTTTCAGCTGCCATGGTCACGGGGAGACTGAAGATGGTGGTTAGATTGATCTAAGTTTGAAGTGTAAGTTAACTCAAAGTACCCAAACTATGCTGATTTGTTAGTGTTACTATTTACGCAGAATGAGCTCACAGTGTCATGTCGTGTTGTATTTTGAGTTTTCTTGGATATAATTAAGCGAATGACTGGGTCCCCAGCTGGTGGTATATTCCAACCATCTTCTCTAATAAAATTACGAGGCATTTTAATTCAATAGCCCCGCGGAGCATCCTTGGAAGGAATTGATTTTATTTAGCGAGTATCTGAGGTTTATCAAATCTTAAGGAATGCTTGGTCCCCCGTTACACGTGCTCACATACACCCTCCAAAGCAATGTGAAGTAAGATAGAAAGTCTGTCCGTCTGGTACCTTACATAATTATAATATTTGAATAATGAATTTCACTCTGCTCTAAAATTAGACAATCTAAAACGGGGTGCACTATCGAAGCTAAATCTCGTGGCTTAGTCATTAAAATTCAAACAAATATTTACTTCTCAGCTGTCAACTGTCATAAGCTAAAACATGAACCGTTTTTTTTTCCGTACGGAAACCCTTTCGGATTCCTCTCTCGCCGGCCAGCGAGACTGGCTATGTCGGACTTGAACTAACTATTACTGCACGCCATCTCGGGTCTTCAAACGCCGCTGGGATGCAAGGCTATATGTGCTGTTATATGGGGTTATACGTGCCATAAGGCATTTCCCTCGCACCCCAGCTGACCCAGGGCCATCTCCAGTGTCCCCAGAAAATGGGAGGGGTAGGGGGGGAGGTGCCACGTCAGGGACGTGGCACCTCCCCCCCTACCCTCTACTTGCATCTGTTAGTGAAATTTAGCCTAAGGATTTATATAGAAAAATATCTAAGAGTGGTGGAGATCCTCAAACAGTTGCTTGGCAAAAACAAAATTGGTATTTTTTTATATTTATAGTAAGTAATCTAATTAACTATATTGTAATTGAACATTTAATTTGGTATAAAGATTTCGAGACCATTATAACATTTGTAACATGTACAATAATAGAATTATGAAACTGAAAAAAAAATACCTTTGGAAACTTCCTGCATTCATAATTCCCGAAGCACACAATGACCTTATAATGCATACTGGCCCTACAAAGGCATCCAGAAGTCCAGTCCTTGCCCAGGACTATAGGCAAAAGTTCTTCCACATTTTCATGGGGTAATAAGTTCTTGAGAAGAGTTTCGTATTTCTCTAAGAGGTCACTACTCGTCACGTGCTGTGTGAAACAAAATAACATCCATAGGAAACGGGCTGGTGACATGACTTGCTCTCTGAAAGAAAATAAATTTTCTTTAGACATAATTATTATGAACTTCAGGAGTTTATTGACTTAAATTGGTTTAAATATTTATTTATTTGGACAACCAGTAGTACATTGTCATTTACATCTAAAACATGCAATTATATAAATTTACCTCCTACGACCCGGGACCCTTCATAGGGGGTAAACCAGTTTCCATAGTCGCTGAATCGGTGCCTTTTAAATTTCTTGGGAGAAAGATAGACTATAAAGGACGCACACCATCCTTAGATGAAGTTGTCGATATGTTTATAAATGACCTAAATAAGATAGATCAGCTACCACTGAACAATATCAAAAAAGCTTGGGTATATGACAACTACTTAACATCACGTCTGACTTGGCCTTTTCTGGTATATGAATTCGGCAAAACCCTTATGGCGAAAATAGATGCAACTGTCATAAAATCACTAAAATCGTGGCTTGGACTAGCGCATTCTGCTGATCAGTCTGCTCTATTTAGGGATCAAAATAATTTTGGGATGAAACTAAAGAAACCATCGGAGCTCTATAAACACCTTAGAGTTACCGAAGTCCACATCTTAGGTAAATCCCAAGATGACACAGTCAGGGCACTCCCGAAAGATAATAACGCGTCCGAGCTTGAATCTAGACTCATATTCCATAAACGATTTATGATACAGTCGAACAGAGTGGGGCTGGGAGTACGACAGCCAGACAGGGACCAGGAGATACTTAGGTCCTTTCTAAAACAAGACGAAAATGATAAATATCGAGTGCCCGCGATGAATTTGGAAATCCAAAATGAATGGTTGACAATGGGAGAGTTCTGCATAAACATAACCTAACATAACATAAACTCACGCCTATGTCCCCGAAGGGGTAGGCAGAGGTGCTAGCACCCACATTTCGCCAATTTATGTTTAGGTGCCAATGTAATAGGTGGCGAGCCTATTGCCATTAACCGGGCACTTATAAACCTGCGATAAATACACACATAACTTCGAAAAGCATCGAAAAGTCATTGGTGTGTGCCATGGTAAAACCTGGGATCGAACCTGAGACATCGTCTCAGCAGTCCATTACCCATACCACTAGGCTACCGCGGGTATTCTGCTGATTCTGCATACCGATGGCCTTAAAGTGGCACACCCTGATTTATGAGTGTCGCCGGCCCTGTTAAAATTCTTAATGCCTTTCAGACAGATGACCCTACCAGAACCAGAGTAATCTGGTAAGGTGGGGGAAGGCCACAGAAAAACAATGTTATACTTGTGGTGAGGCAATAGGGATGGCTAGACACATAGTAGTACGATGTAGGGTGCTTCTCGATAGAGGCCTATACTCACTCCGCCACGATAAGGTGCTTATCATCATACCTGAAGCAATGAGTCTGGCAGTAGCTAGAGCCCAAAAAGGATTGACTACTAACAGACGTCATATCAACTTTGTGTCTGAAGGTTCATCCATAAAATCCAGGAACAAACCTTATTCAATCCTAGATACTGCCCAAGATTGGACTCTCCTAATCACGTATGAAAAGGGGGTTTCGTCATCTAGACCTGACATATTCCTTTATTCAAAAACGTTAAAACATGTGGTCCTTGTGGAACTTACCGTACCGTGGGAAACAAATATACCAAAGGACCATACAATAAAGAAAAATAAATACTATGATCTCACGAACGAATTAATCAAAAACGGTTACGTGGTTAATTTGTATACAGTGGAAGTGGGAGCGAGAGGTATACCAGCAAAATCTCTCTATAACCTACTTAAAGATCTAGGCCTATCGAGAGCTACAATAAGCTCATTACTAGGACGAATGTCTAAAGCGGCACTAGTAGGTTCATATCAAATTTGGTTAGGCAGGGAGGGGAACTTGGGTAGTGAACAGCATTTGAGGAGCATTTTTGTAAGGGACTGGTCGCGGGTTCAAGTCCCGTCCTAGATGTTCTCTTTTTCCGATCTAAATCTTTCGAAAAAAGTAAGCATACAAAATGCTTAAACATTTAATTGAATTAATTAGGCGGAGTCATCAAAAAACAATGTTTAAAAATGACTGTAAAGTTATTCATTGTTTCCGTAGTTCGCAAGAATTACGGTAGATGGCTCCAACGTCGCCTTAAGACGTATATGATATATCGGAGAATTTCGAATATCTGGGACGTGTCTAGGTGGCTCAGTTGGTCAGAGCATTCCCCCTGTAAGGGACTGGTCGCGGGTTCAAGTCCCGTCCTAGATCTAAATCTTTCGAAAAAAGTAAGCATACAAAATGCTTAAAAATTTAATTGGAAAAAGATTCAAGAAGTGAAGCGAACTGATAAAATTATCGTCTGAGGTTAAGCAAATATCATTACCAACTTAACCGAACGATAAATTTATGTGTTTTTACTACTGGTAACGTGAGCCCACGTTGACCCCTCATTGGTTTTCGTTGGTGGCGTACGGGGTGTGGCTTGGAGTTACTCGCGTTCTCTTAATTGCAAGTCCAGCTCCTTAACCTCGTGACTAATGATTTGGATAAGCACGATGAAGTCGCTTTTTGCGTTATTGTATAATTGCTGCTTGAAAGATTCAATGACAGTAGAGGAAGCTCGTGAAGTGTGTAAGGATAGAATCAGATGGCGGGCTATTATCAGCATTCTGAAAGTCAAAACAACAGTTTTCTGAAAGTCATTGCCCATACAAGTGACTGCCCTATCCAAAAACATTGGAAAAGAGTAGTCAATGGCAACATATGATATTATTTTAATGTAATTGATGTACTAACAATACTAACTTAATTCTAAGCAGATTGCTACTGATATACTAACACTATGGACTGAAGTATGGTCTGCAGACCATACTTCAGTCCATAGTGATCATCAATTCATATTATTATTGTATTTTTTGGGTTTACTGAATATTTTGCGAATATTACAAACCTGTGGTTGTTTCAAAATATTTCAGTGGCGAGACTTCCGTTTTCAAAATGCTCATCATTTTAAGAACGGAGTGTTAAACAGAGATTTCCCCATCTCTGAACACCAAATTCATCAATAAACTTTTCGCTTTGATGAATAATTGACCTGATAGTGAGACGAAGTCGAGCGAAAGCTCCTTTCATTCCACTCGATGTATTTCGTTTGTGTCCCTCTAGCGCCTAGACCCTTCGACCGATTTGAATGATTTTTAGAATAATCATAGATGATAGTGATGTGACAGACATAGGCTATACAAATTTAAATTATGAAGTACCACGGAGGAATAAACACCGAACAAAAAATTCAAAAGCTGATTTCTCAAAAACCACAATTAATAAAATCTAAGTTTTGGCGCAAAAACTTAGCCTATAACCATAAATACCGATTAAAAAAAGAAAACTGAAAATCGGACAAGACACGGAGGAATACTCACCGAACAAAAAATTCTAAAGCTGATTTCTCAAAAACTACGATATTCTATGCTCCTTTCCAAATCATTCAGACATAGGCACTATCAGCTCAACATTGCAAGAGCTACTGCTTTGCGGACCTAGTACTTTATTACATTTTTATAAAATAGATTTAAATCTGTAACATCATTCATTGTTTCCATAATTCATAAGAACGGTCGTCCCAAGACGTATAATGTATCAGTGAATTTCGAATACCTAGGACGTGTCCAGTTATAAGCTCAGGTCAGAGTATTCCCCCTGTACCATATAGAACATCCAGGACGGATGCTGCTCGCGAGTTGAAGTCCTGTCCTGGATGTTCACTTTTTCCGATTTAAATCAAAATAAGTGATGTAATTATATAACTTACTAGCTGTTCGCGTGAAATTCCGATCCCGTTCCCGTAACCCATGGTAACCTATTCCCCGAATAGAAAAGGGTATTTTTTCTTCAGACATTTTTAAATTAAATCTCTGTACTTCAAGGATAATTATAAAAAAGAATTAGTGAAATCGGTTCAGCTGCTCTCGAGATTGGCGCTTAGCAACACATTTAGCGATTCATTTTTATATTATGGATTACAAATCACTTCCTCTAACTGACCTCCTGAAAAATTGTAACTAGGTATCATGTTATTCCCGGCGTGGGAGGTGCCGAGACGTGACCTCGTGGCCGCCATCGGGTTTGGAGTCCTCTCGTTCGGCAGCATGATTGCGGGAATGGTGCAGAGCACGAGCACTTGATCCCAAACCAGGGCAAGACGGGGACACCGTGGTTCCCAAATCCGAGGGGGCCCTCTCGAAACCGGAGATGGCCCAGGGTCAGTCGGGGTGCGAGGGATATGCTCTATGGGCAACCTTAAACCCCGGCGTCTTAAGACCCGAAACGGCGTGCTGTTTTAGTCGGTTCAAGCCCGACATAACCCCCCTTGCTGGCCGGTGGGAGGGTATGCGAAGGGATTTCCGCACGAAAAAAAAAAGAAAAAAAGTATCATGTTATTGTGTCTTTGTTCTGTTGAATGAGCGAGGTGATAACAACTCATGCGCGATGAAAATATGACGTTGTATGGTGACAAACATTAGAACCATCACAAACAATAATATGTGATAGCACCCATGTGCGACTGCTCACGCTCACGTGGAGCATCGTGTGTGTTCACGGAGCTTTGTACTAATAATAGTAATTTTATTTATTGGTTTGAAATGAACATAATATACATAACGGTGTTAGATGCATACAGAAAACATAGAAAAATAAATTAATTTAGGTACAAGCCCATGTACCTAAATTAATATTCTAGCCCATGCCCTCCCCCAAACCGGGGCAAGACGGGGACACCGTGGTTCCCAAACCCGAGGGGGCCATCTCGAAACTGGAGATGGCCCAGGCTCAGTCGGGGTGCGAGGGATATGCTCTATGGACAACCTTACACCCCGGCGGGGACCCGGTATCCGAAGGGATTTCCGCACTAATCCGCATTAGTCAAGGCACACAGTCAAGATAAAAGAAAAAAAAACAACGGAACATTTGTGCACCAATGAAATGGATATATAGGTGTGTGTTTGTGTGTAAGTGCGTGTGTGCAGTGTGTCGGGTGTGTGTTTATGTGTGTGTGTGTGTGTATATGTATGTATGAGCGTGAGGGTGTGTGTGTGTGTGTGTCCTTCTACTCTACCACCTCCACGAGCACCTCCGTTTGAGCATAGTTATTTGGCTCCAACCACTTTATTATAGTGCGTTTAACGTTTAAGTACGTCCTATCCATTATATTATTATTTGTATTATAAAGTTTAATGTATAAACAGGGCCCGAGGAACGCAAACGATCTACGTGCAAAAGAGGTGCGTACCCGTGGCCGATCCCACTTCAAGGTTCTGTATGAAGCGCGCTAATTCCTTTGCGTTCCCGTGGAATCGGGGTAAGGTCGATGCAATAAATAATTGTCTCACGCGTAGAACGCTACATTCAGCATAGAGCAAATCGGTCGGATAGCGCCACGGCTTTTTATTACCTATATTTAGGACACGGACACATTTTTAAGACTAAAATAAATGTCTGAACAGTTTTTTGCTAAAAGTTACCGTTTTCGAGAAAAAAATAATTAAACATGTTAAAAATGCGCTCGACGTGAATTGCTTCACGAAATCTACCTGTGCGTTCCCCCTGCGGGAACGGATTTTTTAGGGATTTTCTTTAGAAAAGCCCTATTGCTATCGAGTTGTCGTCGACGTCGTCGATGTCGTCGTTGCCAATATTCTGTCACGGTTTTGGGTATGAAGGAGATGAGCTATCGAGTTGCTGTTTTCGGTAATAGATTCGTGCTGGGGTGAACCATTGCAAGATAAAAAAAAATCGCAAAAAATCTCAAAAAAAAAAACGCAAAATCGAAAATCCCTTGTATTCGGCTGAGCTCGTCTCAGGAATTCAACTTGTTATTTGTTATTATTTACATTTTCTTAAATTATATTTTAGGTTGTGTGTGCGTACGTAACGTCACGAGTGGCCCCAACTGAAAACCAGCGCTATGCATATCACACGGTATGCGTAGCATTTATGCTGAGATGGCGGCCATATTCGGGATCGCACAGTGTGCCTAAATAAGTATTCCTAGATACTATATCCTAGATCTCTTACTGGTGGTAGAAATTTGATGACGCAGATTTGTCACAAAATTCGGCCGGGAGGATACTACCGTGCACGATTGCGAAAAACCCTCCATAGTAATGCAATTTCGGTTTGATTGCGTTCAGGGGTCAGCAAGTGCATAGCCGGGCAGGGGGATTGTGGTCGCAGCACTGGTGGGACCGGTGAGTGTCACGCGGTGCTGCGACGACAATCCTCTTCTGATGAGGCCGTCAAGCTGAGTGCCATCATTGTTAACATGGTACGTGTATGTAATGGTGACCCTCTTTCCTGAGACTTTACCTTCAGCTTACCATCAGGCGAGGTGAAGTCAAATTGACGCGTCCTAAATATAAAAAAAAAAGTAAGATATTTATTTATTATGGTAATATATTCATTGTGCGTGTCCTGAATTAAATGTTTTTTCTTTCTTTCTTTCTTTTTCTTATCCACGAAAGAAAAGGAGCCTATGTGGTATTCCATACTATAGTCTATTAACCCTATGTCAAATTTCATCTAGATCCGCTCAAATCAGTACTTAGTATTTTGTTTCCCTCTAATTCGTAAGACAAGCGATCATCTGTATTAAACGGAGCATCAGAGACAATTACACCCTTACTTCTTAATTTATCTTCAGTTAATAAAGGTTGATCAACAACTTAATTTGTAATAGTCATAAGTAGAATAGAATATTTTATATTAGTTAGATAGTTAAGGTGAATAAATATTGCGTATGTAAGAAAAATAAATTCAACCATGTAACAAACAAGCGTTGTGTTAAAGTATTGATATAGGGCTAATTTACTTAACGCATTCTTATAGTTTTATTAGGTACTATATACTATATGCGCATTTAGCGATAATAGTGACGCAAAACAGTATTTAATATATCATGTATGACTATTGCATCTACGCATATCGTAACTATTAACTAGCATATATTGCATACAAGATGTTGGTTTTTGTTCGAAGGAATTTTCAGTTATGTAACAACCAGCTTATTTAAAGAATTAAGGCAGATCTTCGGTAAACAATTCACCAGTTACTGCGTTTCATATCTACTAATCAACACACAGACAAAATTTTCGTTTAATATTATTGTATGATAAGGTCATTGAACTACTGACTACGTCAAATTGTTCTTTGCAAATAAATGCAACATCCGTCTGTTTGAAGATGTTCTGATTAACACTGCTATATTATAATCAAATGCAAATTTTTACCACAGTGTTATTTAGAGTCAAATGCTATTTTCTATAAGATTTAATGACAGTAACGCAAGTCCGTGAAGTAAGGACTAAGGAAGAAGCTATAGCACGCTCTGTTTCTGCCTACCTTGGAGGCAGACAGATGTGAGTATATGTATGTCTGTATGTACCTACATACAGACATACATATACTCACATCTCCCGGCCAGGATTATATTACCTACTATAATCCTGGCTGGGCAGTGGGGCGACAAGCGCCTACCCCCTTTTCAGCGCAAGATGGGGACACCGTGGTTCCCAAGCCCGAGGGGGCCATCTCGAAACCGGAGATGGTCGTGGGTCAGTCGGGGTGCGAGGGAAATGCCTTATGGGCAACCTTACACCCCGGCGTCTGAAGACCTGAGACTGCGTGCCCGACATAACCTATAGGTATCCGAAGGGATTTCCACACGAAACTAAACTATAATCCATACCAATATGCGAAAATTGAACTGAAAGTTACGTTCCCAAAAAAATGTTTTGGCCATCACCAAATTTACCGTTTTGTACTGCAGTTAATCTGAATACATGTATATCTGTATTTTTATAATAATTTCATTTAAATAGAACACGTAGCTATTAGATAATACATTTTATTGGAGACGTAGAAGTACGACCACAATCGGTCTTGGTAGGATTACTCAAATCCACGAAAATCAAAAAGTTTATATGTCATTATTCATTGCCTTCTTACTATGAATGTTTGACTTTCATTACAGTACGACAACAACAAAAAAAAAACACTTATCAACACTGCAAACAAGGAAATTTTACAAGTATCTGTAACTAACCAAAGAGCCATCTATGGTTATCTCTTCCGCTGAGATAATGTTACGACATCCACGCTACCACATTGTGGGGTTATTACACTTAAAGTGGAAGTGGATGAAGAAGATGTATCTAATATGTACAGCGTGGAGTGGACAGATGGACTATCAAAATGAAAAAGCTATCTGGGATAGACGGAGGACCGGGAGATATGGTGTACATTGAGAGAGGCCTGTACAGCAGTGGACTGTAATAGGCTAATTAATTGATCATCGTCATCGGCGGTTGTTGACTTCATCAAGACTGAGATCGATTCCGACCGAGGCCCAAGAAACACTTTTTGTCATCATATAACTTTTTGTAATATTTATTCTATTTTGTGCCATAAATCTATTGATATCAAATGGAAATTAAAAAAAGTGCATCTATTAATGAAAAAAGTGACGAAGAAATAGCGAAATAAAATGAGTGAGTACTTTATAAATATATTGGCGATGATGGTTCTGGTAATAATGATGGTGAAACAGTCGTTGAAAATATGGATGGAAGTTGTTATTTCTGAGAGATAAACTTTTTAATGTAAAATAATTGTAATAGTTCTGAAGTGTTACATTTTTAATGTAACATAAATTGGCATGTTTGTGTACGATAGCGCAATAAATGAATATTGTATATTACCACATAAATGATAGTACTTTTGTACTGATAATTGAAGCAATTCGTGCAAAATTATTCCCTAACCATTCCAAAATATCAAAAATGCACAACGTTAATATTCAAGTTTTCACTTCTACCGGCACTCCCGGAGTGCAAGCCGTCGATTTTTTTTATATCTAGCATCTTTGACATAGTCAAAGTCTAATCTCGGATTTTATGTCATCTACCTAGTCTTGCTATTGGTTTGACTCAGGGTTTTCCGCTTATTTATCTATTCTTATTCTATTAATCTATTGTTCGCGCGTGCATTCTTGTCCTCTTATACCATACCAGTTCTCGCTTTTATTCCTCTCATTTCATTCCTTTCATTCTTTCGGGATTTAGGGGTAGGGGTCTATATTTCGCCAGCTTTCTTTATTTATTTCAATTCAACCTTATATCTATTTTCTTACTGTACTACAGTTAGGACCAGGGACTTAAAAACACATTCATAAAGGTTACATAATTATATGGGTTACACTATGAAAAGGTTACAGAATGAAAGTGTTACACTTATAAATGTGGTATTGAATCTGTTAATTGTTACCACTTTCAATTGTGTAACAGTTATATATATGTAACATATATTAATCTGTAATCAGTGTTAACCTAAATGCTACGTTGCCAAATTCACTATCCTATTATATTTATAATCTGAATTTTTAAATAAAGGTATTTTGTACACCCCCAAGTACTTTAGGACGTTATTTCTGTTACACTAATTAACACTTATAAACACATATAAGTTATTATATATTTGAATATGGTACACTTTCGTATCTATTACATTTATAAATGGTTTTCTTCTAAAACAGTGTTAAAACACTTTATTACGGTTACATTTTGGGTCCCTATTTAGTATTTAGGACCACAGAAATAATAATAAGAGATAGGATCCATAAGTTGCGTCCGTAGTGCTTCATCCCTTTGATAGGTAATTTCCCTATTTGTCTCTATATTTCCCGTTTGCTAACAAGGGAAGTGGATTTATTATATTTCTAACTCCTCCATTTCCTTATGATTAATTTCGATGCGGGTTCAAAACAGTTTAACTGTCCCTGGGACCTCCCGAGTGTCTTTTCACGGTGTTTTATGGGTTGATCTTAGTGTACAGGAGTTACAATAGTGGGTATGTGACTGAGATTATAAAAATTTGATAGCTTAAACGTTAGTTTCCAGAGGTTGAGAAAATAGTTGTAAGTTTTTACCGTCGAACTATTGTCTCGTATACTCTACCTAGAGTAAAATAGCTTTAACGTTATATTTACCTAACGTTATTAATTACTGAAGCTCACTGTAACTGACTTAGTAGATCAGAGGTATTTGGGTTTGGGAATTGAAACGAAGACGTGTTCGTACTGGTGTCATAATTGCGACTGTGTATAAAGTATGGGGTCCGGGCGCAGCCGGCAATTACAACTAAGTACTACATACGCAACTTATTGTGTACGCTGCAATATTGTATTACAATGTTGCTGTGTCTCTACATAGCCTTTAAATATTGTAGCCATATTGTGATTGATTCGCATACAATTATCTCATTACACATGACCTTGTGAATGGTCATGAGTAACTGAACTTACAGTAGTCACAATCTTGGGAACATTTGTGCTCGTACGAGTGCATATTTACATCCAAGTACAAATAGTCATACCTTTTTCCCATTAGGGTAAGCAGAGACAACATCTTTCCACTTGCTACGATTCTGGCAAGTATACTTATATCTTGTGATAAATTACAATAAAATATGTATAACTCTGTTTTTAAAATATCCATTTTAATCTGGACGACCATAGATTCCAGACTCAGAACTCCAGAACTCAGTTTTAAGATTATTTATACTCACAAAAAAAAAATTCTTACCTCTGCATTCAAAACTCCAATTTATTCAAAGAAATCATCCCAAAGAATTCACAGAACATCACTTAAACAAACAGCACGAACGTGTTCAATCTGCATACAAATTTCAACATAGAACGTAACAGACTTCGGTAAATATGACGTTCAATAGCTACATCGCACACAACTAATATATTCATACAATTGACACTTTAATTCTTCACTGGATTAAATATCCATGCCATGATGTGCAGGAAACAAACGATAAAAGTAATATTTGTCACTGGCACTTTCCACGTACATTCAGTTCTGTAATTGTGGTGATACTCGTCCGTATATTTGTACAAAGATTTTCGCATACCGACTATAACTATTGACTGTTTACATTCATTGTGATAACTAGGAGATAATGTTGCTGAAGATCTTATTTACGAAATAGTATAACATTCGTTTTTAGTCAATATAAACCTCTAGTCTATTTAAAGTAGAAAATTTTACTTGCAGGAATGTGTGTCCCATAATGTGGATAATGTAAGAAGTTCTGGAAAATTCTCCTTATTGTATTTTTTTAAATTAGTAAGTTGGAATTCTGATAGTAAGTAGTTGCTGAGATCTATGAATGTTTGAACTCATGCGTTGAGAAAGGGACACCTACTAAGAGGAAGGGAAAGGTCTGAGGGAGTAAGTGGATTATGGGTTAATTTTTTTTCTATTTATTTTTTACGTGTGGAAACCCCCACCCCATCTGTGCCAACGATGGGATGAGCGTGTCGGAATCAGACCGAATAAAACCACGCAGTGTCCTCGCCAAGTGTCCATTGCCGGGCACCCCGGGTAAGCCCTCGAAAAGATAACCGCTTTATCATTCTCATCTCCTCCCTCTGCCTACCTCTGTGAAAGTCAAAAATCATTGATTCTGTGAAAAATACCTATATATTTTATAGATATTAACGGCACTTACAAAACGTGAACAAATAAATGAAGGCCATCTACCACTTTTTTTCTTCTTTTTTTTTTACGTGCGGAAATCCCTTCGGATACCCCCCCGCTGGCCAGCGGGGGTGGTTATGTCGTGTCTCGACTAAAACCGGACGGTGTCCTCCCCAAGTGACCGTTGCCGGGCAACCCGGGTAAGCCCTCGAAACGATAACCCCAGGGTTGCCGGCGGACTTTGGCCGCCACCGCGGCCTCGCCTGGTGGGGTCGGGTTTTATCCCGTTTCGGTGAGTTGGCAGGCGTGTGTAGGGCACACACGACACGCCTCCGCCACGGCCTGCTTCTGTAAGGACGACGAGTCGGCCAACTGCCGTCCTCAGGCTCCGATCATGGAGGTCGGTAGTCCCGGGCGTAGATGAGTCTGCGGCGTCCTCGCCGCAGACTGCGAAACTCGGGGGGCAGGATTCTCTCCCGCTCCCTCTCCGCCGTCTCTTTCGCGCGCATTACCTGCTCGCAGAAAGAGGCGGCGGCGTGCCACTTGCTCCCATCAGAGGCCACGGCCCTCACCATGGTCTCCAACGAGAGAACGTCCACGCCCAGGACCGCAACGAGATCCCGGCGTTGACTCGAGAACGCAGGGCACTCCACCAACGTGTGGAGCGCCGTGTCTTCGCCAGGATTCTCGCAGTGCTGGCACTGCGGCGTTGTCTCCCGATGGATGCGCCACAGATACTTACCGAAACACCCGTGTCCGGTAACCATCTGGCACATCCGGTAGGAGAGGTCCCCATGGTCCCTCTCCAACCACTCCTTCATGGTCGGTCTCACCGCCACAACGGTGGAGCTGGGACCGCTGAGACCTGATTTCTCGGGGCTCCGGCCATCTACCACTCACATTACGGCTGTGATTAAAATTTGTTGCCAAACAGAATAATGACCTAGGTAGCGAATAACAATTCTTGTGTAATGTTCATAGACCACGGGAACAACTTACTGTTAGATGGAACGTATGCTTGTTATTTACATTTGTAGTATAAACAAATGTTTTAATAGTGCAGTGGTAGCAGTCGGCAAGTCTGTTCGGTTAACCGGTCATTGCCATAACAGTTGTTAGTGATAGTTCTTATACCGGTTTACAAGTCTAGTGCCCTGACCATTTTTGTAGAGAATTGTATGATCTATAACTTTGTCTGACCTATTTTCGCGATAAAACTTACCGTTTTCGAGAAAAATGGTTTTTTTTTAAATTTGTACGTTTGACTTTGAATAATTTTTTTTGAAGAAGTAGGATCGATGGGGATTTTTGACATTTTATTTATAATGATGTATTTAACGTCTCTGCCAATTTTCAGCTCTATGCTAATTATTCCTTAGTAAAATGTCTATTTTGACTGGACTAAAGTCTAGTGCCCGGCTGCACGGATCACTTTAAAACAAAATCACGTTTAATAATGGTTTTATTAAGAGCGTAACCGGTTGTGTTTAATCCACATTTATCTTGCATAACTGATTTCGAAACGGTATAAAATAACCGGTTTGTGGGTTCGATATTGTCAAATACGAAATTATAGTCTTATTAGCGGACCTGGCAGACGTCGGTCTGCCCGATAACATATCTGCAGCAGTGCTATCTACCGGGTTTAATTATGTTTTTAAGCCATCCAGGCATCTATTGAAATATACACATAAAATTTCTTTGAATCGGTCCAGCCGTTTAAGAGAAGTAAGGTGACAAGCACACGTACAGGAGAATTATATATGTTAAGATGTACATGTTGGAGGAAGTTTACACTACTACTTCACATTATAATGAAGCTCTATTCTTTGCAATCAAGATGGAGAATGGCTGTTGACGGCCTCTGTGGCGTAGCGGTAGTGCATTCGACTGCTAAGACAAGGTGCGTGGGTTCGATTCCCGCTCAGTGCAAATATTTCTATACATGAATACGGCTATTTGCATTGGTTTGGGAGTTTCTATGTATTATATGTATGTATTTACAAAAAAAAGTATATAAGTATGTGTATCCGCATTCTGGAACCCATAACACAAGCTAGTTAACCTACGCTTACTTTGGGTCTAGAAAGCGTTGTGTAGAATGTCATAGAATATTTATTAAAAAAAAAGTGGCATCATAATGGCAGATATAAATCATACTTAACATAACTTCCTGCCTGTATCCCCGAAGGGGTAGGCAGGCGGAGGTGTATTTCACACCCACGATTCGCTAGTTATGTTTAGGTCCCAATGTAATAGGGGGCGAGCCTTTAGCCATCTAACGGGCACATTACCAAGCGAGCGATAATAAACTATTTTAATACACACAGATTCGCCAGTTATGTTGATATGGAGATATAATTAGATAAAAGTAGTTACTTTTTATTTAACTACATAATATCTCGATTTGTAATATGGATTATTGGGTTAGATCCAATGCCTTTTATGTATAACTAGACTGGCTGTTCGAAACAAAAAGTTGGTTTCGATTTTTGGGCGCTACTGTACACAACTTTGGCGCCACTTGTTGTTGCTGACAGTCACAGATTATATTAAAATTATTTCATACGATTTTACATGAGATCTGTAAAGTAGTGTAAGGGCGGCAAAATTATGAATCTATGGTGAGGCGTCCCGTACCCTCCCCAGTTCCCGCCTACCCCAGTAGTGACACACTTTTTGTTGAGCCGAGAGTGAGACGAAGTAGAGCGAAAGCTCCTTTCACTCCACTCGATGTATTTCGTTTGTGTCCCTCTAGCGCCTAGACCCTTTTACTAGACCGATTTTAACGATTTTTAGCATAATCATAGATGATAGTGATGTGACGGACATAGGCTTTACAAATTTAAATTATTAAGTACCACGGAGGAATAATCACCGCACAAAAAATTCAAGAGCTGATTTCTCAAAAACCACAATTAATAAAATCTAAGTTTTGTCGCCAAAACGTAGCCTATAATCATAAATACTGATTAAAGAAAGACAACTGAAAATCGGACAAGACACGGTGGAATAATCACCGAACAAAAAATTCTAAAGCTGACTTCTCAAAAACTGCAATTTACAGAACCTGAATTTTGTGATATTAATTTTTAAACTTTCGCGTTCCATAATATACAATAATTTAATTTAACGGGAATTAACGCGGTCATTTATAGGTATATACAAACCTTTGGATTGCCTGACGTTTCGACCAGGTTACACTGGCCGTGGTCACAGGCTGACCACCCAGAAAATCAGCCAGAAAATCATGTAGTAGTAGTACTCTCAGCTCAACATTAAAACAGCAGAATGCATTGCGCTCCTAGTTCTAAACTGCTTGTCTAGTGTACATAGAAGTATTTGGTTACATCACTGAAGACCGCTCGAGGGAAATGGGTAGGGTACCCTACCGACCTGAGGGCAAAGAATAGTGCAGGATGTTGCTATAGCAAAATCAAACCTGGGATTGTGACGTAACGGGCTTGCTTGCTGGACATTTTCCTCTCTCAATGTACACCATAGTACCCGATCCTTCGCCTATCGCATAAAGTCTATTTCAGCTACAGTTTTCAGGTCGATAGCCAATCTGACTGTTTGTACCTTTCAACTTGTTGCTCCAACATTCCGCACGATAAATACCATTCCACGCAATAAATGATTAACCGACCTTCTCGGCAAGTGTTCGGCAAAATCCGTGTGGTTTAGAAGAAGTAAGCACAGAAATAGACGGACGCATAAAAGTGACTTTATTTTATTCAATGTAATGAAGATGATAATTTAAATATTATGCTATGACTTTCACAAGGTTTTAGTCGGTTTGGTTCCGACATACCCATCTCATTGCTGGCACCGGTGGGGGAAGCCCAATAAAGCCCTTCAATAAAAAGCAGGTAGCAATTTAAGAAGAAAGAAAAAGAATGTTATCATTCGTAACTTACTCTACTTCAAATTATATATTTACATCTGTATTTAACACGGTGGTTTGTAGTATATCAAAGGTATATGCGACGATGACCTCAGGCGTATGATGATGGCCGAATGGCAATACGTCATATATTTGCTTAACTCGTGATAAAGGCGACACGTTTACAGCAGACCTGCGATATATAGTTGGATTTTAATACTATTTACCTTTAAGCCTCGTGAGTTGTTAATGAGAGATTACGAGGAAGCCTACTGGTTATAGAGACGGACAATCTGTCAAACGGTCTCGGTTTCGAAACAGCCATTACAATAACGAACCTAAATCATCAAGACCGAGATGTTGTAGAACTTGAACCGTCTATAACCACACTCCTTTCGACACTGATATTGTTGCGAAAGGGCTCTCGCCTCCAGACCCCATGGTGGAGTCCACAAGGAGACTCGCCGCCCCTGATGACTGGCTATCACCAGCTGCGGAGCGTGCAGCATTTGCACATTTCTGGCCTTCAGGGTCTCCGCCCAGATTGAGATGGGTGCGCTATCTGGGCGGAGACCCTGAAGGCCAGAAATAGGGTCACACTGGACATAACCCTAATGATCTGAACTCAACCTGATTCCGTTTAACTTTTGCGTTTAACTTTTAACGTAAAAGTTAAAAAAAGTCTTATAAATTACATTTTACCATACGTAAAAGTGAATGGCCCGGAATCTCATCGGGGCAGCTACGACAAGTCCGATTCCGCGAACGTGCCAATATCGATCCAATTAAAGCGTATATCCGACACACAGCTCCCCTTCTGTCACTCAATGATAATACCGGCTCCACGCTGCATTTCATTTCGTATCAACCTTTTACCACTTACTAATATAGAACAGTAAGTTGTCTTTATACAATAGCAGGTGCCGCTCGCAACGTATCCGTGAGTGCGTCTGTACGAGATGCACACGACAGCTAGCTATATACTGCCATCTAACGAACACAAGCCGAACCACTACAATATTATTAATCCTACATCGCGCAATGAATGTCACTCCGATTGATTTTGTAGGTTGGTATAACACATCCCAATGTCTTTCGTTAGCCATTTCTCGCCAAGTATAAACCATTGTAATACAATTGGTGATGTAATATGACTATGGAATTGGATTGAATTAGAAGTTACAGAACACTAACAAATTAAAAAACAATCCTAACATCGAAGTGAATCAATAAATAAATTGATGTTTAGTAATTATTTTTGTAAAATTTAGAACATTTTTCTTTTATGTGTACTATAAAATTTTAGAGGTAAAGTGGTCGGTAACTTGGAATGTATTAAGTTAATACCCCACCCAGACGTATTACCTTTTTTTTTTTTTTTTTATCGTGCGGAAATCCCTTCGGATACCCCCCCGCCGGCCAGCGGGGGCGGTTATGTCGGGCTTGCACCGACTAAAACCGCACGCCGTCTCGGGTCTTCAGACGCCGGGGTGTAAGGTTACCCATAGAGCATATCCCTCGCACCCCGGCTGACCCTGGGCCATCTCACCACTAACAGCATCGCTCATCCTGTCTCCTCTGAAAGCAGAGGAGTACGGAGAGCGATGTGTTCCCGCCACGTTGGGTATTGGCCGACGATCAATGCCAACCCTATGGTGAAGGGGAAGCCATTGACCGCCGCTCAGGGTGTACCGGCCGCTCCGATTCCGTTCCCCCCGGACTGCAGCGGGATCGGAATCGGAGCGACACTCGAGGAGGTTACCCAACACACAACCCCACCCAGACGTATTACCTAATTCCCACATTGTAGTCACGTGGGAAAACCACAGCAGGGAGATCACTTCACAGCCTGAGGGTGTGCGGAATGAAGTGCCTCTTATACCTCACTGTACACACCATTTCCGGTCGCACCGTGTGAGAATGAATTCCCTGTCTGTGACGAACGGTGCAATGATAGAATATGGCATCATATCAAACAATTCTTTTGAACAACCACCACCAGGGACGGGCGTTACATAACCCAAGCCCTGCATGTGCTTGCCTGTTTCCTAGCTGCAGTCACAGTGGTGGCAGGTGGGACTCGATTTTCTCTTAGCGACCATAAACAGATACTTTCTCAAGCTGGGAAAGCACCTGCGTCAGTTGGAAAGAAAATGTTCTATGCTGCCTCCCTGCCCACTCTTTCAATACTACCAAGTATGAAGTCCACGTATTACCAGTCATGTAGTCGTTTATATAAATAAAGGAAATAATGTATTCGTATTTCGCAGTTAACTACGTGACAGTCAGCCGAATCACGCGACATAAACAAACAAAGTGAGGCGAAAGCTCCCGCGCAGTTGTCACGCGTTCGCTAACGTGCGCCTGGGCAAATAAGGCTTTTTTTACCCCCGGCCTGCTTTCACCGCGTTCGTTTTATTGTATGCTTGAGCATTAAATTATACAGTAGTCGAGAAATTACTTCGATTGAAAATTAAATTAATTTAACCGAATTTTATATTCTCGCCGTAATTCTCGGGCGACATATTATTGTAAGTGGGCAGGCAAACCAGAGTCGGCAATTCATAAGCACTTGAAACTGGCGGGTTTGCATGAAAGGTTAAATGACATGCAGCTCGTGAAATGTGTAAGCTGAAGGCGGGCTGAGAAACGTGTAAGTATATGTATTATATGTAAATAATGGCCATAAATTTGTCAAAAAATATCTGAAATGTTTATTATCAAATGAAATGGAAAGTACAAAAAAGCACTATGTAGTTTAGTTAGGTAGGTGTACTTGATATTCCGTTATCGTAGCTTTACTGTTGGTACCGTCGGATAGAACTCACCATAAGTACCTTCAGCTTACCATTAGGCGAGGTGAAGTCAAATTGACGTGTCCTAAATAAAAAAAATAAAAAAAGTGGCAGCGATCGTGGTGGGAGTCCTCTCACTCGGTATCATGATTGCGGCCATGGTGCGACTGCGCAGTGCGAGTGCGTGGGCCGCTGCCACTTTCCCTTCTCCGGGGCAAGAAAGGGACGCCGTGGTTCCCACACCCAAGGGGGCCATCTGAGGTCAGTTGGGTTGTGAGCCTGTGAGGTAATTGCCTTATTGGGTTACCTTATACCTCGGATATATAGACCCGTAACGGCGTGCGGTGTCGGTCGGATGTCCGACATAACCACCGCGGGTGGGAGACTTAGGTATCCGTGGGGGATTTTAGCACGAAAAAAAGTAAACTTGACAGTAAAAGGCGGCCTGCTACCCCGGTTCATGGCCCCCTTGGCCTAAGGGGTAAATACGACCCTGCCGATAGTAGATGAAGCTCGTGAAATGTGTAAGGACATAGGCATGGATGGCGGGTGGTTGTCTCTACCCATGATAAGGGTGTACAGAGGTATATATCCTATTTGTATATATTTTACCACGTTTTTCTTAGTTTCACTTCGTGTCTGTGTTTCTGTGTTTCTTTCCCTCTGAAGTCAAAAATTGACACTAAATTTTCGACCACTTCTGATCACCCTGAAGCTCTGAAATTTTTATGTAGGCTAATGCCACCTTATTATTATTTAATCATCAGAAATAGTCAGTAGTTAATAAAAAAATCCGTTCCCGCAGGGGGAACGCACAGGTAGATTTCGTGAAGCAATTAATATTATTTTATATAGAGAACTACGGACTTACACAAGTAAACACAGTAACATTTTTAACATGTTTAATTTTTTTTTCTCGAAAACGGTAACTTTTAGCGAAAAGCTTTTCAGACATTTATTTTAGACTTAAAAATGGCCTATCGATTAAAAATGTTTCCGACGCCAAGAATGTTCACCGGTTAGAAGTTATGTTTTTTTTTCCCGAAAAATTTTGGTTTCCCCCCCCCTCCACTTTTAGTTAAAGTTTTAATCTTATAGGTTTATAATTAAAAGTTGTTGGTATTCATGTATACTATGATAATATCTTTCATGGAACTGGAAATTTTGAGGAAAAACTGATTTCACAAAAAGTGGGGCCCTGCCGTCCCCTTAGGCCGGATTCCACCCGTTCACGAACTTAAACTAAGTTTACACCCAAGCAATTTTTGACCGCAGTTTGAAAGCGATCGGGGCAAAAATGCGACCGTGAAAGTGCCGCAAATTTTGGGAAGTGGAACCATACATACATATATATATATATAAACTTTTTGACCAGTGGTCATTTCGGACTCAGGGGAACTAGACCTCCTATGAAGAAATTTTTTTAAAATTCGACAGTAGTCAAGAAACCAATAGGTAGATCGATTTCATCGAAATCTACCATTTTTTTTTTTTTTTTTATCGTGCGGAAATCCCTTCGGATACCCCCCCGCCGGCCAGCGGGGGCGGTTCTGTCGGGCTTGCACCGACTAAAACCGCACGCCGTCTCGGGTCTTCAGACGCCGGGGTGTAAGGTTACCCATAGAGCATATCCCTCGCACCCCGGCTGACCCTGGGCCATCTCACCACTAACAGCATCGCTCATCCTGTCTCCTCTGAAAGCAGAGGAGTACGGAGAGCGATGTGTTCCCGCCACGTTGGGTATTGGCCGACGATCAATGCCAACCCTATGAAGGGGTGAAGGGGAAGCCATTGACCGCCACCCAGGGTGTACCGGCCGCTCCGATTCCGTTCCCCCCGGACTGCAGAGGGATCGGAATCGGAGCGACACTCGAGGAGGTTACCCAACACACACCCCCATCGAAATCTACCTTTTTTTTTTTTTTATTTTTTTTTTTTTTCGTGCGGAAATCCCTTCGGATACCGCCCCCACTGGAGAGCGGGGGGTCTCCAGCGGGGGCGGTTATGTCGGGCTTGCACCGACTAAAACCGCACGCCGTCTCGGGTCTTAAGACGCCGGGGTGTAAGGTTACCCATAGAGCATATCCCTCCCATCGAAATCTACCTAAAAAACACTTTTTTCTTTTTTAATCCTTTAATGTATCGTTTTCCTTAGATATTCAATAATTTAAAAATTTCAAAGCGCCCGCCCCTCGTTTTTTAGTATTGAAAACGTGGTTTTTAAAAAGTTTATTTCTATTTTATTTTTTTTATTCATTGCTACATATAACTTTAGTCTTAGTATTGTCGCGAAACAAAACCAGTAAGCCTACAAAGAAATAAATTTAATTCAACTGGCCATCAACTTGTATAAAACATGTAATACTTATAGATTTTAGATCGGAAAAAGAGAACATCTAGGACGGGACTTGAACCCGCGTTCTACGCGATACTAGTTCGCAAGAATTACGGTAGATGGCTCCAGTGTCGCCTTAAGGCATATATAATATATCGGAGAAATTCGAATATCTGGGACGTGTCTCAGTTGGTCCCGTGGTTCATGGTAATACTTACTATCAAAATGGAACAAATGGGAAAGTAGGTAAGTACAATAAATATAAAAAGGTAGGTATTTGATATTCTGCTATCGTACTACAGTCGAAATTCCACTGTGATCATATCTTTACCGCACTCATTATAAAGCTAGAATTTTTAGAACGAAAAAAAGGTTTTCTTTTTTATAAGTGACTTCTGAAGGCATGGGAATACCTTCAAAGGCATTAAAAGGTCTAGCAAAGAAAGGTAACTCAAATTCCTTGAATATTTTATTTACTGATGTTTACAAAGGCGAGGGCTGCGCGGCTGACAGATTCTTGATGAGTTCTTCCATTTGAATGAGGTTGATTTTCGCCTGGTGGAACAGACGACCTTCGGGCAATTCTGGAGGTTCGTGACGCAGTAGCCTCGCTGCTTCCTTGAGAATTTTCTGGGATTCCTGCGAAAAAAAGTTTATATTACTCAGGTAGTAAAGAGTGTCGGTAGTTTAACGGTTTAGAAGTTGGCCTTACTTTCGAGAGGTCCCAGGTTCGAATCCTGGCCATTACACTACTGACGTGAACACACTTCTAACACAAGAAATTTAGATTAGCTGGCAATGGACACTTGGGGAGGACACCGTGTGGTTTTAGTCGATCCGATCCCGACATCGAAATCGGACCAGCCGTTCCAGAGATTACCTAATTTAAACAGAAAGACAGACAGACAGAAATTTCTAAAATTGGTGTTTTATTATATTTAACGCACATACACTCATCTACATTTATTTAAAATCATGTTATTTTAATGTTACAAACAGACACTTAAATTTTATTTATTTGTGTAGTATAATAGATGTAAGTACTTAATTATATTTATTTTAAATGAGTTTGTGCCTTTAAGGCCCTGTCTGGACGTAAGCTACCATAATTATGCTTATTTTTTGTTTCTGAGATTATTTCTCTCTCTCTAAGATTACTGATGCTAGACTGTTGATTTTTTTATATATATACAGCTAAATAACAACTGTTCACGCACATTCAAAAACATTTGGATAAATAGAGCAGTTTCTTATTAAAAAAATTGCAAAGAAACACTCTTTGAAATAAATTTTTCGTTTCAATTATCTCAATATTTTTAGCGATGACATATATATTTTTTGTTACAAATATAAAGAAAATTTAATCAGCTAGTGGAATATCTACAAATTAACATCCTCAAATCCGTCATATTTTTTAAATAATTTATTTATCTGTTTGATTTGTTTGGTTTGTTTGGCGGCAAACGAATCAACAACAACGAACAAATATTGAGATAATTGAAACGAAAAATTTATTTCAAAGAGCGTTTCTATGCAATTTTTTTAACAAGAAACTGCTCTATTTATCCAAAATGTTTTTAAATGTGCGTCAACAGTAGATAATTAGCTGTATATATAAAAAAAAACAACTGTCTAGCATCAGTAATCTTAGAGAGAGAGAGAAATAATCTTAGAAACAAAAAATAAGCATAATTATGGTAGCTTACGTTCAGACAGGGCCTTAACTATTGTGCGCAATGCAGTCTCTCACAGCTAGCCGACAGCGCAGGTGTGAAGTCGGCCTACATAGTGTGTCATGGCGGCAGAAGGCGGCCATATTAATTTGTCTCAGTGCTACTATTTACTGTTGGATTTAATAGTACAATTACTGTTAACATTACATGTAATAAATTTACTTAGGAAGTTCGTTTCCTTAATTATTGATAAAGTGGGTACTCCCACAAAAAAAGTTGTTAATTTGTGTCCTGCTCTTACCCGTTTGGTTCACAGATTGTTTTGTTTTACCTGTGGGAAACCCCACGGGAACAACCTCTCCTGGGCTATCTGAGTTAAAACGACTAAAAACACTCGCTGTTCCATCTTGGCAGCCTACTGCGGGGGATCCGAGCGCCAATCACACTCTCTCTCACACACAGACACAAATAAACCCTTACACACACACAAATACAAGTTTATATATTATTATTTTTATTGCATGCGTAATCATTTTGATTATTTTTTTTGAAACTGATAATGTGACGAATTGCATTAAAATAAAATAAAAATATTCAACTTTCCGATATTATATTTGATAAATTTCTAATTGTGTACATTTCTATTAAATTTGTTATCTCTAATTTTTTTCTTATTGTTAAATTATCTCGATCCTAAAATTGTAAAAAGCAACGATAGCCCAGTGGCGTACGTAGCGTACTGCTGAGACGAGGTCTCGAGTTCGATCCCCAGTCGCCCCGGGCACACACCTCTGACTTTTCGTAGTTATGTGTGCATTAATAAATGTCAATTATCGCTCGCTTAATAATGTGCCCGGTAGATGGCAATAGGCTCGTATATGTGGCTCGCCTTCATAACTTTGGGACCTAAACATAACTGGCGAATCTTGTGTGTGTAATACACCTCTGCCTACCCCTTCATACCGGGGATACAGGCGTCAAGTTATGTTATGTTTAAAATTGTAAATGTTGACATACCTGTTGTGTTCACAATTTAGGGACTAAGGCCCTGTCTGGACGTAAGCTACCATAATTATGCTTATTTTTTGTTTCTAAGATTATTTCTCTCTCTCTCTAAGATTACTGATGCTAGACAGTTGATTTTTTTTATATATACAGCTAATTATCTACTGTTAACGCACATTTAAAAACATTTTGGATAAATAGAGCAGTTTCTTGTTAAAAAATTGCAAAGAAACACTGTTTGAAATACATTTTTCGTTTCAATTATTTCAATATTTTTAGCGATGAATAAAATAAAATAAATGAAAATTTCCTTTCATCAAACCCATCATACGTGTGGGGTTCTACGGATAGGTTTTCAAAAATTATATTGAGGTTTCTAATATATGTTTTTTCAAAACTGAATAGTTTGCGCGAGAGACACTTCCAAAGTGGTAAAATGTGTTTCCCCCCGGAAAAACTTCTAAAATAAGAGAATGATGAAACTAAAAAAAAATATATGATGTACATTACCATGTAAACTTCCACCGAAAGTTGGTTTAATCAAGATCTAGCAAGTAGTTTTTTTTAATACGTCATAAATCGTAACCCGCAATTTACCTTTCATTCAATCAACTCAAAAATAAACAAATTGAATTCCTGAGACGAGCTCAGCCGAATACAAGGGATTTTCGATTTTGTGATTATTTTTTTTTGCGATTTTTTTTTATCTTGCAATGGTTCACCCCAGCACGAATCTATTACCGAAAACAGCAACTCGATAGCTCATCTCCTTCATACCCAAAACCGTGTCAGAAAATTGGCAACGACGACGACGTCGACGACAACTCCATAGCAATAGGGCTGTTCTAAAGAAAATCCCTAAAAATTTACTTGCTGCTACATAACCCTTCATGGGCGAGTCCGACTCGCACTTGACAGGTTTTTTTAATGTTAAAGACCTATTCTTTTCACCAAACAATGGTGTTTTAGTAGATAATACTATCTATGTTAACATCTTACTTTAAAAACAAACAATGAGAGATGGCTTGCATTTCACACAGATGTACAAAGAGTTTTCAAGTGAATGGGTGTCACTGTTTCGGGCCAGTAAGTGGAGCGAGCAAGTGGTTCAGTTTTGTGACTGGGCACGTACAAGACACTTTTTATCCAACCTTGAGGCCGTGATGCGCAGATTAAGAGAGGTAGGACATGACGGTATTCCCGTCCAACTGAGCAGTCCGACTGGGGAAGTACCTCCGCCCTACAGAATACCGCGGCCATAATAACCTCGTGTTGTGTTCCCGGAGGTGAGTAGGGTAGCCAGAGCTCACTGAGAGTGTTTGTGCTGTCAGAGGGAAGAGTCTTCCTTCTGACAGCACAAAAACTAAAAAGAAGGGAGAGGCGGGAGTAGCCTTTGGTCTTCCCTTCCCGGAAGACTATAGGCTATTCCTGCTTTGCAATTTCTTTTTTTTAGGGTCGGTAGCGCGAGTGTGACGCCCCTGGTGTTGCACACGTCCATAGGCCACGGTGACCGCTTCCCATCAGGTGGGCCGTGAGCTTGTCTGCCACCTGAGTGGTATAAAAAAAAAACAGAGTACGCTAGATACGGCGTTTCATTAAATTATCCCATACCCATCTTATAAAAAAAAACCGGCCAAGTGCGAGTCGGACTCGCACACCGAGGGTTCCGTACAAACCTGTAGGTATATAAGTAAAAGTTCACTCATCACGAGTCATAGTCATAGTCATCATCAGTCATAGTTATGGTAGTAGTAACTTTAAAATTTTCAAAAATATTTTTTATTATATAATGTACTTAACTAAAATATTTTTTATTATTATGATGTAACTAAAAATTTACGGTTTTCGCAATTTTTCCTTTATCTGTACTACAAGACGTTACTTCGTACCAAATTTCAAGATTCTAAGTTCACGGGAAGTACCCTGTAGGTTTTGATTCCCGTGCGAGTTTCGAAAATTTGGGGAAATTTGCGGCATAAACAGCTCTATCTTTTGATTGCTTTGGCTTAGAAGTTTGATTTTTTCACAGCTCCAAGGGACAGTAGACCTAAGTATTAGCTATAAATTTCAGTTTGATGACTCCACGCGTTCCTGAGAAAAACGGTCTTGACAGGCGGACGGACGGACGGACGGACAACGAAGTGATCCTATAAGGGTTCCGTTTGTTCCTTTTGAGGTACGGAACCCTTTTTTTTTTTTTTTTATCGTGCGGAAATCCCTTCGGATACCCCCCCGCCGGCCAGCGGGGGCGGTTATGTCGGGCTTGCACCGACTAAAACCGCACGCCGTCTCGGGTCTTCAGACGCCGGGGTGTAAGGTTACCCATAGAGCATATCCCTCGCACCCCGGCTGACCCTGGGCCACCTCACCACTAACAGCATCGCTCATCCTGTCTCCTCTGAAAGCAGAGGAGTACGGAGAGCGATGTGTTCCCGCCACGTTGGGTATTGGCCGACGATCAATGCCAACCCTATGAAGGGGTGAAGGGGAAGCCATTGACCGCCGCCCAGGGTGTACCGGCCGCTCCGATTCCATTCCCCCCGGACTGCAGCGGGATCGGAATCTGAGCGACACTCGAGGAGGTTACCCAACACACACCCCTTACCCAACACACACCCCAGGTACGGAACCCTAAAAATAAAATATTCTAGGACGTATTACACAACGCCATCTAGACCCAAACTAAGCAGAGTTTGTTTTTGGTTTCTAGAATGCGGTTAATCACACATAGATACTTTTTTTGTTGTGAATAAATACATATTATACATAGAAACACTCAGACCAAAGCTAATATACATATTTTCAATAAGCGGGCATCGATCCCGCCACCTCTGACTTAGCAGTCGAAAGCTCTACCGCTACGCCACAGAGGTTGTCACATTATCGTTAGCTACCGCTAGCTTAAGTTCCGCACGTAAAAAAAAAGTAGCAAAGAAGAGAGACGTGAAAAGATTTGGGGGAGGCTTTTGCCCAGAAGTATGCTGCTATGGTGGCCCTTATTTTTGGTGCGGAAATCCCCTCTGATACCCCCCCCCCACCCGCCGTCCAGCGGGGGGGTTATCAACTCAACTATTATTTATTTACTAAGTTCCGGTAAGGTGCAACGTAGATTGGGGTGTGTGTTGGGTAACCTCCTCGAGTGTCGCTCCGATTCCGATCCCGCTGCAGTCCGGGGGGAACGGAATCGGAGCGGCCGGTACACCCTGGGCGGCGGTCAATGGCTTCCCCTTCACCCCTTCATAGGGTTGGCATTGATCGTCGGCCAATACCCAACGTGGCGGGAACACATCGCTCTCCGTACTCCTCTGCTTTCAGAGGAGACAGGATGAGCGATGCTGTTAGTGGTGAGATGGCCCAGGGTCAGCCGGGGTGCGAGGGATATGCTCTATGGGTAACCTTACACCCCGGCGTCTGAAGACCCGAGACGGCGTGCGGTTTTAGTCGGTGCAAGCCCGACATAACCGCCCCCGCTGGCCGGCGGGGGGGTATCCGAAGGGATTTCCGCACGATAAAAAATAAAAAAAAAGGTGCAACGTAGATTGACGTCGGAGTGCTGAAAGGCGCGGATACTTTGAGTTTGGGGACACGCTTGCGGTATCTTCATTTATTCGTGCGGAAATCCGCTCGGATACCCCCCCGCCGGCCAGCGGGGGAGCTTATGTCGTACTTGAACCGACTATAACGGCACGCCGTCTCGGGTCTTCAGCCGCCGGGGTGTAAGGTTGCCCATAAGGCATTTCCCTCGCACCCCGACTGACCCTGGGCCATCTACGGTTTCGAGATAGCCCCCTCGGGACGGTTTGCGGTATCTAGCTAGCAGCCATTCTAAATCTGTGTTGTGATGTAACTTGATTCACACAGCTCTTAGATAGTTTTCTTCAGCGTGTTTTCACAGAATTACTATAACTGTAGGTTAATATTTGTTAATGTTGTTATCGTCTATGCCCTAATTCACATCACACCGGTTAGCTGTGTGATTTCACCGAAGCGGGATAAAACCCGACCCCACCAGGCGAGGCCGCGGTGGCGGCCAAAGTCCGCCGGCAACCCTGGGGTTATCCTTTCGAGGGCTTACCCGGGGTGCCCGGCAACGGACACTTGGGGAGGACACCGTGCGGTTATAGCCGAGACACGACATAACCACCCCCGCTGGCCAGCGGGGGGGGGGGGGTATCCGAAAGGATTTCCGCACGTAAAAAAAAAAAAAGCTGTGTGATTTCAGTTAAATTCATTTACTAGCTGATGCCGGGGCTCCGCCTGCGCGAAGGTCGGTAGTCGTGTTATGGTTGTTGGTTTTACTTAACCATTTGCAATAAATGCGGCAGATTTTAAGTCTAACCAAGACCATTTATTACAAAGAACCGCATTAAAAACCGTTCGGTTGTTTGTGCGTCCATCGTGAACAAACAGTCAAACAGGCAAGACTTCCAAAAACTATAATTTTGTGTTTGTCAATGTACAGACACAACTAATTTCTACTGGTAGTAGAAATTTGATGACCCAAATTTCTCACAAAATTCGGCCGGGTGGGTAGCACCGTGTACGATTGCGAAAAAGCCTCCATAGTAATCTAATTTCGGTTCAGGGGTCAGCAAGTGCATAACCGGGCAGGGGGATTGTGGTCGCAGCACTAGTGGTACCGCTGGGTGTCACGCGGTGCTGCGACGACTATCCTCTTCTGATGAGGCCGTCAAGCTGAGTGCCACCATTGCTAACATGGTATGTAATGGTGACCCTCTTTCCAGAGACTTTACCTTCAGCTTACCATCAGGCAAGGTGAAGTCAAATGGACGTGTCCTAAATATAAAAAAATAATATTTTATAATTTTATAATAGTATAGATGACGGGCTCCACCTGCGTGGTCGGTCGGTAATCATTTTTTGGTAATATCTCCGCTCCGGTTATACTTAACCAATTGCAATCAAACATACGGCAGATTTCAAGTCTAAGACCTTTCTAATAGAAAAAACCTCAAATCTGTACAGTAGTTTTTGCGTCCATCGCGAGCAAACAAACAAGATTTTTTATAACTATCTTCAATGTACAGACACAACTATTTTACAATTTTATGTAAATAGTAAATATAAATATATAAAGAGATAGATAGATAAGTATATAATTGTCATATTACTTCTTTACCTACATTTTGTTTGTTTTTTTTTAGTTTCTTTTAGTTGTCTGGTATAGAAAATATCAAGTCCACCATATGAAATTTAAAACAAATAATAGGTCTTTACCTATGAAATTGCTGAAATTTTCTTACAAATTCATGAGTTCGTTATTCCTGTAATTTAATAGCCATTTCCATTATTTATATTTTGTTTAGAAGTTGATTTCAAGATTTTACAACTCAGTATTAAATTTTGTTTTTATTGGCCGCTTGATAAATTATTTCGATCTTCAAAAACAGTAGTTCCTAAATGCTATCCATTTTGATGATAAATTTCGTATTACATAACAGCTGTCACTTTTCAAAAATGTAATAAAAGTTGCTGTTTGTTAGCTTAATGTTGTCTCATTCATACACAATTTTTTTTTTTAAATTTGGATTTGTCATTCCTAAAAAAAATGCAATAATGTTAGTACTGAATTGGGTTCCTCCATCATCCGGTAAGGAAACTGATAATATCGATCATTGAATTTATGTCATGCAGTTACGTCATTGTCAAATAGTGCGATGTAACTTACCGTGACATAACCAAGGAGTACGAAAGGCCCTTCCTCGAGAGACTTCCTCCTGCCGGTCTCCGCTACAGCAGCGTGCAACTCGAACAGAATGGTACCTCGGAGACGACATTCAGCTGGTAATCATAAAAATATATTACTTCGGGCCACCAGCCAGGTGGACACCGAAGTCTTAAAATCACGCAACAAAAAACAAAATCTTACACCCACTTTTTATCACTTTTCTCGACGTTTCGCATGATTCTAAGTCTAATTAAGCAAAATCGGTCTGTCTGTTGGTCTGGATGTCTGGATGTCTGGATGTCTGGATGTCTGGATGTCTGGATGTCTGGATGTCTGTTTACGCAATAACTCAAGAACCACTTATCCGATTCAAAAAATTCTTTCGCCAATCATCTTGTTTGGTTAATGGGAGAAACTGATTAGATTATGGGGTTTGTACGTTCAAGGTTTCGGGTACCTACCATACAAATTGTCCCTAAAAAAATATCTAAGTTTGGCCCGAAGTTTGACAATCACTGTGTGATTTACGCCCCACTAGATTGTTTTTATTATCATTATGCTCAAGTATTAATACCAGCGTAATGGTCCTTCCGGGATACCCGCAGAAGGACCATGTGCTTAAGAAAAAGTAGTTTATTAGTGAAAGCCTTGTCAGGTCCTTGCCTCCAGTGCCTTACAACATTAGAGTTTTATGCTACTGAAAATCGAACTTAATATGAGAGTAGATATAATCGGGAGACAACGCCGCAGTGCCATTCATTGGTGGAGTGCCCAGCGAGGGCCAGTCAACGCCGTGATCTCGCTGCGGTCCTGGGCTAGGACGTTCTCTCGCTTGGCACGCCACCGCTTCTCTCTACGAGCAGGTAATGCGAGCGAAAGAGGCGGCGGAGAGGTAGCGAGAGAGAACCTTGCCCCTCCAGTGCCACAGTCCCAGGACTACAGACCACCATGATCGGGGCCTGAGGACGACAGTCGGCCGACTAGCCGTCCTTACAGAAGCAGGCTAAGACGGAGGCGTGTCGTGTGTGTCCTACACACGCCTGCCAACTCACAGGCGCGGGATCAAATCCGACCCCAAACCCGAGGCCGTGATGGCGGCCGAAGTCCGCTGGGAACCCTGTGGTTATCCTTCCCAGCGCGTACTCGGGGTGCTCGGCAATGGACGCTAGGGAAGGACACCGTGTGGTTTTAGTCGGTCAGATTCCGACATACCCACCACATCGCTGGCACCGGTGGGGTGAAGCGCGTTAAAAAATCAACACGTTAAAAAAAAAGAATAGTACAGATATACTTCCCCGGTCAAGCACTCTAGTAGGTACTGAAAGAGCCCAAAATTTAGAGTCATCCGGGCTTCTTGCGTTTTATTTTGTGGCTCAAACTACTCCTCATCAAAGGATAGTGGCAAGGCCTTCTTTTTTTTTTTTTACTTGCGGAAATCCCTTCGGATACCCCCCGCCGGCCGGCGGTTATGTCGTGCATGAGCCGACTAAAACCGCACGCTGTCCTGCCCAAGAGTCCATTGCCGGGCACCCCGGGTAAGCCTTCGAAAGGATAACCCCAGGATTACCGGCGGACCCCTTCTTAAAGAAAAAGATAAGATATGACACCACTTCTGTTGGTCAGCGTGCACCACAAGAACGTTACAATTGATAGAAATGTTTAATGCTTTATAAAGTTGTGTTTCGATATTAGCACTGATATCAACAGAAAAGTGTTACGCGAATTATTATATCCCTAATTGTGTTATTTGTCATTTTTCAGTGCCTTTGTGGTTTTTTATGTCGGTTTTTTTTGTTCATTTATTTTGTAGTTTTAAATTACTTTCCCAATCGTGCTTACCTGGGGCTAACGTCTCCAATAAATCAGGAATTTTCTTGCAAAGCTGTGTTTTTAGCAGCAGTCGGTCATCAGATACCATAGCGAGGCCCTGTTCTTCTTCCTGGCCGATCATCTGAGCTAGAGCCAAGCTCACGTCCAGCATGTAGTAGTGAGAGGGATGTAAATAGCTGCCGCAGTGACTGATAAACCTGGGGGAGAATAACAGCAGAAGTAAGCAAAAACAGTTTCAACTGATAGTCTTCTTCTTCGTTCTGGTAGTGTTAGAGAAGGAAGGATTTTCACGTGGAGAAACAGCACAGTGTGGGTCCTCCTCTCACTGGATGCACCTATTAGATTACAAATGGGTGAACTGATTTGTTTGATATTATCCAAACTGGGCTACTTAATGGCATATTTATTAAAAATATTTAATATGGACATTTCCTTGATAGCCCAGTGGCATACGTAACGGACTGCTGAGTCGAGGTCACGAGTTCGATCCCCAGTTGCCCGGCACACACCTCTAACTTTTCGTAGTTATGTGTGCATTAATAAATGATAATTATCGCTCGCTTAATAATGTGCCCGGTAGATGGGAATAGGCTCGCTCCCTATTACATTGGGACCTCAACATAACTGGCGGATCGTGGGTGTGTAATACACCTCTGCCTACCCCTTCGGGGATCCTTGATGAATGACGATGATCACACATTTTTATTGAAGCCGTGCTTGACATTCAGGTTAAAGTAGGAAGGAGTCACTGGATAGCGACTGCGCAAGATGGCGCTTACAACCATAGAAACTTGTTTCATAAGGGGATTATTTTGAAGAATGAATACAATTCACATATTTGTATCGCGTGTATCGCAAGTTATTATCTCATTCGACTGTTATGTCAGAGGTCGCGAGTTTGATTGCCGCTCATTGCAAATATGTAAATTTGCATTGGTCTGGGATATTTCTATGTACAATATGTATTTATTTACAAAAAAAGGTATTTAAGTATGTTTATCCGCATTCTAGAACCCATATGACAAGCTCTGCTTAGTTTGGGTTCAGATGGCGCTTTGTAATATGTGCTAGAATATTTATTTTTTATTCTATATTCTATATATTCTACGGCATTCTACACAGCGCTTTCTAGACCCAAAGTAAGCATAGTTTAACTACCTTGTATTATGGGTTCCAGAATGCGAATAAAAATACTTATATATTTCTTTTTTTTGTAAATACGTACATATTATACATAGAAACATCCAGACCATAGACATATTCAAGCATACAAATATTTGCACTGAGCGGGAATCGAACCCGCGCCCCCTGTCATAGCAGTCGAATGCACTACCGCTACGCCACAGGCCGCTACGGCCGTCATTTAGCTCGGTGTCTGTAAAGGTGACCCTCATTCCTAAGACTTTACCTTTAGCTTACCATCAGGCGAGGTAAAGTCATATGACGTGAACAATATTCAAAAAAATACCTTTCACATGCAGCTGGGTCTTCCTTAGGCATCAATCTGATTTCTTTGCCGATGTCCTGCAGCAGCTGTTGCATGATAACGTCAGTGACGGCGTCCTTACAGGAATTGCAGAACCAGAATTTATCGTCTGCGTTGCGAGTCTCGGGATTCGGGTTTTTGTTCTTGTACAAGATTGGCAGAATGAAGGTTTCTGGTAACAGGTAGCCCTTGCAGTCTCTGCAATGAATCATGCGGGTGTAGTTTAAATTTAATACTAATTTTATTTCATAATTGTAAATGAGAAACGAAGAAATTTGTAGAAGAACGAAAACCAGATTCTAGTCTACATGGATGATAGAGTCATGCTTTTTATCATCAGCCGGAGGAAAGTCACCTCGTCAATTAACAACTACTTTAAGTAGTAGTATACTTTAAACTTAGGTCGGAAAAAGAGAACATCTAGGACTGAACTTGACCAGTCCCTGTCAGGGGAAATGCTCTGACCAACTGAGCTTCCTAGACACCTCCCAGATATTCACCGAAATTCTCCGATATATTATATACGTATCGGGGCGTCGCTAGAGCCATCTACCGTAATTCTTGTGAACTACGGAAACCATGGACGTGGACGTGTCTAGGTAGCTCAGTTGGTCAGAGCATTCCCCCTGTAAAGGACCGGTTGCGGGTTCAAGTCCTGTCCTAGATGTTCTTTTTTTCCGATTTAAATCTTTAGGAAAAGTTAGCGTACTGATGCTTCAATAATTTCAGATTATTATAGTGTATTACGTATATTAATAGAGTACCAGAGGCCTTTTTATCATGCTCCCTCTTCACCTTTACATAGACAACGCAGCGCACACGGGTGATTACTGTTTTACAAACATTCGTAAGCTACAGTGAATATTTCTCGTCAAATGGACCATGTTCTTGTATGAGGTAGCAACCTTGGTATGTTTAAAAAGCAGACGTAACTATATCAATTTGATCATGAGTTACGATCGTGTAAAGAAAAGCGAAGTACAAAACATTCGTCAACTTCCAGAGCGATGACCAGATCATATATTTACTACACGAGGTTCACGGCAAAATAAATTAAATTCTAAAAAAGTATGATAATTTATTATTTATCACTGATATTGATTTTTTCAATACACAGTTTTCTGTGAATAAAATAACATGGATAAACATACATAATATAGAATATAGTGTCGTGACGAATTTATGAAACGACATCACGAAGCCAGTTGCACCTAGTTTTTTTTTGAAGTGAAAACTTCTATAGCGGCGTTGTGCACTTTTTTAGTAATGGGTAAAAAAGGTTAAACTCGCGTCAGTAAACACGTGACCTGGTCGTAAGACAACGAATATAGAAGCGCTAATTTCACACTGTACTTAACAACCTTGGTGGCGCGTTCGTCTAATGAGTGGTCGTTGACTTCGTCAAGACTGAGATCGATTCCGACCGAGGCCCAAGAAACACTTTTTGTCATCATATAACTATTTGTAATATTTATTCTATTTTGTACCATAAAGCTATTGATATTAAATGGAAATTAAACAAAGTGCATCTTTTAATGAAACAAGTGACGAAGAAATAGCGATAGAAAATGAGTGAGTACTTTATAAATATACTGGCGATGATGGTTCAGGTAATAATGGTGGTGAAAAAGTCGTTGAAATTATGGATGGAAGTTGATTTTTCTGAGAGATAAACTGTTTAATGTAATGTAATATAAATTGTCATGTTTGTGTACGATAGCGCAATAAATGAATATTGTATGGTTACCACATAGATGATAGTACTTTTAAGCAATTCGTGCAAAATCATTCCATAATCATTCCAAAATATCAAAAATGCACAACGTTAATATTCAAGTTTTCACTTCTGCCGGCACTCCCGGAGTGCAACTCTTCGTTTTTCTTAACAGAATATTAGTAACCGAAATTTCTAATATTTCCCCAAAGCCCTCCAGCTAAACTTAATTGCTTGTGTTAGGAGTGGGTTCACCTCGGTAGTGTAATGGCCAGGTTTCGAACCCGGGACCTATCGATCGTAGGGTCGACTCCTTAACCACTAAGCTAAGGTAGGCATACGTACTTCTTCTTACACTTTACGGCGCTGAACATGGTTCCCAGCTCGGTAACATCGGAACACCTTTCACATGAGCATTCGAAGAACTTGGAGTCCGCGAGGTGGTGGCGCCTCGCTTCAGTGCCCCACATGGGGTCTGTGTAGCAGATTGTGATGTGGGCAGCAGGAGTGATGTTCACACCGGCGTACAGAACCTGTGAATGAAATAGTAAAGTCTAGATTAAGCTCTTAAAGGGCCCTGGGGTTATCCTTTCGAGGGTTTAACCGGGGTACCCGGTAATGGACACTTGGGGAGGACACCGTGTGGTTTTAGTCGGTCAGATTCCGACACCCCCATCCCATCGTTGGCACCGATGGGTTGAAGCCCATGGAGGTTTCCACACGTTAAAAAAAAAGCTCTTAAGGGGTCTGAAATTTAAAAAAAACCAAAAAGCTAGGTTTCCCTTTAATACATGCCGTGGTCAACCTCGTGAACCCAGTGCGCATTGGTAGAATTCACAATAATTCATAACACATAATTCCCTTAACCTTTGGAAATATTTTTGAGTTTACTTAATACTGTTTTATTCCTTCAATGTTTAAAATATCAAAACCTTTGTCTTCTATACTATTATAAAATTGTAATTTAGTTATGTCTGTACATTAGAGATATTTAATAATAATTGGGTTATGTTAAATGATCGATTCTGAACAATCCTTTCTTTTTTCTTCTTTTTAACGTGCGGAAATCCCCTATCTTTTTATTCGAGTTGAACGCAAAAGCTGCTGAACGGATTTTGATGTGGGTTTATCTATTAGAAAGGTCTTGGTCATTTCTAAAATCTGGCGTATATTTGATTGCTATTGGTTAAGTAGAACCGTAGATATGACCAAAAAACGATAACTGACCTCCGCGCGGACGGACCTCCGGACATCTCCTAGTTATTGAGCTGAGCGAGCCGTAGGCGAGCGATGCTCTTATACGCGGGATAGCCGCTTACAAACTCGGATACTTCTTTGCAACCACAAATCTGACTTCAACCAAATTTGGCATGGCCATAACGACAATCTAGGGGCATGTTTTGAGACCATAAAATTAAAAATCGGACATACCATTGAGGAATTATCACCGAAAAACAAATTTACCATTGAAACTAAAGGAAAATGTTCGCGCGCGCAAAAATTGAATTTTTCAGATTTTGAAATAAAAAAATAAATGCTCGCTCAGCTCAATTTTCTTGCTATCGGCTAACTGCATCGCATCCCTAGTTATATATTATGGTGAAGATATCTAAACTTTATAGTATGATCGGAAGTTTACGCGAATGTCACACATTGAAATAAAACTATTTTTAACGGATTCTATCGCGGTTTATTTGATGTTATTTTATATTTTACATTGAACCCGACGTTTCGTTCAATGTAAAATACAAAATAACATCAAATAAACCGCGATAGAATCCGTTAAAAATAGTTTTATTTCAATTTATAGTATGAGTTAGTCTAAGTGTTCACGCTGTAAACTGTACACATTGATTTTGTTAACTGACTAACTGACTATCCGACGAATTTGCCCGATCACACCGACCTAACCAAACTGTCCAATTTGACTAAACGATAGACCTTATTTCAGTAAGTCAGAATACTCTCATTAGAATACAATAAACGACACATATCAACACTGTCTAGGGATATGTTTTTAATACGTACCAAATAGTTGTTGGCACATTTTTATTTTTGATATTGTTACAACGATCGTCGATATCTCGGAAACTACTGATCGAATCTTCTAGAAATTAAAACGCATTGTTAATGTCGAAGTACTCTATCGATCCGTTTAGAAAAATCCAGAAAAGTCAATACAAAATCACAAGTCCTTTAAATACCTATACCTACTTTACCTACAAATCGCGATAACAAGGGCATTCACCTCTATCGTCGGCACGACTGTGTAGGTACTTGTGTTCTGGGGTGTGTGTTGGGTAACCTCCTCGAGTGTCGCTCCGATTCCGATCCCGCTGCAGTCCGGGGGGAACGGAATCGGAGCGGCCGGTACACCCTGGGCGGCGGTCAATGGCTTCCCCTTCACCCCTTCATAGGGTTGGCATTGATCGTCGGCCAATACCCAACGTGGCGGGAACACATCGCTCTCCGTACTCCTCTGCTTTCAGAGGAGACAGGATGAGCGATGCTGTTAGTGGTGAGATGGCCCAGGGTCAGCCGCGGTGCGAGGGATATGCTCTATGGGTAACCTTACACCCCGGCGTCTGAAGACCCGAGACGGCGTGCGGTTTTAGTCGGTGCTAGCTCGACATAACCGCCCCCGCTGGCCGGCGGGGGGGTATCCGAAGGGATTTCCGCACGATAAAAAAAAAATAAAAAAAAAAAGGTACTTGTGTTCTCGAACGCCCCAGTAAATACCTACTATTCTCGAACGCTCTAGTGCCTTATCTCTGGATAATTCCGGAACATTTTACCCTCTTTATTAAGAGCTATAAAAGGGCACCCGGCTATCGACACGAGTCAGTTTATTTCCGAAAGTGAAAGCGAACACATCTTACCGAAGTGAACCAAGAGAGTTATACCTGCGACTTAAGCAACGACTGTGGACTACTGTGAACTGCTGAGCGACTTGAACTGTTGAAGAGTACTGTGTGTGCTAATTATTTAGTTGTCTAGTTTGTGGTGAGCGAATAAACCCCTTTGTTGTGTAAACGGCATTTAAAATGTACTCCGCGCACGTAACAATATCAAATTTAAATTTAAAAAAAGATTGTAAAACGTGGCAATTCTAAAATTGATATTTTTTTAATTACATCGATTAATGTAAAATATTCCTAGACAGTGATGAGCTGTGTAGCTGTTGCCCGCGGCTCTGCCCGCGTGGAATTTCGATCCCGTTATTGCTTCTTATGGTAACCAATTCCAGGGATAAAAAGCCTATGTCCTATTCCAGACTATAATCTATCCCTGTACCAAATTTCAGCCAGATCCGTTCAGCTGTTCTGGCGTGATTGAGTAACAAACATCCATCCAAACTTTGACATTTATGATATTATTACTAGCTTTTGCCCGCGGCTCCGCCCGCGTAGATGTCGGTTATCGCTACAAAACATAGCCTATGTCCTATCCCAAGGTCTAATCTACCCCTGTACCAAATTTCAGTAAAATCGGTTCAGTGGTTTTTGCGTGAAAGCGTAACAAACAAACTTACATTCGCATTTATAATAGTATAGGATAGGATAGGAAGGATAGGATAGGATAGGATTGGGATTAACGAGAATCATCTTAAACGTGTAGATACTGCAACACAATATTTTCTTTTCTATTTTCATCTCTTCATATGCTGTTCTTTATCACTGGTCACCATACTCACTAAATCTCCAGCTGATGTGAAACTCTTATCGCAGTTGGCGCGACAGTTGTGCTCCGCCATCGAGATGCGGTCGAATACCGCCACGTAGTCTGGCTCTTGTAATGGAACCTCGTGACAATTAATCTAAAATTATTAAACATCTTTTTAATCTTCATACCATAACATAACTTCACGCCTGTATCCCCGGTATGAAGGGGTAGGCAGAGGTGTATTACACACCTACGATTCGCCAGTCATGTTAAGCGTAATAGGGGACGATAGCCTATTGCCATCTACCGGACACATTGAGAATCTGATATTATGCGAATAAAGGTAATTAAAATTTATGAATGCACACATAACTACGAAAAGTCAGAGGTGTATGCCCGGGGCGACTGGGGATCGAACTCGAGACCTCGTATCAGCAGTCCGTTACGTACGCCACTGGGCTATCGCCGCTTTTAATCTTCACTGCTTGTTTTTTACAGACTGGCAATTCGTCCTCGCTTCGCTTCGGTTTTTTAATTATTCTTCACTCAAGTTCAATTAACACAATAAATATAGCCTATATAGCCAATAAATATGTACAGTCAACGACAACAACAAATGCTAATGTACTGATCACCTTATACTCTTAACACTTTCATAAAATAATAAATAAAACATGTATAATATTAACTTTATCCTCTGGTGCTTATAAAAGTACTTAAACATCCACTATTGGTTCAAATATTCCTATGTAAAAAACGGTTTGACCTGAAGCGACTGTACCTTTAAAATGGAGTAAGAATTTTTCCAATAAGTTTAATGGTTCCGCAAATACCCCAGTCATATTAAACAGTCACAAAATTCGACTCTTTATAATATTAGTATATCAAGCTTATTACATTGGGACCTAAACATAACTGGTGAATCGCGGGTGTGTAATACACCTCTGCCTACCCCTTCGGGGATACAGGCGTGAAGTTATGTTATGTTATATCATGCGTTTCTCAGCACAAATACCTGTCTTCCTACATTTTCTATCTACCTATTCTGTCTACCTGTCTATCGTAAAAGTACGACTCTCTTACTAAAATGAACTTTGTTTTAGCAGCTCACCAGACGCAGTCATCTAGCCTGATCGAAAGGACATCACATCCAGTTCCATCCATTCCATCACATCACTGCAGTTGACAAAGCTCGTGTTATTGCAGAAGCTGCATTGAAGTAGAAAGTCTTTCTATAGACTCAAGGAGTCTTTGATGATTGCAATGGACAGATTAATTTATTTGAAGTTACTTTAATATTTTGTGAACGGTTTTAGTGCAAAATTATTCTTCCAAGATAAAACTTTTGTACAGTCGTCCTCAGAAGTTGCTGACAAATTTAACATTCGTCCATTTTTGTTTCTGTTTGTTTATTTTACGTAAAGTTTGAAATGATTATACAACAATTACATGTGAAGCGATGAAAAAATTAAAAGTGATTCTCCTCTCAAAAGAAAACGTAGGGATTTGTTTATTGCATGATGCAATAATATCATGTTGTATCTTCTTCTCTTTTCTTCTTCTTCTTCTTCTTATATATAAAAATGAATTGCTGTTCGTTAGTCTCGCTAAAACTCGAGAACGGCTGGATCGATTTGGTTAATTTTGGTCTTGAATTATTTGTGGAGGTCCAGAGAAGGTTTAAAAGGTGAATAAATATGGAAGTTGTTATCCATTGAGGCAGTACGAAGTCTGCCGGGTCAGCTAGTCATGCAATAAAATTATCATGTTAATAACATCTTTTTCCGATCTAAATCTTTAGAAAAAAGTAAGCATACAAAAATGGTTTTGGTCGGTGCAAGCCCGACGTAACCGCCCCCGCTGGCCGGCGGGGGGTATCCGAAGGGATTTCCGCACGAAAAAAAAAAAGACGCATACACTACATCGATGACGTATGTACCTGCAGAATTCCGACGCATCTCATGATTTCCTCCTCACTGAAAGTTCCCTGCAGATTATAAAATTGCCAGATGAAATCAGCAATCATCTTCTTGTCAGCGTTCCACTTGGCAGTTCCTCGCCTGTCTTCACAGTGTGATTGTAAGGCCTGGAGCCTTGTCCAAAGTTTCTCATCATGGTCACGCTGGTATAGGCATCGCAGAACTGTGATGCACTCGTAGTTTGGGTTTGGTTCTCCGAATGTGCTGATTTTGACCTGCAATATTAATACTTGGCTTATTATGCAACGGCTACTGACTACCCTGGGGTTATCCTTTCGAGGGCTTACCCGGAGTGCCCGGCAACGGACACTTGGGGAGGACACCGTGCGGTTTTAGTCGATACACGACATAACCACCCCCGCTGGCCGGCGGGGGGGGGGGGGGTATTGAGCTTAGTATTTAAGGAGTCGACCCTACGATCGAGAGGTCCCGGGTTCGAATCCTGGCCATTACACTACCGAGGTGAACCCTCTCCTAACACAAGCAATTAAGCTTAGCTTTAGGGGTTAGGGGAAATATTAGTAATATCGGTTACTAATATACTTAATACAGAAAACAAAAAAAACGGCAATTGACTGTATGTGCATGTTTCTCCCATCTCCGGAGGGATAATAGTGCATTTTAGTTATTGTATATACTCGTATGATGGATAGAATTGAATTCAGATGCATTTGATCAAGCATTGGAGGAATTTTTATCTAGAGGAGACCAACCCATACCATACCTTCTCTCCTCTTTTCTGGGTATAGTGACATTCGGGGATGTGCTCCGGTTTGGCAGTGCACTCGACAGAACAGAACGGCCAACCGCACTTGTCACATGACACTGTCTTGTCTTCTTCTAGCAGTTTGTAGCACCCAAGACACACCGGAGGAGTGACCTGTTGAAATCAAAGATAGCTTTCTGAAAATTAAGTTCTTAGTACTTAGCAGTACGCACAATGAACCTGGTGCGTAAACGCTTATTTGTATATCCAAAGGTAGTATTTGGGGGAGAATCGTTTTTAGGGTTCCGTAGCCTTATGGCAAAAAAACGGAACCCTTATAGATTCGTCATGTCTGTCTGTCTGTCCGTCCGTATGTCACAGCTAATTTTTTCCGAAACTATAAGAACTATGCTGTTGAAACTTGGTAAGTAGTCGTATTCTGTGAACCGCATTAAGATTTTCACACAAAAATAGAAAAGAAAACAATAAATTCAGGGAAATTAAGCTCCCCATACTTAGAACAGAAACTCAAAAATTTTGTTCATCAATACCAAAGAGAATGATAAAACTAAATAAAATATATGATGTACATTACCATGTAAACTTCCACCGAAAATTGGTTTGAACGAGATCTAGTACGTATCTAGAACTACTTACTACATCATAATTTCAACTCAAATATAAAAATTTTACTTGCTGCTACGGAACCCTTCATGGGCGAGTCCGACTCGCACTTGGCCGGTTTTTTATATATTTTGTAGGTATATCAGAGGGGTGTAATGCTCACATTCCGCTAACTATGTTTTCAGTATCATGTAACAGAGGGCAAGATTTAAGAATTTGGAGTTTTTTTTAAAGAATATTAGAGATTTCGTGATGCTACCAGTAACCTTCAATACTACTGCATCAATGAGGCTATCAATAATATTGAGATTAGGCATTTTAAACGATAATATCAGTGAACTTAAATAGGTCGAGTATACCGTGAGGCAAAAATCTTGAACCAACGTCAAAAAGTTTACGCATGTGCACTAACTAGCCAATCAAAAAGCCAATAAATAGACTGATCAACCAATGAAGCGAGCCTTTTGAGCCCGTAATAAGTTTTATATATCTGTGATTGGTTGACTGACGCGCCTGCGCCGTCGTGCCCCGCGCTTACCGCCAAAGAGACCATAAGCGTCCTACTGCGCATCTAGAGGACATTGTCAAGATTGTTGTCCCTAATCATACTAACCTGTGATGGACCAGTCAAAAGCGGCTTCTCTTTTAACACCACATCTCCGGGCTTAATTGCCCTCGTAGCTTCTAAGTACCTTCCAAGTTTCGCGTCTTCCTTAACCTTGACCGGTACACATTGCAACTTATGTGTCTTCCAGTCCTGCTTTTGGTGCTCTCGGGAACAGTAATGGACATTCTGACAGCCAGAACATTTGTTGACGGCTGGTGAGAGACATACCATGCAGCTACCTTCTGATGCCATCCTGGAAAATAAAGACAGATAATTTTTTCAATCACATTTTTAAGCATTTTGTATGCTTACTTTTTCTAAAGATTTAGATCGGAAAAAGAGAAGTCAAAAGTCATAGTCAAAGTCTTTATTTTTCAAAATAGTGCAACGTAATTACATCTTTTTGACGTCAAAAACTGCTTAATACTAAGTTTACCACCGCTTCCTAGGCGCTAGTGGAGAAGAAACGGCGCAACAAACTCCACTGCGGCATTTTCGAGACGTCAGCTTATAATAGTGATTTCTTAAGACTAAATATGGACGAATGTACATTTTTGTCTCGTGTCAAGATAAATAAAGGTATATAAAAAAAAGTTATAATAAAATTTAACCCAAGTTAAACGTTCAAATAATTGAAAAAAGTTAAAAATTGGTATTGATCTACTTTGAATATCAGTGATGTATCATCTGCAAACAATACTATGCCAGCTTGAGCCTCGATCGTATAAGGCAGGTCATTGACATACATCAAAAAGAGAAAAGGTCCTAGGATTGATAGGGATCAATCCTAGGACCTTTTCTCTTTTTGATCAAACGTCAAAAAAAAAAAAAATTTGACGTTTGATCCGTTTGACTTGACGTTATTCACAACAACAGTCGGAATGGTCTGGAATGGTACAGAAGGAATGCTCTGACCAGCTGAGCTATCTAGACACGTCCCAGATATTCGAAATTCTCCGATATATTATATACGTCTTAAGGCGACGCTGGAGCCATCTACCGTAATTCTTGCGAACTACGGAAACAATGAATAACTTTAGTCATTTTTAAACACTGTTTTTTTTTGTTTGGACTGTAAGGGACTGGTCGCGGGTTCAAATCCCCTTCTAGATGTTCTCTTTTTCCGATCTAAATCTTTACATAATTTTTGTTTTCGATGTTTCGTAGGCTAATGCTAGTCAACATCATCATTAAAGCGTTAGTCCCGATTACATTCACTCTTGGCCATTCATGGAACGACTGTCGTCTAACCGCCCAAACTCGAGAAGAAAACCCTCGTCGGAGACTCATCCTCCACTGAGCAGGCCCCGAAGATTTTGGTGAGGCAATCATACCCCCCTAAGGACAATACTGCTGGTGAAGCATACTATGAATGTAAGTTTGTATGTATCTACAGATTCTTGTACCGATTATACAGGAGGGTACAGCTATAAAAATTATGTTTTTTTAAAGAATACTATTAACCGTAATTACTAATATTCCCCCTAACATAACCCCTCCAGCTAAGCTAAATTGCTTGTGTTAGGAGTGGGTTCACCTCGGTAGTGTAATGGCCAGGATTCGAAACCCGGGACCTTTAGATCGTAAGGTCCACTCCTTAACCACTAAGCTACCGACGCTTCGGCCCTTATAAGGGACTGGTTGCGGGTTCAAATCCCGTCCTAGATGTTCACTTAGATGTTTACATTACACTGTCTAGGGATTTTTTACATTAATGGATAAAATAAAAATTCTAGGACATATTACACATCGTCTTCTGGACCCAAACTAAGCAGAGCTTGTCATATGGGTTCTAGAATGCGGATAAACATACTTAGATACTTTTTATTTGTACATAGAAACACTCAGACCAATGCAAATATACATGTTTGCATCGAGCGGGAATCGACTGAACTGACTTAGCAGTCGAATGCTAAAGCATAAACCGTAAAGTAGTGTAAACCACTACGCCACAGAGGTAGTCAGAACAGAAAAGCCAACCGTTTAATTAAAAAAATATCAATTGCCACGTTTAAAATCTTATTTTTTAATTTTTTGATACCAAAATTAAAAATGTGCCATCAACAATTTGGTACATATTAAAAACATTTTTCTAGAATACATATTTGTTTTAATTATGTAGGTACATCTATAAATATAAAATGTCCCTAGACAGTGTTGATATGTGTACATTAAAACAAAATATAATGTTTGTATCGTGTGTATAAGGGCATTACAACTTCCCTTCTCAGTTGATAAAACACTTAACTCAAAATCATTTACGCAATTCACTGCCAAGACGATTTCATAAGGCGTTAAGATTTCTGAGATTGCACTTGATTAAATTAAAAAAGTTTTCCTCTTCTCTTCTTCAACTTTAAAAAGACATACGCACCGCAGATTATTTATAATTTTTCTCGAACAATTTAGAGGTAAGTAATATTGTTTTAAGAGAACAACAGCTAAAACACCGCTTGTAATAGTTGAATAGTTGTTATACGCATGCAATGTTGAAAAGAAATACTTGCTTGTCTTCACCAAGGCAATTTAAGCTTGTTTTGCTTCTAATTTTCACATTTATCAATCATAATTGGGTGGAAGATGTGTCACAGCTCGCACGTGCCCACCGGAGAACTGACAACTGCATGCTTTGCGCAGGCGCACGCGTTCTAGTTGAGCTATAAATAACTCGCGCAGCTCCACACTTGAAACGTTAGCCGTTTTTCAACTGTAATGTGTGTAGCATTGAGTGGTAGTTGTTTTATTTAGTTTTTCTCTCTTTTTCGCAACATCACTGGCGTTGAGGGGGAGAGAGATCGAAAATTAGAATGAGAAGGGATAGAAAAGACTCACGAGGAGGCCTTAACGCGGCCTGTTTTCACGGGCGGCGCCGGATAGAAACCAGCGTAGCTTGCCTACGAGACAGTTTGTACTTACATTCAGGACCAGCGTACGCCTTGTACGGCAGTCGCCCGGCGGCGTGATGAACCGGAGCTAGCAACGGCGTCGTCGTGTAAAAGGTTGCATAGTGTCGTGTCGCATCACGTAGAGGATGTATGAGGCCCCCCCTCCACAATTTTCCTACGCTAGATACTAGGGTGCATTAAATTTACCTTCTTTTTTTTTTAGTGCGGAAATCCCTTCGGATAAGCCAGCCAGCGGGGGCGGTTATGTCGGGCTTGAACCGACTAAAACCGCACGCCGTCTCGGGTCTACAGACACCGGGGTGTAAGGTTACCCATAGAGCATATCCCTCGCACTCCGGCTGACCCTGGGCCATTCGCAGTGTCCCCTCTGATAACAGCAGAGGGGTACCTGGAGCGGCCCCCACCCCCGCGGGCCTTGCAGGCCCGCCATGTCCCGACCCCCTCGTGCAATGGGGTCAGCTGGCCCTGAAAAGGGCCGGTTGGTCAGACTCTTGGCCGTTGACGTTGACGCCAGCTACTCCAGAGGAGCAATCAATGATGCGTCATCGCCCCCGTTGCCCAGGGTGCATCAAACTTGGAGGTAATCTAACCAGTCGCACCCCTGCATTAAATATACCTATAGTATGGAAAGCGAGCGTGTTCTTTTTCGCCAACACTGATGACGTCACGAGAGTCATTTATCGATCATACTCACCGTAAACATGATCGTTTCTAGTCTAATCTACGTCTGTTGTATAATAATAATAATAATATAGCCTCATTTATTCCTTAATAAAAATGTAAGTACATAATATCAGTAAATTAAAAAACAATTATCAATTTCATTACTTGTAGAAAAAGGTTATAAAAAAAAGATTAAATCAATTATCAATTTCATTTCTTATAAAATTTAAAAACATCAAATAATAAATCTATAATACATGCATGAGTGTTATGTCATAAAACATAATTATTCAACTAACTAAAATTCCTACATTTATTAAGGACCTCTCTACGAGTAAAGGCCTCCTCCATATTTTTCCATGTATCTCTATTTTTTCTTTTGTAATCCAGTCTTTGCCAGCCACTCTCTCTAACTCATCTGTCCATCTTTCTTTTGGTCTTCCCTTATTTCGTTTACCAAGTGGTCCTACCCATGTCGTTAACTTGCTAGCCCATTTATTTTTGCTCATACGTGCCACGTGGCCTCCCCATCTCCATTTTTGTTTTTTACAATGTTCTACGGCGTCTATTACATATGCATGAGTATGCATGAATCCAGAACTCTTTTCTTGAGTTCAATAGGGAGGTTAGATTTCAGTATTTCTTTGTAGCTCCAAAATTTATTCCATGTTAAATTTATTCGCCTATTTATTTCGTCTATGTGTCTGGATTTACTAAAAGATATTTGCTTTCCTAAATAAATATATTCGTGTACGTATTCCAACTGAGTGTTGTTCACATAAATGGCCCTTTTTGAAGCATTAGTCATGAGTTTTGTTTTTGAAGTGTTTAGTTCCAAGCCGATTTTTCGACTGACTGTATGAAGCTCGCAAACCATTTTTTCTAGCTGAGTTGCAGATTCTGAAAAAAGGATAAGAGGTTGCTCAGACTCGCCCTTTATGTTTATTCCTTTCTTATTCCAGCTTAGATTCTTCATGCTTCTTTCGAGAACAGTAACGAAAATTCTAGGCGAGAGAGGGTCACCCTGTCTGACTCCTCTACAAATCTTAATTTCTGGGCCTTTTGTTTCCATTCTAACACGAGATACGCTTTTATTATATATATTTTTTATAATGTCTATGACCTCCATTGGTACGTCGCTCTCGTGCAGAGCCTTCCACATACTATTATGGGATATAGAGTCGAACGCTTTGGCATAGTCGATGAAAGCCAGGTAGAGTGGTCTTTGGTGTTCCTCATATTTCTCTATTATTAGTTCTAGCGTGTGGATGTGGTCTGTTGTCGAAAAACCTGTCCGGAAACCTGCCTGTTCTGCTGGTTTGTGTTTCTCTGTATATTTGGCGAGACGGTCTTCAAGACAGGAAGCGAATAATTTATACAGGTTTGGTTGTAGGCTGATGGGTCTGTAATTGGTTATATCAGCAGGATCTCCTTTTTTGTACAACAAAATTATCTCGGACTTTGCCCACTCTGTAGGTATTTTTCTAGCGTCTAGAATTTTGTTAAACAAGTAGGTTAGATGCGGCACCAGTAGAAATTTACCTGTTTTTATAGCTTCATTAGGAATTCCGTCAGGACCAGAACTTTTATCTGTTTTTAATTTTTTAATTTTTCTAATGATTTCTGAAGGTGAAAATCTGGGTATAGTGTCAGAGTTATGATATGTGAGTGGTTGGCTATCATCTTGGTCTATATTCTCCGATGTGTAAAGATTTCTATAAAATGAAGTGGCAGTATCTATTATTTTTGATCTCGAAAAAGTCTTCTATTTTGGTAGAGATTTCATTTAGGCAGGGATCCATTGTTTGGTTCTGTTCAATGCTTTAAAACCTTTAATCAAGGTACCTGATGATGTAAGATGTTTTTCAATTACTTGAATTCTATGTTCTTGGTATTCCTCTTTAATATTCTTCATTGTTAACACATGTCTACGATCTAGCAGTCGTTTTATGTCATCTGTTGTATATTATACCCTTTTTAGACCCTTAGTCTTTGTGAGTGTTAGAGCTTGTGCTGGTGCTTTTCCCTATACAAATGGGCCAGCTCCACCGGGGAGGTCCCATTCTCCACGTTAATACTTACGACTTTAGAAAGATTTAAACAAGTCGGCTCTTCTTGGCCATGCCGCCCTTAAAGGGCCCGGCAGAGGTGATGAGGCCAGCCAGACAGCGAAAGCGACTTTTCTGCATTTTATGGGTCAGAACCCACACTGTTCCCCTAATATTCGTCCCGCGATATCACGAACATTAATGTTCAGACGCGATCCTTACACATTCACAGCAGAAGATTTTGGTCCTAAATTACTATCTAATACCTTTAAACGGGCAATTTTTGTATATACATATAACTAGTCTGGCCATAAATACTGTTACATCAAAACTTTTCTTTCTTTTTCAACTTTTAATTATTTAGAATTTGGAACACGTATATTATTTTAAAAACTTCTTTCGATTTCGCGCCATTTCACATATTTTTTCGTGTTCAATATCGAATTACAATATGGAATGGGGTATTAAAGAAAATAGGATCGCAGTGATCGCCTTGCACAAAGTGGGTATGGAGCCGTCGGTCATATTCCAGACACTTCAAAAACTTGGTATCAGCCCGTATGTTCGTATATCGTACTATCAATAGATACATCAACACTTCGTCTGTCGAAGACCAGAAAAGATCGGGGCGGCCGCGTGCTTTTAGAACTACAAAGGCTATTAATGCTGTTAAAGCCAGAATTCGTCGAAACCCCATAAGGAAGCAAAAAATCTTATCGCGAGAAATGAAGATTCCCGCTAGGACTCTGTCACGTATTATAAAACAAGACCTGAAGCTCGGTGCTTATCGTCGATATACAGGACATGCCCTAAATTAATCTTTACGATTAAAGAGAGTGGATCGATCAAAGCGCCTTCTGTCGCGATACGCAGGTGAAAGGCACAGAAATATCCTCTTTACCGATGAAAAAATTTTCACGATTGAAGAACACTACAATAAACAAAATGATAAAGTGTACGCTCACAGTTCTAACGAAGCTGCTCCAGTGGTCGGAAAGGTAATACGTGGTCATCATCCTGCGTCAGTGATGGTTTGGTGGGGCGTGTCTTATCAGGGAGTCACAAAGCTACATTTTTGTGAAAAAGTAGTGAAAACTTCAGCCAAAGTGTATCAAATGGTCTTGGATCATGTTGTGAAATCTCTCAGCAATACACTTCTTAAAAATATACCGTGGACTTTCCAGCAGGACTCTGCTCCTGGTCACAAGGCACGAACTACCCAAGCCTGGCTAGAAACCAACGTTCCGAACTTTATAAGAGCTGAAGACTGGCCCTCATCTAGCCCAGACCTCAACCCTTTAGACTACAAATTATGGTCAGTTTTAGAGGACATGGCCTGCTCTAAACAACACGGCGACATTGAGTCTCTTAAAAAATCTTTGGAGCAAGCAGTGGGCTGAGCGAGCAGGACTTTTACTTGAAAAATAAGGCATCTTATTACGGTCGCGCGTATAGCTAAGGCCGCGCGCTCGTGAAACTGTTTTTCGATGATTATTCCTCAATGGTAGGTACATTGTATTTGAACAGTTGCCCCCTCTAAACACTTAACGGTGTCTACACTATCACCATGGCAAATTTGGTCAAGATCGGTATTGTGGTTCCGGAGGAGTACAGTCTCGACCAAACGGTTTAGCCACGTATTAGAGCTTCGCTTCGCTCAGCTCAATTATATATTCACGCCTGGACGTTCTTGAAAATGTCAGCATACTTACGTCATACGTGTGTTACACTCGCATATCTGTAGTTATATTTTTGGTCCCACATAACAAAAAGATTCGGGTAACCTTTGCGATTCTGCGCTCGTTCGGGACCCCGGAATCGAAAAAGGAGCTCAAAATCGCATACCGTTACCATTAAAGGCTATTCTTTTCTTGGATATTCCGTTCTTAGAGTATACCCAGGGGTATGGTAATAGGTACCTTCTTTTTTTTTGTTTTCGTGCGGAAATCCTTTCGGATACCCCCCCCCCCCGCCGACCAGCGGGGGCGGTTATGTCAGGCTTGAACCGACTAAAACCGCAGGCCGTCTCGGGTCTTCACACGCCGGGGTGTAAGGTTACCCATAAAGTATTTCCCTCGCACCTCGACTGATCCTATATATAGGTACCTATTCATGGCGAAACACTGTGTGGTTTTAGTCGGTACGGTACCTAGATACTTTATCTTTAGTTTCAATGAGGTGATGCTTGTGGGGATTTGCACACTAAAAAGCTACGAAACTCAAGGAAAAGGAACTTATCTATAAATGGAATGGAATCGTTACATTTGGATATTTTCATTTTGTTGTGTTCGTGATTACCAGGACAAGTTTATACCTTGAGATTTGAAAATCCATGGAAATACTTAGTCGGCACCAGAGTGACGCCGAAGAGCTAGTAAAAAACGATGAACACAAATAAAAAAAATAGATACAGATGAACATAGAACCTCCTCCTTTTTGAAGTCGGTTAAAAATAAAAAAGTCGAAATATAGGATTTTTTTTTATTTTATTTAAATGCTAAATTAGTTGTAGTTAAATAATCATCTTACAAAAATATATTAAATAAATTCACACAATAATAATGTCTTTTAGTCGAAGGAATGAATAAATAATAAAATATTAACCAAAATATATAGTTTCTTCAATCATTTGTAGAGACTTATTCGAATAAGTTTTTAGGTATATTATCATTAATTATGTATAATATATAAGTAATAAGTATTATTAATTATATAATTAATAAGTATTTTATCAAGAATAGAGTGCAACATTTAAATTAAGTGTATAGTTTACAAAATTTTTTTTTTTAAACTGTAAAAAAAGTCAATCTTTGTTCTTACACTGCCGACCGTTTAACCGATTGCAATAATATCGATTTATTCCTTGCGAAGGTAAGTAGCACAATAATTGGACCTGCAGGCGGCGCTGCAATCGGTTTATAGTATTGTATATTTGAATATCTGTTCATTATCACTTTAGTTACAGCAAGTTGTGCCCGCGCTTCGTCGGCGTGAACTTACAACTGGTTTCTTTTTTTTGCACAGACCAATAATTATTTTTTGAAAATTAAAGTAGCCTATGTTACGCCTTGTATTATAAGCTGTATTATAACCAGTATAAGTCCCGTCAAAATCGGCCCAGCTGTTCCAGAGCTTACCTAATTGAAGCAGACAGAACAAAGTTGAAAAAATTATGTTTTGTTTAAGTATCGTGTTTACATTCATATGCATTAATTGAAATGACCAACAGACATTTCAATTTTATTTATTTGTAAAGAGGATAAATACTTTTAGTCCCACTGTCCATTACAAGAAGCTAACCAAAGTTAATTAAAAATATAGGTAATACTAAGTTAGTTTTTTTAGTTCACGTTTTATAATATTGTCGTAATTTTTTCTCTGAAATGTTATAACAATATTTAAATGTTACGGTGGAAAAACGAAAAACAATCCTTTTCATTCCTTTTTGGGCGGTCGCGTTATAATATAGACATTTGACTTGCCTGACATGACAATTATTTCAAAAAAATGTTTAGAATACTTATTTACAATTTTCTAAAATGTGTTATAAAAAAAATCTCTTCGTCTATGACAATTATTATTATTAAAAGACAAAAAGTTCATTGATATTTCTAAAACATTATAATGCCTTCAAAAAAAATCTCGTCGTCTTAACAACAATCGTTTAAAAATTTAGCCCTTCTGGATAGACCAGGGTCTCATGAGATTTTGCCAATGATCTGTTCCCAAGTTTTGATCTTCTTCAGCGCGTCCCTCGCAGCTGAAGCCATTAAGCCTTCAGAAGAATGGGGGGGTTCGAAACCGAGGATCAATGCTGACTCAGTGAGGTATCTTACGATCTGAAAATTAAAACAATTATGAGTGACACTTTTGAGTCATTGGTGGACGCTTGAATCGTGGTCGTTATGAAACTGATGCAAAGTAAAAAAAACCGGCCAAGTGCGAGTCGGACTCGCACACCGAGGGTTCCGTAAAATTTACGGTTTTCGCAATTTTTCCTTTATCTGTACTATAAGACGTTACTTCGTACCAAATTTCAAGATTCTAAGTTCACGGGAAGTACCCTGTAGGTTTTGATTCCCGTGCGAGTTTCGAAAATTCGCGGAAATTTTCGGCATAAACGGCTGTATCTTTTGATTGCTTTGGCTTAGAAGTTTGATTTTTTCAATGCTCCAAGGGACAGTAGACTTTAGTATTAGATATAAATTTCAGTTTGATACCTCCACGAGTTCCTGAGATAAACGGTCTTGACAGACGGACGGACGGACGGACAACGAAGTGATCCTAAAAGGTTTCGTTTTTTCCTTTTGAGGTACAGAACCCTAAAAACGAATCAGCTTTTATGAAAATGTACAAAAGTATAAACTAAGTCATGTGTATTACAAAAATGGTCTCACATAAACAGTGAAAACTATTTTTAACGGATTCTATCGCGATTTATTTGTTGTTATTTTATTATTTACATTGAACCCGACGTTTCGGTTGCTTTACAGCAGCCATGGTCACGGGGACACTAAAGATGGTTGTTGTCTTGTAGTTTGAAGTGTAAGTTATCTCAAAGTACCCGAACTATGTAGAATTATTGGTGTTACTATTTACGCAGAATGAGCTCACAGTGTCACGAAGTCTTGTTGTATTTTGATTTTTCTTGGAATTAATTAAGTGAATGACTGGGTCCCAAGCTGGTGGTACATTCCAACCATCTTCTCTATTAAAATCAGGATGTTTTTAATTTCAATAGCCTCGCGGAGCATTCTAGGTATGAATCGTTTTTTTTTCACCGAGTATCTCAGGTTCATCAAATCTTAAGTAATGGTTGGTCCCCTGTTGCACGTGTTCACATACAGCAGACTTTTTTGAGCGTTGGTGTTTTATGTCAGCTATGTGTTCTTTGACGCCAGTGCCGATGCTGCGCTTGGTTTAACCAATAATAATAATAATATATTTTTAAATATCATTGTTTTTTTTGTATAGAATGTATTTAAAAATATAATTTATTATGTATTTAAGTTTAATAAAGGAAAAATAACAATAAATAAATAAAATAAATAAAATATTGTTTTATTTCGGACTTGATCCATTTTTGTTAGTATTACGAAAGCTTATTTATAATTATTATTATTTCAAACGAAGACGCCGGTGATCTGGCGGGTGATCAGCCCTAATTACAAAAGCTTACAGACTATGTTACTTATCACACTAGTAACTTATCACACATTTATAAATTCACAAAAATAAAAAAAACAAAAACTATCTTAAAATCTATTTATCTATCCATCGTTTGAGAAATGGAGAGTCCCAACGATCAGAAAACACGTGCAGGATGCTGTTGGTGCTGGTACGCAGTCGTCTCATTATTGAGGCACTTCTCTTGCGAATCAGAGAGGCAAAGCTATCTACATTTGCCTCAGCAAACATGCCTGATGCACTGCAATACCTTGGCAAGCTCATCAGCGTTCTGAACACATTATTGTACTGGACTCTAAGATCACTATTATTGAACTAACCCATAATAATGCAAAACGAAATTGCTATCACTGTAATTAAGTTTCGTAAAGAGTGGCCGTGAGTTTAATGGCAGGCGTTAATATTGAGTTACTTAATGGTTTGTGAATCTGGCTGCAAAAAATAAATTTAGAAGCAATAATCTTGACGGTCATGAGAGTCTTTATAGGCGTTACTTTGTGACAAAAATGAAATTTTTGAATAATATCAGGGTACCACGTTACGAATGGCAATAATTAATAATAATAAAACATTAAAAAAAACATAACTTCACGCCTGTATCCCCGAAGGGGTAGGCAGAGGTGTATTACACCCACGTTTCGCCAATTATGTTTAGGTCCCAATGTAATAGGGGGCGAGTCTATTGCCATCTACCGGGCACATTACTAAGCGAGCGATAATCAACATTTTTAATACACACATAACTTCGAAAAGTCAGAGGTGTGTGCCCGGGGCGACTGGGGATCGAACTCGAGACCTCGTCTCGGCAGTCTGTTACGTACACCACTGGGCTATCGCCGCTTACTGTACCATAATAATAAAACATTATCGAAATTACCTCTTTTAGTCTAGTTCTTAAGTTGTCTTTCGTGATGGCTTTCTTTTCGAAGTCCCTGGTGGTGAGGATCATCAGAGGAGCGTGTAGCTCGTACAGAGTAACACCTGAAACAAATGTCAATGGTGTATTTATAGGGTTTTTAGCACGAAAAAAAAAAAAAAAAAGTACCCATTTCGTTTACCATAAAAGGTTATGGTTTACTTGAGAGTGTAGTTTCTAATCCAACTAATATTATAAACTGACTGTTGCCCGCAGCTCCACCCACGTGGAATTCTGATTCCGTTCCCGCTACCCATGGGAACCTATTCCCGGGATGAAATTTTGTGTTATTCCGGACTATAGTCTATCCCTGTACCAAAATTTCTGCGTTTCTGCGTGAAAGAGCAACAAATATACATTCATATATACATACATACTCACAAACTTTCGCATTTATAATATTAGTAGGATTATAATATTAGTAGGTATACATCACATAGGTGTAGCGGTTTTGGTAGCGCACGCCAGAATAGCTCGAAAATGGTAGATTTTTTCCTACTTGCTTGACATTTATCGTCATATTTTGGACAATTCACACAATATCTTTATAAATTGTAGCCTATGGGTTATTCTGATGTATAAGCTATATTATTGTATAGTTTCATTAAAATCCATTCAGTAGTTTTTACGTTAAAGAGTAACAAACATCCTTCCATCCATACTTACAAACTTTCACGTTTACAATATTCTGAGGATACTATTTTTTTAAATGGGAGGTGTAACTAAAAAAACGAAGCGGCTTCATTATAAACTTTTACCTCTTAATCTGGAACATCCGGGCTCGATAATGTCAAAGGCCTTCATCAAATCTCTGCAGATCTCTATCTTCCTATTCAGCTCCTGGTCCGGCATCTCATGTATCATGTACTCGGCCACCTTCCCGTACAGCTGGCTGAGCGAGTGCTTGGCGGAGAGGCACAGGTAGTGGGAGCTGTGGAGCACGTTGCGGTACTTGTGGAGGAAACCCTCGAAACCGCGGACGTCGTTCGCGTCTATTTGCTCAAATTCATCTGTTAACCTGGAAAATGCAAAGAAACCATCAGGAGCAATTCCATCAAGTACCAAGCGGATCGGCACCTCTTTTCTTTGCCGCACCATAAAGACTTGGAATTCTTTGCCACCACACGTGTTTCCGTCTTCCTAAAGTCCCGGGTCTTTTAAGTGGGGCGTGAAAAAGCATCTGATGAGGCTGTTAAGCTGAGGGCCCCCATTGTAGCTTAAGTGTTGTCTGTAAAGGTGACCCTTATTCCTGAGACATTACCTTTAGCTTACCATCAAGAATAGAATAGAATAGAATTCAATTGAATAGAATAGAATAGAATAGAAAAGCCGCGGTAGCCTAGTGGTATGGGTAATGGACTGCTGAGACGAGGTCTCGGGTTCGATCCCAGGTTTTACCATGGCACACACCAATGACTTTTCGATGCTTTTCGAAGTTATGTGTGTATTTATCGCAGGTTTATAAGTGCCCGGTTAATGGCAATAGGCTCGCCACCTATTACATTCGGACCTAAACATAAACTGGCGAAATGTGGGTGCTAGCACCTCTGCCTACCCCTTTGGGGATATAGGCGTGAGTTTATGAGTATGAGAATAGAATAGAATAGAATAGAATAGAATAGAATAGAATAGAAATAAACTTCATTGTACACCAATCAGAGTATGCCTAGTTACTTGGAATACACAGTCAACATAATGTACAAATCGCCTTATCGTTAAAAGCAATTTCTTACAGGCAACCTTTGGATGGACACGAATTGTAACATTTATGGGTAGTTATTGGTGTGGTTATAGGATATTTCATATTTAAGCGTAGCGAGCCGAAGGCGAGCGAAACGTCTTTGGTTTCAAAGTTGCATTTCAAACAAATGATACTCCTACGAGACCGTTTGACCGATCTCGACCAAATTTGCCACGGTGATCAAGTAGACATTACTGAGTGTTGTAAGGGGTTGAATGTCCAGATCGGTCTTACCATTGAGGAATAATCACCGAAAAACCAAATCAATGGAAAAAGTCGACCGGTCACGTTGACCTATTGTTGGATAGGCAAATCACGCTACGCTTAAGTTTGGGTTGATTGCGAAGCTGGTAACCGTCCTAGTTATGTTAATATATATGTAGTTATTTTTCTTGTGTTTTACATACATATTTATGTATGTATGTAAAACACAAGCAAATTAACTTATCTGGAGGGTTTAGGGGAATACTAGTAATTTCAGTTACAGATATTCTTTAAAAAACATTACTTCACCTCTCCTATAAGTTGACATTGATATTAATTTTATATGAATGAACAATTATTTTTTTTATCTTTTATTTTATATTATACTCACGCCTTTTTCCCTCCAGGGTAGGCAGAGACAACAGCCCGCCATCTGCTTCTGTCCTTACATACTTCACGAGCTTCCTTCACTGTCACTAAACCTTTCATGCAAGCCCGCCGCATTCGAGTGCTTTTGACCTGCCCTTTTTGCAACGCCTCATTAATTTGATCAGTGTGTGTTCTGCGAGGTCGACCCCGGCTTGCCTGCCCACTTACATCTGCCTTATATACTTGGTGTGTCATTTTGTTTTGATCTTCCAAAAAGCATCACAGGAAGTCAACTTGAGTTTAGAGAATAAATTATAGATAGCAAAGAGTTTGTTATTCCAATTTTTATTTCAAATATGGCAATTTATTTTTTTGGTTTTAAAAGATTATTAGTAACCGAAATTACTAATATTCCGCCTAACCCCTCCAGCTAAGCCAAACTGCTTGTGTTAGAAGTGGGTTCACGTCGGTAGATTAATTGCCAGGATTCGAACCCGGGACCTCTCGATCGTAGGGTCGATACCTTAACCACTAAGCTAACGACGCTTACGAAACTCTAAACACTATTTGTTTAGAGTTTTGAAATATCACTATGTTTTTTCAATCATCATTAACCTTATAGCGATATTCCAGTGGCGTCCAAAGTCCAAAGTCGTCCAAAGCCGGAGCCTCCGCCTAAATGAAGAATCTACCTCTTCATAAATTTAAAAATCAAATTAAAACTAAACTCTGCCAAAAAGGCTAATATAAAATTCAAGAATATTTAGACGACAAACAAGCTTGGATATGAACTGTTTGCTCTCTCTCTATGCTACTCAAACGTAATATTGTAATTAGGTTAAGTAAACATGTTCCCGATGACTCCTGCAGGAGACTCTACGCGGGGATCGTGCGGTCCATGGCCCTGTATGGGTGCCCAATATGGGCGGAGGCCCTGAGGACCAGAACTGTGCGGATGCTGCGCGCTCCGCAGCGAGTTATGGCCATCAGGGTCATCCGCGGGTACCGCACGATCTCCTTCGAGGCGGCGAGTTTCCTTGCCGGAACTCCGCCATGGGACCTGGAAGCGAGAGCCCTTTCGCAACTGTACCAGTGGCGAAAGGAGGCGCGGGAGCAGGGATGGAACCCCGAGCCTCGAGAAATCGAGGCCGTGCAGTCCCAGCTCCGCCAGGCCATCGTGGTGGAGTGGAAGGAACGACTTGGGCGACCAAGCGCAGGGCACGCCGCAATAGCGGCGGTAAGGCCCATCATGGAGGATTGGCTGGAGAGGCGACTGAGGCGAGGAAGCCTCTCGTACCGACTGACGCAGGTGATCTCCGGGAAGGGGTGCTTCGGGGACCACCTGCATCGGATCAGGAAGGAGCCAACGCCTGAGTGTCATCACTGCGACGCGAGCGAGGACTCAGGGCTGCACACGCTGGTGGACTGCCCGGCGTGGGAGGCGCCGAGGCGTGACCTCGTGGCAGCCATCGGGGTGGGAGTCCTCTCGCTCGGCAGTATGATTGCGGCAATGGTGCGGAGCGCGTATGCCGCCGCCACCTCCTTCTGCGAGCATGTAATGCTCGCGAAGGAGATGGTGGAGCGCGCCCGGGAGAGATTTAGAACTCTCCCGGACCGCCGAGCCCGCAACTTGCTCGCCGCGCGTCGCAGGCGACTCAGGCGCCGGAGGTCGCTTAACGACCTCCGTCCTCCATAAGCTCAGGCCTGGGGGTGGCGGGTGAGGCCACCTGTCACCCCAGCAGAAGCAGGCCGGGACGGTGAGGCGACTAGCGCCCCTCCCCCAAACCGGGGCAAGACGGGGACACCGTGGTTCCCAAACCCGAGGGGGCCATCTCGAAACCGGAGATGGCCCAGGGTCAGTCGGGGTGCGAGGGATATGCTCTATGGGCAACCTTACAGCCTTTTTTTGGCGTCTTTATCCGACCCGAGACGGCGTGCGGTTTTAGTCGGTTAAAGCCCGACATAACCGCCCCCGCTGGCACGCGGGGGGGTATCCGAAGGGATTTCCGCACGATAATAAAAAAAAAAAAAAGGTTAACCCTTATCGTGGCAAGATTGTTATTTTCAAAAAAAGAAAAAAAAATGTATATAGGTAACTTCTTAGGGCTTTAAAAACTAAAAAAAAAATTAATAAAAAAATCATAATATGAAAATTTTGGAAAAATAAGATGTATACTCCATACATTGCTACACGTACAGTGACTATCGCATTTTTAGGAATGTTTATTATGCTATACATTGCTATGTTTAGGGAGAGTTGGAAAGTTAATGGTAGTTTTTAATATATACCAAAAGACTATTGTAAATAACATGATTTTAAATAAAAATAACTGTTTTGGTGGAAGCAAAAATGTTTAATAAAACTTGAACAATTCTTTTTACAAAATAATCGTAATTTTAATCATTCAGAAACTTTTTTGTTTGCGGTGGTACTCCAAAAGCAGTCTCGATTCTTTACATAACAAGATGAACCTTAAATTTTGTGCACATCGTACTTGCCTGTCCAGCTTTGCTTTCTTTTCAGGCACCAAGGATAAAATGCGCCTAGCTCTTTCAGTCATAGCAGTCAAAAACCAAAGCAAAAGAAACATGCAAAAAAACCATCACCATAGTAAAGCCAAACCATATTGTATTATAGATAGGTAAATAATGTATATAATGTCATGCAGTAATAATAATATTTTTATGTGTAACTATGAGTGTCGTTTTCTACAACCACTATATCAATTAATAGTTTGCTATAACCGACCATACCCACAACAAATAGACTAGGTATAACCATTTATAGGGTACAACAGTGGATACCCTGGGTATACCCCTAAATCCTTAGAAACAGGAACCTAATAATAAGAATACGACAGACATACTTGCAATTTAAATATTATGCATACATACATACAATCACGCCTGTATCCCCGGAGGTTTAGGCAGAGGTGATTTAACACCCATATTTTACCAATCCTTGTAATAGGTCCCACGTAATAGGGGGTGAGCCTATTGCCGTGTTCCGGGCACTATTGTTAACTCGAGCCATGGTCTCGCGAAGTTAGCAATGTATATTATTCTATACATCACCAACGAAAGGTAAATTACTGTAACTGCGGCATTGTATAGTATAATATACGTTAGTAAAAAACATGACAAAAACATGCTAATTCTCATAGCGACAACAGCATATTATATAAAATGTGTAAGAGCAAACATTTAGGCATGTGCATTTTATAATAAACATACATATTTAGGGGTACAAACATAAAAATAAAATAAAACTTACCTTACATAAACTTGAGCGACGCATCTTGACGGTTATTTTTCAAAACTGATTCAAAATTATGACAGATAAAGTATTATTTTGATTTTTGACGTATAAATAAACGTCTAGAAATGTCATGTGCTTAATGAAACAAGGTTAAAATGATTTTATAGTGATCGTATATTTTTTTTAAGTTATATGTATGGTATACTATACAAAATGAACATAAGGGTTAAGTAAACATGTTTGTGAATAGACAAAAAAAAACAGTCCGCTGAGTTTCTTGCCGGAGTCTTCTCAGGACAGGGCCGCGTTTCAAACCGGTGGTCCATTTGCCAACCATTAGTTTTTTTTTTACGTTTTGTAAGTGCCGTATTAATGGTCTATACAGAATAAATGGTTTTTGCTGTAGCGTAGCTTAGCGTAGTACGCTGTGGCGTAGCGGTAGAACTTTCGACTGCTAAGTCAGAGGTCGCGGGTTCGATTCTCGCTTATTGCAAATATGTATATTTGCATTGATCTGGGTGCTTCTATCTACAATATGTATTTATTTACAAAAAAAAGTATCTAAGTATGATTATCCGCGTTCTAGAACCCATATGACAAGCTCTGATTAGTTTGGGTCTACATGGCGTTGTGTTATATGTCCTAGAATATTTATTTATTTAATAAGTATAGATTTACAAAAAAAAAGTATATAAGTATGTTTATCCGCATTCTGGAACCCATGACACGAGCTAGTTAAACTATGGTTACTTTGGGTCTAGAAAGCGCTGTGTAGAATGTCGTAAAATATTACAATCAGGCTGATATTTGTGGAAATTTTTTATTTCAATTTTTACCAATGTGCAGTAATTACCTTTTAATCAGTAGTTGAATTGCTACAGCAGGCATCATATAACCGCATATCCCATCTACACAAGTCCAAACAGCTGTAGGGTCTAAAGGTTTTGTGGGCAATACTCTTCCACCAGCGCACTTCGGACATCGGAAGGCACTCGCATAAGTGCCCAACTCTGTAGGATCCGAACACCTCTTGCAGCAACAATCGAAGAACTTACTATGCTGTATATGTTCCCGACGTTTGAGGGTACCCTGTAAATAAAAAGATGAATGATTTTTAGAAATATACACATAAGGTATAGATAATAAGGGGTGTGTGTTGGGTAACCTCCTCGAGTGTCGCTCCGATTCCGATCCCGCTGCAGTCCGGGGGGAACGGAATCGGAGCGGCCGGTACACCCTGGGCGGCGGTCAATGGCTTCCCCTTCACCCCTTCATAGGGTTGGCATTGATCGTCGGCCAATACCCAACGTGGCGGGAACACATCGCTCTCCGTACTCCTCTGCTTTCAGAGGAGACAGGATGAGCGATGCTGTTAGTGGTGAGATGGCCCAGGGTCAGCCGGGGTGCGAGGGATATGCTCTATGGGTAACCTTACACCCCGGCGTCTGAAGACCCGAGACGGCGTGCGGTTTTAGTCGGTGCAAGCCCGACATAACCGCCCCCGCTGGCCGGCGGGGGGGGGGGTATCCGAAGGGATTTCCGCACGATAAAACAAAAAAAAAAAAAAAGGTATAGATAATAAGAGCAAAAAGATACCAAGGTCGCTTAACGACCACCGTCCTCCATGAGCGCAGGCCTTGGGGTGACAGGTGAGGCCGCCTGTCACCCCAGCAGAAGCAGGACGGGACGGCGGGGCGACTAGCGCCCTTCCCCCAAACCGGGGCAAGACGGGGATACCGTGGTTCCCAAACCCGAGGGGGCCATCTCGAAACCGGTGATGGCCCAGGGTCAAATATGGTCTATGGGCAAACCTTACACCCCGGCGTCTGAAAACCCGAGACGGCGCGGCGTGCGGTTTTATTCGGTTCAAGCCCGACATAACCTCCCCCGCTGGCCGGCGGGGGGGTATCCGAGGGGCTTTCCACGAGAAAAAATAAAGGTATCTTTATTTTACCGAGAAACCTCCCACCCTCCCCCGTCAGAGCACGCGCAATAGGCTTCTGTGACGGACCACCGTGTGGTTTTACTTCCTTCGATTGAGACATAACCAACTCACCGTTAGTCACGTTGAGGTGGTACCCAAGGGGGTTTTCACAAGAAAGAAAGGGTAGCTTGGAATCACGTAACGGAGTAAAAAAAAATGCCGAGATGCCGAAATGCAATTGTATAGTAGGATTTAAAAATTGCAATCATAATAGATATTTACATGAAGCCTTGGTGAAGAATTCTTTTTTGGGCAAAGATCATACGTTTTATTTGTATGAGTGTAATTTCTGTAATGTGAAAAACATTAATCTGCGTGACAAGTGCTGCAGTTACTTGGCATCCGTAGACGGCGGGTAGTTGAGAGCCAGTAGGTAGAAACGGCCGTGCAATGGGTCTACCACAACGCGTGCCATCTAAGCGTTCAGTTTCTGGGCGTGAAAGAGGGATGGAGCTATGTAGGGTGTAAAATTCCATCCACAGTAAGAAAGAAAGAAAGAAAATACATTTATTAAACACACACTTAACAATTGCTAAATATAAGCAACTAAACACATAAAGTTTAACGACACAACAAGTAACAGAGGAAAGAGGTTAGCTAACAAAATTACATGTTCCCTTGCTTGCATCTATATACTGTTAACCTCATAATAGGTCAGTGTGGAGTATGTGTTTAAAAGGCCGCAGTTCAGCTAATGCTACAATTAGGTACAATCTGCATCGCTGGTTCTCAACTGCAGCCCTAGGTACCAGGTAGTTTTCTGTAGGTATACACAAGAATCCATTATTCTCTCTCTTATACGCGGCATAGCCATTTGTTGGTGGCTGAACTCCTCCGTAACCACTCGCGCGATCTTGACCAAATTTACCACGGTGATAGTGTGAACACTGAGGAGATGATTCATGTCCGATGTACCATTGAGGTGAATAATCACCGAAAAACAGTTTCACGAGCGCGCGGCCTTAGCTAAGCGCGCGACCGTAGTAAGCTGTCTTATTTTCAAGTAAGAGTCCTGCTCGCTCAGCTTAATTTATTTCAGTCGCACCCTGCATTGAATTCCTAGTTTATGATTATTTCGGTTTCCTTACAATACGAGCAGTAGTACTAGCCTGCAGGGTGTAGGCGTAGCACAGCGAGACCAGGTCCCCGGCGCGGTGCGGCACGGCGGCGCGCACGCACAGCGGCCGGCCGCGCGCGCGCTCGGCGTCCGTGTGCGTGGTGGACGGCGTGCAGTCGTGCGCCAGCAGGTAGGCGCGGTCGTAGAGGGCGCGCGCGTTCGCGCTGCTGCCGCCTACTTCGAATGCATTTACCTGTAAAAAACGACTTTGTTTCATACCCTGCAACTATTCACAACCCATCCACCTTCAATTCCACAATTGAATCATCATCAGCATCTGTATGTCAGTCCCGGTCGCAGCCGAGGTTCTCACAACGGTGCCCGGTGTCTGCTTTCCGGCTTTTACTTCTCCACTTCTCATGGTCTTGAGCATCCATGATAGTATGACTATTGGCACGCATGTCATCTTCTACGACGCCAAACCAGCCCTTTTTGGCTATACTCACGTAGCCTGGTGGTCGCCGCAGAACGTGGACACACCAACTAAGGCAATTGTACTGCATTTCATCTGCGATGTCACGGACATAAAGTTTGCCGCTGATGTGAGAGTTCCGTGACTCCTCACATCCACTGCAGCATATTCATCTCCGTGGCATGCACCTCCTGCTTGTATCGCTCCAGCAACAGCCATGCTCCGCAGCCGTGTAAGAGGACGGGCCTAATGTTGCCTACAGGCAACCTAGAGGCCTAATTCCACAATTGGATATGCTAATGATACACAGCGTTCATTAGGTCGATACCTTATTTTTTTTATTCGTGCGGAAATCTCCTCAGATACCTCCCCCCCCACGGCGTTTCGACACGGCGTCTCGGGTCTTCTGACGCCGGGGTGTAAGGTTGCCCATAAAGCATATCCCTCACACCCCGACTGACCCTGGGCCATCTCGGATTTCGAGATGGCCCCCTCGGGTTTAGGAACCACGGGGGGACGCCGTAGTTCCTAAACCCGAGGGGGCCAGGGAGGGAGGCTTGCCCCGGTTTGGGGGAAGTAGGTCTTCTAGGAATTATGGACATGATGGCGGATAAGGAGCCCTGTCCGAGTAGGGCTTGGAGTATCGTGCGTGGAATACCGGGGACGACAGGTGCTTAATACTTCATATCATTCGATATGTCATGACCATCAGATTGATATTCAAAATATAAACCGGTGTAGCATTTAATATGATACCTTTTACACTAGTTGGTATACGATAGTTTAAATTATATCTCACCTCCAAGATACCACACACAGTATGAATTTCTTCATCGTCGTAGTCCAGCTTCCATTTCTTGATTCTCTGTACCACATTCTTCTCGTTTATCGGCCATATATCACCTCTAGCGCGTCGAATGTCATTATGTGCCTCCATTTTTGATAACGCTATCCATTTTTCTGGGTCATATTTCTTGAGAAGTAGACACCTAGAATTGTCAAATGGTTTTAATACCAAGGTCGTAGCAATGTTCCTTGTATAACTTCTTATTTTTATTTCTAGGAATCTCATAGCATTATACATGTGGCAATAAATATTTATGGATGTGAAATATTGTCCAACGCCAACACCCCCTTTTCCACCTAAGCCCACTGGGTTTTTTTTTATACTACTGAGGTGGCAGACGGACCACCTGATGGAAAGTGGTTACCGTGGCCTATGGACGTGTGCTACACCAGGGGAGTCACACTCGTGCTGCCGACCCTGTAAGCAGCTGGCTATGCCATCTAGCAGCGGATTATTATTCCACTCTTCACCCTCAGGGTGGAAACCATTTACACCTATAACTATCCCATCTAGGGGAAATATGGAATTATTTTTCAGTATTTACTACTTCTAGAACTCAAATAAACATTCATATTTATTAGTGTCAACGATCAGTTGTTAAGACTCGTGTTATTTAGTTTATTTTTGTGTTGTGTGTGTTATTGGTGTAACTTACCTTACATACCTAAATGAATAAACTTATACACACGGGTGGGGTAAGTGGAAAAAATCCACCTTTCCCTCCCAGGTGGGATAGGTGGAAAAGCCGCGCCAATACTACAGCGAAATTATTTGCTAATGTTAGAATTCTCTTCCGAAAGTGGAATTTTCGACATACCTCAGGTTTGTCTTCTTACTAAATAATACCAGATCTTACCTCAAAGGCATAAGTGCTTGGTAAGATTCCTTCAGATCCTCAAGTTTGGTGTAATCTGGCGGCACTTTCTTGAGGGTGTCGCACTCGTAGGTGGAGTGGCCGGTGTACTTGCCTGAGCCTGGACAGGAACTGCTGCACATCGGCCATTTGCAACCTTGACATCTGCAGGTGGAGAATAAAATTTAGTTTAAGGAGTTTCGTTTAATCCTATCCGGGTATAGTAATAATACTGACATTTCGTCAAATCTGTTTTCGATTCCGAGTGATTTTATATACAGTAATCAAAATTGCTAGTATTTCCGTTATCCCCACCAGCTAAGCTAAATTGCTTGTTTTAGGAGTGGGTTCACGTCGCCAGTGTATTTGTCAGGATTCGAACCTGGGATCTCTCGATTATAAGGTCGACTACTTAACCACTAAACTACCGACGACGCTTATTATTAGACGCCATTACGTTAATTAGGGCTTCCGTCAAACGGTCAATCTGATGGCTCCTACATCGCGTTAGGATTTAAGTAGACGAGAATGTCAGCTATACAGGCTATATTTACATTTATCTAGGTCATTTATTTAGGTTACAGAGTTTTCCTAAGAATTGCATTGTCTGGTCAGGTCACGTCCAGTATGTTGAACTTTTGCAATTTAAAGAATAAGTTTTTTTTTCAAGAATAGAAGTAGCTACCTACTAGGATTCTTAAAAATCAAAAATGTCGCAAGTTCCATGATTTTCGTCCACCCAAAAAAGAAAAAGAAGAAACCGCCTAAAGAAGTTTTCAATTCAAAAATAATCTGTAAGCTGAGTTAGTAGTGGGTTCACCTCGGTAGTGGAATGAACTCCGGAGGTGCCGTGCGAAAAAGCAAACCCTACATAAAAAAAACTGTTGTGTAATGGTCACAGCTTTAGTCCTGATTGCATGCAAAGCAAGTTCTTTGAAGCCCATGGGTTCGCTCTCGTAGTTTTTCTCTTGATTTAGCTTACCTCAACTTTTGCCGTCTGACCCCCCAACCTCCAGCGGTAAGCCTACCTCAGAGCCTCGTCCGTAAATCAGCAGGTGGTAGCTTGCAGGTGTGGTAGACTTGGGCCCCGAAAATGTTATTGGCGATCTCCATATAACTTACTTCGCAAGACTATTTACTTCAAGCTCCCTGTAGCATCCCAGACAGATGAGGTTGCAGCCAGTGCACGGCCCGACTGCTAGAGCTGGCTCTTCCAGTATTACTTCACCAGCTCGGATGTCACGAGAAGCCACCAAGTATCTGGAATGAACATACAAAATGTTTTGCAATCTACAATCCTGGGTCTTTTAAACGGGGTGTAAAAAAGAATCTGATGATGCCGTCAAGCTGAGGGCTGTCATGCATTATGCTATAAATGTTATAAAAAATAAAATAGAAAACCGGTCAAGTGCGAGTCAAACTCGTGCGCCGAGACCCATTATACCGCCATAATAATATTGGTATAAATTTTATAGGTTTATAACCCAGTTAACATGATAAATAAATAATTAAAAATAAAATTCGTTTATTTCGGACCGGAATCCATAGTGTTAGTAACAATAATCTTAAAAAACTATGTTAGTATTATATGAGTTTAACATTTTTTTCAATAAGTACATAACAGAATACCACTATTACACATACCGGTTATATGTAATTGCGGCATCCTTGGTTATGTGGACGCGAGTCCAGTGCTGCATAATAGCACTGTCCACATCAAGTCTGTTGGCTATAGTCTTCAGGAGGCTGTTGGAACTGCCACGGACCCGCTGTAACAGGGACGCTATTCGTTTTCTGATGATAGTCGAAAAGCTATCAACCCCAGCTGTGGCCAACATCCCTGAGGCACTACAGTGGCGTCGCAACCCCAACAGCGCCCTGAAGGCATTATTATATTGGGTACGCAGGGTCCTGTATGCTCCTTGAGTGTAATTAATCCACAGGTCACACGTGTACAAAGAGTGACAATATGATTTGAAAAGCGTGATTTTAGATTGTTTAGAACAGCGTGCAAAGCTGGGGGAAAGCATATTAGCTCGATTTATTACCTGTGTTTTCACGCTAACACAGTTAATATATTATGGCAATAAGGTAAAAGCTCCTAGTACGGCGGTAGTCAAAATCGCTTTCTATTACGGTAGTATTTCTATTTTCGAGTTTTATTCTTGTTTTATTCAGTTCAAGTATACCAAAACGTAAACTATTTCTTCTAAATCTATTACTTCATGACTTAACTGACGTTTGAAAGTATAGCACATAGATAACACAACAAGATCAATCAGTCTGTGTAACGGCATCGAAGTGAGAGGGGTTCCATACAAACGTGGAACAACAAAAGTAAGTACACTAATATTTATAAACTAAGTTTTTCGTATTAATAAGCCGTTCAAGTTTGTGTATGTGTTATTTATAGCATTTTCCTACTATTACACCCACTATTTAAATAGCTTGTTTCATATTTGTAATTCATTTTTTACCCAAAAAATAAGAAATAAAATACCGCCGTAATAAGATTCGAATTTTTTAGATTAATCCTAATACGGTGGTATAACTCCGAAATAGGAAAAATACTGGGCATGTTTAATTGTTTATAACATTCAATTTATTAACTTATTGAATTAGTTTCAAGTTTAGTTGAAATAGTTATTAATCTCATAAGTTAGAAACCATATTCTGCGGTATGTGTTCTTGACTAGAAATCTAGTTAAATATGAAAACTGTTGAGTACAAAATGTTGGTTTCTTAGAAGGGGTAAAAATAGGTTATAGGTTGACTTGAGTTTTACACATCTGAGCCAAAAAACTGTTATGGTTTGATTAAGCATTTACACTTTTTTGTTTATCGAAATTTTGATGGGTCAGAATTAGGATTATTAAAAACACGAGTAGCTTTCCTATTACGGTGGTAGTTATTTCCAAGTAACTCTGTGTTAGGTTCTATGATGTCCTATTACGGCTCTATTCATAGAACATAAAATTACAAGTTTTCTCGAAACCGGAGATGGCCCAGGGTCAGTCGGGGTGCGAGGGATATGCTCTATGGGCAACCTTACACCCCGGCGTCTGTAGACCCGAGACGGCGTGCGGTTTTAGTCGGTTCAAGCCCGACATAACCACCCCCGCTGGCACGCGGGGGGGTATCCGAAGGGATTTCCGCACGATAAAAAAAAAAAAAAAGGGTTCCGTAAATAAATAAAAAGTTTTATATCTTTTTTTTGTGGATTCTTATTTGGTATGCATGTTTTTTTGATAAAACCAAAAGCGATAAAAACTTTTAAATTTACAAAAAATATTATTTAAATTCATCATTAATTTTTTAACCTTTAGTTCCTCTACGAATTGTTGATTTTTGAAAGATTTTAGATGATCGTTATTGTTCGTCGTAATATTTAAATAATATAACTAGTTGATTCCTAAATAAACCTGTATTTTTAATTCTATAAAATCAGTTAATGGCTATACACACGCGTGTAAAAATACACTAAGTACTACACTACTTATTTATTCTTAAATTCCTTCGGAATCCGTTGGTATTCAGGAATAAAAAGTATTGTATTTTAACATGAGAGAATCCTAGGGGATTCTCATGTTAAAATACAATACTAAAAAAATCGATTTCGTTTTGCTCATTTTTTATTTATTTTACTGAACGTAAAAAGAAAAATCAACCTTATTTTAATAACCCAAAACTCTTTTTACAACGAGTGTGAATGCACGGTTATGCTATATTTGTAAATTTCAATGAAAGTGAATCCATGAATCAAATCAATGGTCAATGAATGAAAAACTTACAATTTACTGTATTAACACATTTATATTAATTATTTGTACGGAACTTCAATGAATATAATTTCTGACCCTCCGTATTAGGAGCCGTCTACCGCAGTAATAGGAATTCGTATTAGGGAAAATCGACCCGACTGTTTAAATATTTTTGTAAAATAAGAAATATGAAAAGAAATACAGAATTAACAGCAATACAAAATGTAAATTCCACTTTTGACGATAACATTTTTTTGCACCTTTAATAATACTTACAAATGCTTATTTTTGTTTCTTACTTTCAAATGTTACGAAATACCTCCGCTTTGTGCTTTTACCTTAATTAACAATTAGCAAATAGTTGTGTTCTTGATTTGGTATACACCCGTAATATAACAACGAGGGGGATAATTAAATCCATGCGTCGCATCGGGTTGATCAAAGGGTTCGTATTTCAAACATAATTACGATATTGACGAAATTATTTACATCTAATGTGGCCAGAAGCTGTAAAAGTTTATTTTATAGAAAAAATCTTCTTTACTAAACGAAACGATATGTAGAGTTATAATTTGTTTATTTGTCTGTTATTTATTATAATAACAGAAGAAAATATTAGGTTATTTATATATTTTTAAGCGTAGCGAGCCGAAGGCGAGCGAAGCGTCTTTCTCCACAAATCGGGTTTTCGCGTGAAACCATACTCCTCCTAGACGGCTCGACCGATCTTGACCAAACTTGGCACGGTTATCAAGCACAGTGTGCTGAGTGTCTCTATGGGTCGAAAGTAGATGTCCGACGTACCATCGAGGAATAATCACGGAAAAACCAAATCAATGGAAAAGTCGTCTATTGTTGAATAGGCAAATCTCGCTACGCTTAAGTTTGGGTTGATTGCGAAGCTGGTAACCGTCCTAGTTATTTGTTTGTTTGATGCTTAAAGTACCTACAGGTATGTAGGTTTACTTGTGCGGGGTCCCCTCAAAAACAATTATTCATGAAATGTATAAATTTATATTTAAAATTATAGATGACACTGAAAATACATAAATCAGTATACATCGAATTAATTCGTGATTTTGCGTTAATATTCAGATAGATAGAAGAATTCACGAATTCTATCGTGAATTCTTTAGGCTCGTTCACGAACTGGAAAACTTATGTGCACACATGCTTTTTAAAGACGTTTAGTAATAATGGTATAAAGCCAATCTCACCTGCCCATGACATCCGAATGTTTTATCTCATAACAGAGACTCTTCTTTTCGACGGGAGGCTCAGGAGTCTGCTCGCCATCTTTACTGTCAGAGATATCCTCAATGATGTTCTCCTTGTTCCTTCCATCGGCTCCCTTGCCGCGCTTCTTTTGCTGAGGACACACACATTTGACAATATGAGCGTTTATTCTCTGTACGAACGTAAAATAGATTCAAGATAAATCTTACACAAAAAATACAACGCAACATTCGCCACGTAAACAAACGAGGTGATGGGAGACAGTTTTTTATGTGGTGAAATAGAGAAACGGTGAATATATTACGATGACGTCGGGGTTATGAATGAATATTCGCTAGGCGGTGTCTAGGTGTATTTCTGTTCCACTTGACTTGGCCATGCCAATGGCACGATCTAAAAATCCGTTTCATAACCCTGTCAATGATTTATATGACCGTGAAATGGGTTGGCGTGTTCAATGATGACGTGGTAATGTACTCATCAATGTTGTTATAATGATCTTCACATCATAAAGTCAATGAAGAAATCTACCCTCAAATTTCGGTAATGAGCTCCTGCTCGAGTAACTTCGACTCCTATCTAAATATATATGTGTATCATCTAACATCCACTGAATTTGGGTTTGACAGAACTCATTCCCACTATCTCCACTGGGGATATATGTGGTAGGGAGTGGGAGGTTCTATAGGACGTAAATTACTTTCGCTCTGGGCCATGAACATAGGTACAGCCAAAAAGATTTTGCCAACTATAGCTAGCTATTGAGAAACGTAAGTAATAGAACCTATTATATACATACAACCGGGGCAAAATCTCTATGAACGTCTCCAGACGTTCAACACAGAATCAGACTTAATTATATCGGTTATTGGATGCTTTTTGATGCATTTTTATACGGTACATACAATTGAAAATTCAAAACCTATTTTGGGTGGTACGGTCATGTTTTACCAGAAGGAATAGGCTCGCTCAATAGAATAATCACCATCCTTTAACTTAGTACCGACTTCAAGTAGCAGAATGCAGCGTTTATATTTATAAAGTTATTGTGTGCGGGTGTATGAGCAGCCCTCTACGTCACGGACTCGATGACGTAGGACGTACTCCAACTACTACTGAGCCAGTCAGTCTGTAACCGCGGCCAGTGTTCTTGCTCTTGAGGCGCGTTGAGCACTTAAATATGAGTGCTTTTTTTGGGTGAAGACTCGCGTCATCCTCACGTCCCGTCCCGTCCCGCTTTCCATACTCAAAAATGGATGGATAGATGAATGCATGGATAGAAGGAGAAGGGGGGGGGGGGAGGGACGAAGGGAGGGCGAGATGGATTCGAAAAATACACACGTAATTGTCCAAGTTCTCACTTCTATCGGCACTCCCGGAGTGCCTGCCTTTGTTTTGTATAACATGGAACGCAAAAGTTCTAAAGTTGGTAGAGCAGAATTTTCATAACTCATGCAGTTGTCACCCTGACACAAATTGAATTCCACACGGAACTTATGTCAATTGGTGGCTAATAAAGTAATATTATTATTGGAGACACTCGTGGCATATTGCAGTGGTATTCAGAGCAGGGACGAAAATAATTTAGGAGTATTGGTAATATTTATAGAAAAGATATAAATTCTTCATCAACTTCCAAATATATTTACTGGAAGATGTGTTGAAAGTGTTAAAAAATGCCACTACGCTACTGTCACGATATTGGGGGAGAACTGAACAAGCGGCAGAAGCAGTTAAGCCCGGGATACATATGTAGTTTCGAACGCCGCTGTGGCGACACACGCTGTTGCGAATTGTTTTTCCACTGCCTAACAGGTTCGAAAGCTCATGGAATCGAATGAAATAGTCGCTAAAGACGCTGTTTCGAAAAACATTTTCACTGCCTCATACGCTCGAATATAGTCACGGTATCGAAATCCTTTCCGGACTAGTGGTTCATGCATCGACTAGCAGATGAGGTTGAATTGGGCCTCAAAGGTGTTATTAGGGTCTTGTAAAACACCAAACACTCCCCTAGCTTTCTGCTACATTTTTTTTAAAACTGCTACTGGCTAAAACTAAACCTTAACTTTTAATGATTTTTCCAAAATACCCGCAAGCTGTCGACGTATCTATATATCGTCTCTCGCTCGTATAAATATATTGATAAAGTAATTTAGTTCGTGTTACATGAAAAGTAAATGTACATTGATATATTGTCACTACGACAGAATTAGAGCTATTGAGAAACGGTGAACAGAAACGATAAAGTATATTTTGAAATTGAAAATATTTAAGACGTGGTCGGGGCGAAGGCCTTATCACTAACTATGTCATTTGTTGTTACGAGGGGCGTTCAGAAAGTAAAGAGAATATGTATGTTAGAAGTTGAATAGGTTTTCTATTATTTTATTTTTCAACTCACTGATACTAGATGAAAAAATATAAAAAATTGCCTTCGTGCGGTCGGAGCCGCCCCGTCAGACCTCGGGCCCGACGGCGGGCGCGGGTCGGCGTACGGTTTTAGTTGTTTCGAATCCAACATAACTACCCCTGCTGTCCGGCGGGAGGGTATCCTGGGGGATTCAGGCACGAAAAAAGAAAAACAAACTATCTAATCGAAATAGAAAGTATAGATTAAAATTAAATATCTTAATTTTTTTGGTATTCAATTGCTCGTTTAACATTTTAAATTTTTTCACCTACAGCGTAGTGCCCGGTTGCCGGCCATAGACTAGCCTCCTACTACGCAACTGCTTCACTCTTTAGAGATATACTCAGCGGGTGTATCAATAACAACGAGAAGATTAACCGCATTCTATCGTATGCCGTATTACAATTTCATAAATACAAAAATCATTTGAAATTGTTTGAAAAATGAATAAATAAATATTCTAGGACATATTACACAGCGCCACCTACACTCAAACTAAGCAGAGCTTGTCATATGGGTTCTAGAAAGCGGATAATCATACTTAAATACTTTTTTTTTTGGAAAGATATACATATTATACATAGAAACACCCAGACCAATGCAAATTTACATATTTGCAATGAGCGGGACTCGAACCCGCGACCTTTGACTTAACAGTCGACTGCTCTACCGCTACGCCACAGAGGCGGTAAACAGATTTCAACACGGGGTTCAGTTTATTAATATGATAAGTTTATAATACAATCAACTGAATATACTTTTACAATTCATCTAATCGTAAAATAAAAAATAGTTTCGCGCTTCGTAGAGTGACAGTCATTCCATTAAAAGCAATCAGTGACAGAAAACATAATTTTTCTTATAATTGAGAATGTTTCAAATGTTGTGCAAACGATGTTTTTATGATGCACTGTGTCGTTTCAGAGAAAGATATCGCGTCGCTCACTTTCAGGCGCATATTACTAAGCGAAAAATCTTCCTTTCAGTAATAAATTATAGTAGTTTATAATATACATGATTGATTAAATAAATAAATAAATACTCTACGACATTCTACACAGCTGTTTCTAGACCCAAGGAAAGCATAGTTTAACTAGCTTGCGTTATGGGTTCCAAAATACTTATATACTTTTTTTTTGTAAATACATACATACATATTATACATAGAAACACCCAGACCAATGCAGATAGATATATTCATGCATACAATGAACATACTGAATGGGAATCGAAACCGCGCCCCTGTCGTAGCAGTCCAATGCACTACCGCTACGCCACAGAGGCCGTCATTATAACAAACTAGCTGTTGCCTGCGGCTTCTGATCCCGTTCCCGCAACCCATGGGAACCTATTCCCGGGATAAAAAGTATCACATGTGTTATTCCGGACTATAATCTATCCCTGTATCAAATTTCAGCCAAATCCGTTCAGCCGTTTTTGCGTGTAAGAGCAACAAAGATACATACATACATACTCACAAACTTTCACGTTTATAATATTAAGTATTAAGTATGATATCATAAAATTCATATATGTATTTACCATAGTTGTGCCGTTCGTGCGTCACAATAAACCTACGAAAACCGTCACCGGTCACCTACTTAAAGCTCCTTCTTAGAAAGCCTGTTTTGCATAATCATATAACTTATAGCTTTCTAGAATAATCTGTAAGAATAAAACATGTATAATTGAACATTGCGCTAGCAAGTTATGCAATAAATAGAGGCACAAATAAAGCACTCTGATTGGAAATATTAGGCAGAATATTGTTAGTATGTTGTTGTGTTTCCCAAGTCAGTTTATTTATTATAGAAATAGCGATGATGTTGGCAGGCAAGTACTTAATCCTATTAGGAAATAATTAATTACAAAGTTGTAAAAAACATGTTGTATACCTACTTGTTTAGGGTTCCGTACCTTAAAAGGAAAAAACGGAACCCTTATAGGATCACTTCGTTGTCAGGCTGTCTATCTGTGAAGACATTTGTGCCAGGAATGCGTGGACGCATCAAGTTGAAATTCATAACAAATACACAAGTATGCAACGCCTTGAAACTGTTCTAGTTCCATGCACTCAAAGATACAGTTGTTTAGCAATAGCAAATTAACCAAAAGGCATCAAAACCCAAACCAAGTTCTTCCCGTTGTACGAGGGATATGCTCTATGGGCAACCTTACACCCCGGCGTTCTAAGACCCGAGACGGCGTGCGGTTTTAGTCGGTTCAAGCCCGACAAAACCGCCCACGCTGGCCGGGGGGGGGGGTATCCGAAGGGATATCCGCACGAAAAAAAAAGGGTACTTCCCGTTGACCTAGAATCGTGACATGTTGCAAGCAGCAAAGTCTTATAGCACAAGTAAAGGGAATAGTCTGAAAATCATAAATATATAAGTTATCTTTGGTTGGTTTCAGTACTAGCTAATTCCCGCGGCTTCGCCCGCGCGAATGTTGGTTAATGATTTTGGTCCTATCTCCGGTTCTACATAACCAATTGCAATTGAACATACGGCGAATTATTGGTCTGATCAAGACGTTTCTAATAAGAAAATACAGCATCAAAATACGTCCAGTAGTTTTTGCGTCCATCGCGTACAAATATACAAACAGATAAATAGGCAAACAGACAAGTATTCCAAAACAAAACTGTTGTGTTCAGAATCGTTCATTTAACATATCCCAAGTTTTTTTATATGTCCAATATAAAGACACCACGAGAATGATGTTACAAGAATTGAAAAGGGTGTGCTAAGGTGGTTTGGAACGAATGAGTACTGAGCGAATGACACACCAAGTATATAAGGCAGATGTAAGTGGGCAGGCAAGCCGGGGTCGACCTCGCAGAACACACACTGATGAATTTAATGAGGTTTTGAAAAAAGGGCAGGTCAAAAGCACTCGAAACCGGTGGGCTTGCATGATAGGTTTAATTGCAGTGAAGGAAGCTCGTGAAGTATGTAAGGACGGAAGCAGATGGCGGGTTGTTGTCTCTGCCTACCCTGGAGGGAAAAAGGCGTGAGTATATCTATGTATGTATGTAACTAATTAACAATTTTATAGTAGTATAGACAGAAAATAGATAGAAGTCGGGTTAGTGATACCATATATTCTGTCGTGGTACCGTTTATAATTCAAGAACGGGTGGACCTATTTTCATGATCTTAGTAATTTAGACTTATCCACCCCGGCCAGCGGGGGTAGCTATCTCCGACTCGAACCGACCAAAACTGCACGCCGTCTCGGGATGTAAGGTGGCCCAATAAAGCAATTTCCTCGCACCCCGGCTGACCCTGGGCCTTCTATGCCTTTGGGATGGCCCCCTCGAGATACTGTGCCTATACTAGCAATTAGGATAATTAAAAATATGAGACATTCACAAAATAAATCCAGCTGATAAGGTAACCAACATAACTTGATACTAAGTGGAAATAAGTTTTATTCTATGAGGTGTGTGCCCTTTTTTTTTCGTGCGTAAATCCCTTCGGATACCCCCCCGCCGGCCAGCGGGGGCGGTTATGTCGGGCTTGAACCGACTAAAACCGCACGCCGTCTCGGGTCTTCAGACGCCGGGGTGTAAGGTTACCCATAGATCCACCATCTAACCACTAACAGCATCGCTCATCCTGTCTCCTCTGAAAGCAGAGGAGTAAGGAGAGCGATGTGTTCCCGCCACGTTGGGTATTGGCCGACGATCAATGCCAACCCTATGAAGGGTTGAAGGGGAAGCCATTGACCGCCGCCCAGGGTGTACCGGCCGCTCCGATTCCGTTCCCCCCGGACTGCAGCGGGATCGGAATCGGAGCGACACTCGAGGAGGTTACCCAACACACACCCCGTTACCCAACACACACCTCATGAGGTGTGTGCCCGGGGCGACTGGGGATGGAACTCGAGACCTCGTCTCGGCAGTCCGTTACGTACACCACTGGGCTCGCCCCCTATTACATTGGGACCTAAACATAACTGGCGAATCGTGGGTGTGTAAGACACCTCTAACTATAAATAAAGGCGTGGAGTTATGGTATGTTACTTATTCTATATAAACTAGAGAAAATCATACATTATCTGAAGAACAACAAAAATATAGACACGCAAGTAAACACGAGCGAACTGCAGGATATAATAATGTTATTGTTGGCAGTGTATTTAACCAGTTTAGAAATAACTGGCGACGATTGTTCGCGCTCGCTTGGATACGGTTTAATTCCTAACCACATTGTTTGCAACACTCGTTTAAATCTATATCTAGTCTAACTAGATTTATTATGCTATTAAGTAGCAAACTAGCACATGGCCCTACTGGTGGTAAGCGGCTAGCATAGCCTATGAACGCTTATGACATCAGATACGTCAATCGAGCACGGCCAGGTCACACGCTAGGGATTTCCGCACGATAAAAAAAAAAAAAAAAAAAAAGGTCACACGCTGCTAGGCAGGTGGACTGTCGAGGTTCCTGGGGATTTCCTTCCTAAATGTCACCCTGATGCCCGGCAATAGGGCCTACGCTACAGTTAACGGAATATCCGTCGCGGATTTTACGAGTCGGAACGTCAATACATTGTATTATTAAACCATCTCTGTGGTGTTGCGGTAGTGCGTTTGACTGCTAAGTCAGAGGTCGCGGGTTCGGTTCCCGCTCAGCGTAAATATGTAAATTTGCATTGGTCTGGGTGTTTCTATGTATAATATTGCTATAAGCGAGAACAGCTTTTTGACGTTTGGGAGGATCGACATAAGATCGAGACTAGATTGAGACTAAATTTTGAACATCTTTTTATTAAAAGAATTTGCCCTCTGTGTAACGAAATATTAGTTTCGCGTGTGAAACAATATGTTGCAAATGTCAAACGACTGCCTATGGCAAATGTAACGTTAAAATGTGTTTGTGGAATTGTGACTGAACGAGAATCCGTCACGTGTAATAGACAGGGTTTATGTTCGCTGCATAGATATAAATATGATAATAGACAAAATGAAGTCAGTTTTATGGATCGTACCAATGTTTATGAAGCATTTCACATTCACTAACGATTTTTCTAAGAAAATAATTTTAAACTTGCCGGGACATAGCGTGGCGTGTTTCTTTATAATTTACGTACGCATCAGAGGAATAAAAATTGTCCGTTAAAAATAACAACGTGTTAAACAACGAAACAAGTTTGTCTTTCACAGCTATCTCGAGTTATAATCAAGAAGATATATTTCGCTAGTTCATAAATTATTAGAAGTGATGTTGGTTATTTTCATATAACATATAAAATGTCATAAGGGCCACAACATTGAAGAAGCGATGTATATTTATATATTTATATATAAGTCGGATATGTATAACGTGAAATTGGTGAGAAATGCCCAAATTTACTCGTTTGAAGAAGGGTAGGTACCTCACTGTCCTGCAAGGTACTAATATTCTTAGTTTTTAAGATAAAAGCCTTATGTACGGATATACAGAACAAATAGCTAAAATGTATATCTTTACTTTTGCAACTTTCTACTATATTTACCCTGGCGGGTAACGTTTTAAGAGACTTGTTCGTCATCCTTGACCCGTTCGTTCATTCGTTCGTGTAAACTACAAATACAAATCAATATACAGAAATATAAGACGCTCCGCATGGATTAGAGAGGGAAGAAGTCGTTAGGAACCCCAGCAGACAATCACTATCAATCATAACGCAAGTAGTCTTAGCGTAAGAGCAAGAAGCAACACCCCATCCGTTTAGAAACTTGTTCGTCATCCTTTACCCGTTCGTTCATTCGCTCGTGTGAACTACAAATACAAATCAATATACAGAAATATAAGACGCTCCGCATGGATTAGAGAGGAAAGAAGTCCTTAGGAACCCCAGCAGACAATCACTAACAACCATAACGCAAGTAGTCTTAGCGTTAAGAGCAAGAAGCAACACCCCGTCCGTTTAGAAACTTGTTCGTCATCCTTGACCCGTTCGTTCATTCGCTCGTGTAAACTACAAATACAAATCAATATACCTGCAGAAATATAAGTCGCTCCGCATGGATTAGAGAGCAAAGAAGTCCTTGGGAACCCCAGCAGACAATGACTATCAATCATAACGCAAGTCGTTTTAGCGTAAAGAGCAAGAAGCAACCTCAGCCTTTTCGAAAATCCTGGGCCTTGATAACACGACGGGCAGCTCTACCCTTCGCTCTCAGGCCTGCGCTCATGGAGGCCAGAGATTGTTTATCACGCCCAGCACCTGTTGCATCTTCTGGCACAGAAGTTCGTATGGCAACCGGGACCGATGGTGTAACAGGCTCTCCGAGGCACAGATGGGTCTAAATGATAATAAGAATGGTCACCTGGTGTTGTGAGTTTTGTACAATCCGTTTTGATTTTATATTCCGTGTATGCATATTCCGTGTATTTTGGTTCAAAAAAAATTGCGAATGAATTTCAAATCAAAACTTCACTCAAACAATAGTTAGGTATAGATGAGAAACTTTAGTAATGGCGTGCCAAAGTCGTCAAATATAATTTTAATCGCGAAGCGGTGGCATCTTGCCAGAGCCCCGATAATCTCATTAAGCTGTAGTGTATTGTGAACATTCTTTTATCATTTGCCGCACTGTACCTACATACTGGCCGGAGTATTTAATTTAAGACAATTTGTAATGCAATGGAACTATAAGTAAATAAATAAATAAAATATTCTATGACATTCTACACAGCGCTTTCTAGACCCAAAGTAAACATGGTTTAACTAGCTTGTGTTATGGGTTCCAGAATGCGGATAAACATACTTATATACTTTTTTTTTTGTAAATACATACATATTATACAACTATGTCTAAATATTATCAAAAAGCAATGTTTAAAAATGATTGTAAAGTCATTAATTGTTTCTGTAGTCCGCAAGAATTACGGTAGATGGCTCCAGCGCTGCCCCAAGACGTATATAACAATAGGAGTATTTCGAATATCTGGGACGTGTCCAGGTAGCTCAGTTAGTCAGAGCATTCCCCCTGTAAGGAACTGGTCACAGGTTCAAGTCCCGTCCTGGATGTTCTCTTTTTCCGAACTAAATCTACAGGATAAGAAAATCAATATAATACCAAGCTTCTCCCGGTTGCATTCAAAGTTTTCACTTCGGAGCCCAGGGTTCGCTGACATACGCTTTCTCCTGCTGATAAGCCACATCATCATCTTGACTTATGCACGAGCGACTACCGTCTGCCCTCCTAAACTCGAGAGAAAAACCTGAGCCAGGGCCTTGTCCGTTGGGGGTAGCGGGTGAGGCCGCCTGTCACCCCAGCAGAAGCAGGCCGGGACGGTGGGGCGACTAGCGCCCCATCCCCAAACCGGGGCAACACGGGGACACCGTGGTTCCCAAACCCGAGGCGGCCATCTCGAAACCGGAGATGGCCCAGGGTCAGTCGGGGTCCGAGGGATATGTTCTATAATAATAATAAACATAACATAACATAACAATGGATGCGAAAGAGGGATGGGTGAAAGTGGAGAAGATCAGGAAGGCAAAAGACAAGCAAATAATAATGGGGTGCAGGACTATCGACGAAAGATAAAAAATTAAGGAGAGGCTCGAACAAGAGGGTGGTCGCTTCGTCGTCGAGGATATCCGGAACAAGGATCCCCTTCTGATTTTGAAGGGCGTACTGAAGGAGCATAGCGATGAGGAGCTTCTGCGCGCCCTTCGAAATCAGAATGGGGGACTGTTCGAGGGCCTTGACGATGAGGAGAGCCGCGTAGCCATCCGTTACAAAAAGAGGGCACGAGACTCTAACTGCCACCACGTGGTCATTAGCGTGGCGCCGAGGGTTTGGACGAGGGCGACGGAGGTGAGGCGACTGTACATAGATCTCCAGCGAGTCGTAGTAGAGGACCAGTCGCCCCTCGTCCAGTGCACTCGCTGCCTGGGCTATGGCCACGGGAAAAAGTACTGCACTAGTGAGGTGACGGCAGACCTCTGCATGAACTGCGGAGAGCATCCTCACTACAAGGACGAGGAATGTCCGAGGGAAAACTTTCGCCCCTGCTGTATAAACTGTTATCGAGCCACTAACAAAAAGGAGTATCACAATGCCTTTGATACTCACTGCCCAGTTAGAATGAAGTGGGACGCGGTGGCCAGAGCATCGGTAGCATATAGCTAAAAATACTCTGGACACTGTGCATGGCTTCAGAATGAGTATAAAATAAAAACCAACCTTAGTATTAAATACCTTCAATCAAGGAACACAGGCTATGTGAATAATAATATTTAATATTATATATTACATAAAATTGGGAAACAAATATTTACTAAGGGACCTCCATCCAAACAAAAAATGCTTACTAGGCCAAAAAACTTTTAATAAAAAACACAAACGCACACCTTACAATAAACTCCCATCATCATTGGATACACGCCACACCATTAAAAACACATAATAATTTACATCAAAATTCTTTTTAACACATCGGGCATTCTGTATCTTATATATAGATAAAATGCAGAATAAACCAATAGGCAACAAGTACGCACACGAACACAAACTAGCACAAACAATCTAAACAATTAAACCAAAACCCAGACATCTAGTACACAAGATATTCTAAATTAACCAACTAAAACAATATTAAATGATTCTGCAAACAAATTCTAATAAATCATTAAATAGCTAAAAAACCCGGAATAAACATCACTAAAACACAAATTAAATTAAACTAATTAAATAAATGTAAGTTGATTAAATTTTTCCTTTCTAAACTATCATGATATTCGTATCTTCTTCTATTAAATAAATAAAAATCTAAGATCTTCCCTCTTCTTCTATGTATTTATAAGATAAGCGTATGTACAAAATATCCTATTTAACCCTATTATTTAATGTAATATACAAAAAACATTTGAGAAAATTTTCCTTGGGAAAATCAGACCAAGCTGCATCTAAGTAGTACTTTAGACTCCTTAATTATCTACTTATCATTATTACCATAAGTACCATACAACATAATTATATAATCTTACAACTACATATATAAATAACTATAACTATTATTATATATATCATTACTATTATAATATAATTACCACACAACATATATAACCTTATAACTACATATAAAATAACTATAACTATATAAATTACGGCATATTATATATATTACCAGTATATTTATTTTCACAAATATTTATGTATTTATGTATTGCCACACCAATCTGTGACTGTCAAGCGATAAATGAGCTACTCATGTACGCCTGGCAGTCAACATCTTTCTCTTCATAAATAAATCTTTAACACACCTATAAAAATAAATAAATAAAAAGGATCCTGCTCTCCATGGCAGGAGAACTCCTGAAGAGTCTTGCTAGAATATTGATTCTAGCGGGACTTCACAAAAAAAAAAAAAAAAACATAACATAAACTCACGCCTATATCCCCGAAGGGGTAGGCAGAGGTGCTAGCACCCACATTTCGCCAGTTTATGTTTAGGTCCCAATGTAATAGGTGGCGAGCCTATTGCCATTAACCGGGCACTTAGAAACCTGCGATAAATACACACATAACTTCGAAAAGCATCGAAAAGTCATTGGTGTGTGCCGTGGTAAAACCTGGGATCGAACCCGAGACCTCGTCTCAGCAGTCCATTACCCATACCACTAGGCTACCGCTACCGTTAATAATAATAATAATAATCTTTATTGACAAAAAGATACATTTAACATTTGAGAATCCCTGGGCAACCTTACACCCCGGCGTCTGTAGACCCGAGACGGCGTGCGGTTTTAGTCGGTTCAAGCCCGACATAACGGGTATCCGAAGGGATTTCCGCACGAAAAAAAATGGGCCTTGTCCGTTAATCAGTAGGTGTACCGGATGGCAGGTAAGCATACCTCGGACCTCGAAGATCTTGGTATTGCCCCATACACCTGGGGATCTATGTAAATATAGGTAAATCTACATCATAATCTTAGTACACATTTCGATCGTAGTAATTGCGATCGAATCCAATAAAACTGATTAATCATGACTAGTTAGTTTCAAATGAATGTGATTTTATTCAATCATTGAGTTAAACGTCATAAACATTATTATTAGTGCACATTTCGATCGTAGTAATTGCGATCGAATTAAATTAAACTGGGTAATCACGACTAGTTAGTTTCAAATGATTTTGATTTGATTCAATGATTGAGTTAAAAGTCATAACGAAATAGTTCACTTTAAATGTTTGTTATTTGATAATCCGCTGTCGACTTGTTGCAGATGTTCACAAAACAAAACAATTTGTTGTATTCATAACTAACGGCTTCTCGTGGAAGCTCACTTAAGTTCTATCCACACACATTAGGGCTGTTCCCGAAACGTGTCAAGACCGAGCATCCGGGTCCCGTAGTCGACCCGCGCATGACGTGTTTGAACGACTTCATATAAAATGTACACAACTATATTTTTTTGAGCCCGTGACGGGGCGCGGCCAGTCCACAGCCCGATCACGACTCTGATGTGTTGTTAGACCTTTATACTTCTATCTAAGAATTGAATAATATGAGAATATACATATCGTAGCGCTTTATATCAACCGCAGAAGTTTCATGTGTAGAATTCGAGCAACCCGTTATCTCTTAAATTTAATCGGAAAAACTGATCATTTAGGATCAGACTTGAACTAGTGACGTCCCTTTCTAGAGCAAATACTTTAACTGAGCTACCTGGACCAGTCCTGGATAGTTGACATACACCTTAAGGCGATGTAGAATCCATTTACAGAAATTCTTACAAACTCACATATACAAGATATGAATTAAAATATATACAAAAAAAAAAAGTATCTACAACGCTTAATACAAGCTACTTGTAGTTGCGCTACGCTAACTTTAGGTCTAGACAGCGCAGTTTAGAATATTCTTCTAAACTAAACTTCAAAACATTACACTCCATTTTTGGGCAGCCATGTCAACCAACCCATTAATACGGCCTCTGTGGCGTAGCGGTAGTGCATTCGACTGCTATGACGGGGGCGCGGGTTCGATTCCCGCTCAGTGCAAATATTTATATGCATGAATATGTCTATTTGCATTGGTCTGGGTATTTCTATGTATAATATGTATGTATTTACAAAAAAAAAAAGTAAAGTATGTTTATCCGCATTCTGGAACCCATAACACAAGCTAGTTAAAACTATGCTTCCTTTGGGTCTAGAAAGCGCTGTGTAGAATGTCGTAGAATATTTATTTATTTATTATTTATTTATTATTTAATACGATGCCTGACCTGGGAGTAGAACTTGGTATCTCTCTCACAGCAGTAGTTAGCAATCACTGTGGCAATCTTAACACAAAATTCAGATGAGATGATCAGGAAGCTGTTCTAGTATAAACTGTTGTAAGTCTTCATTATCTGGTAGCCATGGTATAATTAGCTGCCGCTACAAGTTTGTCTGTCAATGGGTGGTGGCGGGCGATGACAGCCCGTCAGCTGAGCGAGTAGCGACTAATATGAGTTGTCGAGTTAACACACCTCAAGTGAAAATATCCATAAGCATAATTTGCTTGCTTAGGTAATGAAGAAGGAGTAGAGAAATTCCTGCTTCTATTCCTATTTTAACCCCCGACGTAAAAAACGACAGGAGGGTTATAAGTGTCACAGGGTGCCTCAGGGTGACTGTAGCATCGTAGCTCCCGAACGTATAAACTGATTCTGATGCGGATTTTTTAGTTTGAAAGCCGATTTCATTAAGACGGTTCTTGGTTATGAATAAATTTGTATCGTGGGTTTTTTAATATTTAATTTAATGTATGAACGGTTGCTCGAGTCGGATACAAAAATAATCAAAATCAGCCTTATCTCAATGGGATCAATTGGCATGTCGCAATAGGCATAAACATAAGCCTCTTTCAATAGGCGCCACCGCACCCACCGCCTTCCGCATCCAGTCTATCCCAGGTACCTTTTTTAGGGCGTCAGTTCATCTTTCTGGGGGGCGTCCCACTTTCTGTTTGCTGATTCGCGGTCTCCATTTTAGGACTCAAAGGAACAAAGCCTACTTAAACGCACAACCAAATCTGTAGTTCGCTCATTAGTGTGATCCATTTGTTTATTAAAAAATACAACAGTTTCAGTGTTTCAGTGTTTAAATAAATTAAATCTCCTCTCTTCATCCGAGCGCCAATAACGATCCTATCCAAATTTTTAACTAGTTTTTTTTAGCTTATACGGTAGCTACTGCCGCCTAACTCCCAACCGTAAGATTAAAATCTGCGCTGGAGTCTCGTCTGTCAATCAGCACTTGTGCCGACTTCTATATCAGATTGGCTTGGTCTTCAAATATCTTAGCGGGGATTGTTAAATCTATATCTACTATTATAAAATTGTAAATTAGTTTGTCTGTACATTGGAGACATTTAAAAATAAGGCAGTCGCGGGCCTGATGCCCGCGACTGCCTTATTTTGCCTACTAATAACAGATTTTCATAATACCTTTTTTTTCTTTTTTTTTTCGTGCGGAAATCCCCTCGGATACCCCCCCGCCGGCCAGCGGGGGCGGTTATGTCGGGCTTGAACCGACTAAAACCGCACGCCGTCTCGGGTCTGCAGACGCCGGGGTGTAAGGTTGCCCATAGAGCATATCCCTCGCACCCCGACTGACCCTGGGCCATCTCCGGTTTCGAGATGGCCCCCTCGGGTTTGGGAACCACGGTGTCCCCGTCTTGCCCCGGTTTGGGGGAGGGGCGCTAGTCGCCCCACCGTCCCGGCCTGCTTCTGCTGGGGTGACAGGCGGCCTCACCTGCCACCCCCAGGCCTGCGCTCATGGAGGACGGAGGTCGTTAAGCGACCTCCGGCGCCTGAGTCGCCTGCGACGCGAGGCGAGCGTGTTGCGGGCTCGGCGGGCCGGGAGGGTTCTGAACCTCTCCCGGGCGCGCTCCGCACCATTGCCGCAATCATGCTGCCGAGCGAGAGGACTCCCACCCCGATGGCTGCCACGAGGTCACGCCTCGGCACCTCCCACGCCGGGCAGTCCGCCAGCGTGTGCAGCCCTGAGTCCTCGCTCGCGTAGATTTTCATAATACCTAGCACATCTATCAGTTAATGAAATCTATATGCCAAACAGACTTTATAGACGTGTGTCGTACGTCAAATACGACACGGGGATCGACGTGGCGTCTGACACATGCGCCGGAGTTGTGCCAAGTATCACTGAACACCGCAGAACAATACCTACGGCATCAGTTTACTGCACAGCTGATTGTCTAAGAGCATACGTGGCATTGGTAACTTGATAAGTTCAGAGACTATATTTTTTTTAATCATCATCACAGCTAGATCCAAAGCACGGGTCAAGCTTCCGCTTTTTCTCTAAATTTGTCTTATCTTGACTTTTGCGGGAGCAAAACCTACGCCAGAACGGCACATATACCGTAATTTTTTAATTCTCAAGCGGCCATAGTTCAGTGGCGTACGTAACGGACTGCTGAGACTAGGGCTCGAGTTCGATCCCCAGCCGCTCCGGGCTTACTTTTTGAGACCTGGACAATTAGTGCGCATAGAGATTTGATTATGAAACTAAAATAAGGTCGACAGTCTGGAAATGACGTCTCACGTCAGGCTGCCAAATCCTAACGTTACGACACGGTAATTAAATAATGTACGCTGTTGTTGTATATTTAGTTATGCCTGTGCTAGCAGACGACGTGGCGGGGCTCGCTGGTTTCACAGATGATAGGAATCGGTAGTGTGGGGTGCTTGGTTGGGGACCTCCACGCGGTGCACCCTGGGCAACGGAGACAGCAGCGCCTCTCTCCTAGGGTGGGAGAGACGCTGCCGCCTACGGCCAACTCAGACCGAGGTGAGGACGGCCCTGTTGAGGGCTGTTCGGAAGCTTTCCACGTGTCCCTCTGATTAGCAGATGGCACAGTGGAGATCAAGTAAGGGGGCTATCTCGAAACCGGAGATGGCCCAGGGTCAGTCGGGGTGCGAGGGATATGCTCTATGGGTAACCTTACACCCCGGCGTCTTAAGACCCGAGACGGCGTGCGGTTTTAGTCGGTTCAAGCCCGACATAACCGCCCCCGCTGGCCGGCGGGGGGGTATCCGAAGGGATTTCCGCACGAAAAAAAAAAAAAAAAGGGATCGGTAGTTACTCACATCGTACTTACGATGATTAGTGGATAACTGACAAATCGATTTTCTATTTTTTTTAAGTTAGACGTCATCTCTTCGTGTCTGAACCATCTAAGCATCCCTGTCTCTGTTTTGATCACTATATCTTCTACCATACCACAACGTTCCCTTACCACGCTGTTGCTCACTTGTTCCATCATTGTCACACCAGTTATACTTCGCAGTTACATTGGAGATATTTAAAAAAAAAAAACCTTGGGTTAACGTTAAATGAACGATTCAGAATACAAAAGATATTGTATTATCGTTCATCTGTTTGTTTGCGATGGACGCAAAAACTAGGGAACGGATTTTGATGCGGTATTTATATTGGACAGGCATTGGTCAGATTCAAAATTTGCTGTATATTTAATTGCAATTGGTTAAGTAGAACCGGAGATGTGATCAAAAAACCATAAACGACCTCCGCGCGGGCGGTATCAGCTAGTAGGAGATAAAAAGCTTAAATTGCAAGTGAAATTCTTTTAATTTGAAATGCGTATTGGAAATCAAGTTGAATGGTTACACCCAATTCCCTTCAAATTCAACTAAAATCGAACCCGCAACCTTTGACGAAGCCGAATGCTCTATCGCCACGCCAAGCGCCACACGGGTTCTCATGTTCTACAACTGAACAACTGAATTACACAGAAAAGGTAAGAGCCATAAGGCGTAACGCATAATTTCGACCCCTTTGCCTTTTGCCTTTGTTATATACTTCACGCCTTAGTCGTAAAGGAATCCGAGTTGATATTTCGATTTCTCTCAAACAGCAAACGAATCTGTTTAACGACGGCTCACATGTTACGCGATACGTCTGACAGATGTTTCATACATATTTTTAATGCTTTCGTTAAATGTAGCGATGCCATAAACTTATTTATTTGTAAATTGAAAATACATCGTATCCCACGGAATTGGGTCATAAACATTTCATGTCATACCAACATCATTTGCAGCGGAATAGAATCATTGTTTAGTTTGTCTTTACTCAAATTGAGTTTAATCTACTCTTACCTATCTTTTGGATCAAGGGTGGGTACTTTTTGTATTGTCCACTTTCGAGCCCAGGGTCACTCTTCGATTTTTCCTCCTCTACTTCGCATGATTTTCGTCAGACAGTAGGCTCGCATTAGTGTGAAAAAATAACCAGTGGCTTTCCTGCAGTCAGCCTGTGATATCGCAGGCATAAAAGTTGTCGCAAATGTAGGAGTTCCTCACGCGATCCTTAAACGTGTACATGCTCATCCACCGCAGTATATGCATCCCCGTGACACGCAGCTTCTGCTTATACCCGCCATGTTTCATAGCCATGTAAAAGGATGACAGTTTTACAGAATTGTGCTCAGTACTGTACAGTAAGAGACTGTTGTAAATAATATACGTTCGACTGAATAATATTTTTGTATTTAAAATAACTGTTGCCAAGATTTCACTATTTGTTTGTTTGAAAAATCAACACTACCATGCGGTAATGTTTGTTTATTTTCTCCTAGTCTTTGCCTGCGGCTACACTCACTTTAAATAGATTCTAATCTAACGAACAAATACCTAAATAGATCAAGTCTACATGATATTGTCGTAAGTTTACACGAATGTCACACATTGAAATAAAACTAATTTTTTAACGGATTCTATCGCGATTTATTTGATGTTATTTTATATTTTACATTGATCCCGAGGTTTTCGTTGCTTTTCAGCAGCCATGTATGTATGTGAAAACGTGCAACAGGTAACCAAACATTACTTAATATTTAATAAACCACAGATACTCGCCAAAGAAAATCGATTTCTACCTAGGACGCTCCGCGAAGCTATTGAATTTTTTTTTTTTTAATATTTAGGACACGTCAATTTGATTACACCTCGCCTAATGGTAAGCTGAAGGTAAAGTCTCAGGAAAGAGGGTCATCATTACATACACGTGTCATGTTAACAATGGTGGCACTCAGCTTAACGGCCTCATCAGAAGAGGATTGGTCGTCGCACCACCGCGTGACACCCACCGGTCCCACTAGTGCTAAGACCACAATCCCCCTGCCCGGCTATGCACTTGCTGACCCCTGAACGCAATCAAACCGAAATTGGATTACTATGGAGGGTTTTTCGCAATCGTGCACGGTGGTACCTACCCGGCCGAATTTTGTGACAAATTTGTGCCATCAAATTTCTACCACCAGTGAATTAAAAAACATCCTAATTTTAATGGTTGGAATCAAGTCTAATTAAGGCGTAAAAGCGTAACAAACAAACTTACTTTCAAATTTAATAAAACGAGTTAGGATTTCAATGAAATACAAAAATCCAAGAAAAAAATAATCTCGGATTTCGTTTCTACATCACAATAAAATTGATGGAGCATCAACAAATACTCAACTACATACTTTGAAATAAAAAATTAGTATCCGCGCACGTGTTTAAGCTGTGTAACTGTGTCGGGACACGAGATAATTTCATGTGCAATTTTTGTTATAAACATATATAACAGTGGTGCATTGCCAGACTGTCTGCCCACAGAAATAGACGTACTTGTTATCTTAAAACCCCAAGGGCTAATTGGATAAATGCTGCCAAAAGTATGACACTATATTTAGCTGGTTTCACGTAACGGCCTGGATTATGGAGTATTTCTGTTATAGCTTCATTGTTGGTTGTTTCACGGGTAATATCATTTATTGCCGTAGCTGGAAATAGAAGCCCAAGGGAAGGTTGGCGTTATGCATGGTTTGGTTCAATGACTGTAATTGTATTGAATTGCCGATTGCGATGCGATTTACCTTGTTAGACCGATGGAAGTTTAGACTGCTATCTAATTTAGATATAATGTGCGCTAGTAGTGTAGGACGCCCTCTGGCCAGGTGGGATGATGACTGCGGGCAGATGCTGGATGCGGCAAGCTGAAGACAGGGCGCTAAGGCGCTCATTAGGGGAGACCTGTCCAGCAGTGGACTAGAGTAGGTTGATGATGATGATGATGTGGGCTCTAGAGGTGAAATAGACTCGTGACGGCAGTATTATCTACCTTTTTTTTTTGTGCGGAAATCCCTTCGGATACCCCCCCGCCGACCAGCGGGGCCGAGTACGTCGGGCTTGAACCGGCTAAAACCGTACGCCGTCTCGGGTCTACACGCGCCGGGGTGTAAGGTTACCCATAGAGCATTTCCCTCGCACTCCGACTGACCATGGGCCATTCGCAGTGTCCCCTCCGATAAGAGCAGAGGGGTACCTGGAGCGACCACCCCCCCCCGCGGGCCTTGCAGGCCCGCCATACCCCGACCCCCTCGTGCAATGGGGTCAGCTGGCCCTGAAAAGGGCCGGTTGGTCAGACTCTTGGCCGTTGACGTTGACGCCAGCTACTCCAGAGGAGCAATCAATGATGCGTCATCGCCCAAGTTGCCCAGGGTGCACCAAACTTGGAGGTAATCCAACCAGACGCACTCCAGTATTATCTACCTACTGTGTTTATCGATATTACAGTTATCATCATTATCTTAGCGAGCAATAACGCTGGAATTTAACGACAAGAGTGCCGAGTGATTCCAGTTGCTTTCAAAGCTTCAACTTCAAAGCCCGGTGTCGTTCTTCGATTTTTCCTCCTCCACTTCGCATGGTTTTCGGTGTCCCTGATAGTCAGACCATAGGCTCGCATTAGTATGCAAACGTAACCATGCTAGGTGGCTTTTATGTCCGCGATATCGCTGTCAGACTGCAGGAAGTCTGACTGCGATATCGCGGACATAAGGGTTGTCGCGCTATAAAGTAAACTGTGTGTAACATAAAAGAGTTTTTTTTATATGGCGCGATAGTAAGCTGAAAGTGAAATCTCAAGAATCAAGGCCACCATTATAGATGCTTGTATTGAATAGATCTTCTACAGATCACTTTAATAGACTAATCTAGATGTTAAATAAATCAGGGCAATTCGTCTACGTGTAGTGCTCGGGACATTGATGGATAGATGGGCGGACACGCTCCGGGATGGATTAGACAAGACTGACTCGAGCATATTATTATTTTTCACATTGTATATTTATTTTGTATATACAAAATTGTACCATTATCACTACGCCTAGCAAATAACAGTAAGAATCCGCTGGACATGTATTCATAAAGATTCAGAACTTAGAGGGACTGCTGCGACGAGTGACGTTCCTGATAACGTCACTCGTGCAGCCCGGGACCAGAAACCCCTTTCTGGTATCCGGCACCCTCCCCCGCTGGCCGGCGGGAGTGTATCAGAAGGGATTTCCGCAAGGCAAAAAAAAGATACACCCAACATGAACAGGTGAGTTTACGAAAAATCTTCAGAATTTAAGTCATGTGTTGAGACATGAATCAAATTATGCAGAAAAATAATGCGGCTACCACACGAGTATGTAATTTGCCCCCGAGCCAACAGCAGCGTGCCGGCCACCACCGGTATTTGGCACCAATGACGGCGCTGGCACGGAGCGACGGCATTATGAACTGATTGATGATATATTGTTACTTTTCAAGATTTTGATAATGCCAGACCGTTTCACAAGTCAATGTGTTTGTTGAGCTGAGAGTGAGACGAAGTCGAGCGAAAGCTCCTTTCACTCCACTAAATGTATTTCGTTTGTGTCCCTCTAGCGCCTAGACCCTTCCACCGATTTTAATGATTTTTAGCATAATCATAGATGATAGTGATGTGACGGACATAAGCTACACAAATTTAAATTATGAAGTACCACGTAGGAATGATCACCGAGCAAAAAATTTAAAAGCTGATTTCTCAAAAACCACAATTAGTAAAATCTAAGTTTAAGCGCCAAAACGTAGCCTAAAACCATAAATACCGATTAAAAAAAGAAAACTGAAAATCGGACAAGACACGGAGGAATAATCACCGAACAAAAAATTCTAAACCTGATTTCTCATCATCATCAACCAATTCTAGTCCACTGCTGGACATAGGTCTCCCCTAATTCTGGATTTCTCAAAAACTACAATTTGCATAACCTGAATTTCGGCGCCAAAATCAGGTCCATGTATGAGCATCATGAGCATGTACGGATCAGAAAAAGAAAACTTGGATTCGGATGTACCATTGAGGAATAATCACTGAAAAAAACAATTGGGTTGCAACAATTAAGATCAACAATTGAATCGACCTGCGCGTGAAATCACAAAATTCCGGGCGAACTCTGTAATTTTTTATCTCAGCTCAACATTGCAGGCCTTGGGGACCTAATATATTTGGAGAATCTACAAACATTTAGGTGTACAGGACCCTACTAACTTCTTTGTGGGCTTTTTAGGGTTCCAAATTCTAATTCTAATTCGAGCCCAAGTAAATTCAAGACAATTCCGTAGCCAAATGGCAAAAAACGGAACCCTTATAGATTCGTCATGTCTGTCTGCCTGTCCTTCCGTATGTCACAGCCAACTTATTCCGAAACTAAAAAACTATGTTTTTGAAACTTGAATAGTTTATTATATATATTATATATTATAGACACTTCAAAACTGGTAAAATGTGTGTCCCCTCCCCCCTGTTACTTTTAAAATAAGAGAATGATAAAACTAAAAAAAATATTAGATGTACATTACCATGTAAACTTCCACCGAAAATTGGTTTGAGCGAGATCTAGTAAGTAGTTTTTTTAATACGTCATAAATCGTAAACCGCAATTTACCTTTCATTCAATCAACTCAAATATAAAATTTAAATAAAACATTATTATGTTACTTTACTACGGAACCCTTCATGGGCGCGTCCGACTCGCACTTGGCCGCTTTTTCATTTTTCGTTACATCCCCCACCACTTTTGTTCATCTGTATTCTTTTACTTCGTTGGCGTTTGAGCAAAAGTATTTATTTTTCATGTTTATGTTATCTTATGCGAAAATCAGGGCCGGCCTTAGCCATCTAGGCGCCCCGGGCGAGTCATGCCTTTGGCGCCCTTTTATGTATAGGCCGTATAGGTAGGTATGTACTTATTTCATTACAATTAAAAAAACTTATTTAGGATTTGTACCATTTTATTTTTATTAAGTAGGTAACTACTTCAGATAAATATTAATTGGGATTTCCCCGCAAATAAAATTGCACAATCGCTCAATGCGCTCTACTTACGGGGACTTACCCGACCACAGAGTACATTTTTATATAGGTAGATAGTTAGATACCCGACTACAAAATGTAAACAGATTTTTAAACAAGACTAAATGGGCGTACTAATGGTACCTAGCTTTTTTCTGAATTTAGCTACCACGCAAATAATAATAAAAGAATAATTCGTAGGTAAGTTATTTCTAACGTACAGGTTCTATTAAAAGGTTTTTATGATATGCATGTGAACTTACGAATATGTAAAAAGCAAAGAAAAAAGTATGTATAATGCGGGCCTAATAAGAGTTGCAATTTCTAGGCCTGGTACCTATATTTCGTTCTACACTATTTAGTGAGAGATACCACAAAGGACAAAATGACAGGTCGTATTTGTTAGACATAGAATACTGATACTCACTCCTACGAGATAAGTCTATTTATTTTATTTATATTTATTTATTTATATTTTTTGAAGAAGGCTTACAGACTAATACAGAATTTGAGTACACAATTAATATAAACAGATCGCTAATTAAAAGCCCCCACATTTATATTATCAAAGTTAATATACGTTGAGTCTAGTTTTCCTTTAGATCAATAAAAATAGGTATTCAAATTAAGTGGTATAGTTGAGCTGGCGCGCGCGGCGCCCTAATGTACCTGGCGCCCCGGGCTGTCGCCCCGGTCGCCCCCCCCCTAAAGCCGGTACTGGCGAAAATGTATGTTTTTTATAATTCCCAGAGACCAAAGTTAACATATTTCAATTTTTGTTTATTATTTCATGAAAGATTTGAGCTGAGATGTTCAATAAATTAGAATTTCTTAAGCTGCATCTGTCTTTGACTGTGCGAGTATAATTCGTAACTGACAATGATCATAAAGCCCAGCGCTCATTCTTTTTCTTTCAAGATTGGCGTAAAGTGGTTCAAACAAAACACTTTTAAATAGAACAATAAAAATGATCAACTGACCTTCTTCTTATGAGATTTCTTGTTCATCCTGCAGCCAGCTGTCTTCTGAAACAAAATACATTACGAATTATTTCGATCTAACAAATCAGTTGTTTTATGTAATAGCCGCAGCTGTTCGCCGTGGTCGCTGTGATGTCTCAAAATTGACTGTCTCGCATATTACTGAAATTAAGATTCAATTTAATCTAAAATCTAAATATTTTATGATATGGTACCTATTACCTGAATTTCGAAATATAAATCAAATTCTAAAAGTAACATATAGTATGTAGAATACGAATTAAACGGATTGTTAACAGCAGATACTATTTCAGACAGTGCAAATAATGGGCATTTTGACAATATTTAAAATATTGTACGAATTGTTGTCATCCTAGTAAAATGTACCGTAAAAAACATATTTTATTAATTTTCAATATAAAATAAGTTTCTTTTTTGTTAAAAAATCAAGATTAAAATCTCACTTTTTTGAGATTTGATCACGTGCTTATAAACGCTCTGTGAACATATAAGTAAACAGAGTTTTTCAATACAGGCTGTCTGCATTTCCTAGTGTTAATCGACTGGTTCAATTAATAATTACTAATAATGTTTCACTTTTATCTTATATATCTCAAAATAAACCATTATTTTTGCAAGTAATTTCAATAGTTTTATATAAACGTGCTTTAAGTCGCTTACTGTATACTTTGGTGTGACGTCACATGTCACGGGATCCGTTATGGCGCGTACTTTTTAAATCAAACTTTAATATCGATTTTGATCGTAAATAAAACAGTTCTCAAAAAAATACTGATGCAATCTGCATTTTTATGTTGAAATACATAATACAGAACTATTTTTTAGCAGTAGTCAAATACCCTATTGCGCAATCAACATTATGTAGATATCTGCATTCCGATTTCATCGAGTGTCCAGAATTTACCACTGTGTGTGTGCCCCGATGTTCTTGGTAGAGCTTTACCCAGGGTCCGACCAAAACTTTTGGGGTTCAAGCCGAATTCATCTGCCAACCGGCACACCTGCCTAACAGCGGACGAGGCACTGGCACAGGCTTTTTTTCAGGGTTGGGGAGTCAGACGGTCACTCCCGTAATAGCCAATATGCTCCCATAACAGGAATGGTTAGTGGTGGACAGCGGACTCCGGGCGCCAAAGGGTTACCAGGGTGTGCAATCCTACGAGGTTTGTCGAATTAAATTCGAGGGTAAATTAATTGTGAGTTGCTAACTCTCCTTCTAAGGAACACTTTTTCGTTTTGTCCTCGCCACTGCTCGGAAAATTATCTTCCCTGAAAGCCTAAAAAAGCTGAACCTCTCTAAATATCAATTCCATATCATAATAATATTACCTACAGATAGATTTTGCATATCATATATTACACACCCACGATTCGCCAGTTATGTTTAGGTCCCAATGTAATAGGGAAATTTTTTTTTTTTGACTTTTGACTTTGACCTATTGCCATCTACCGAGCACATTACTGAGCGAGCGATAGTCAACATTTTTAATACATTCACACATAACTACGAAAAGTCAGAGGTGTGTGCCCGGGGCAACTGGGGATCGAACTCGAGACCTCGATACATGGATTTTAAACCTTCAAAAGTAATGGACTGCTTACATATTGAGGTTTTTTATTAATATAAATATCATAAAAAATTACATCATTACTCAAAGTTAATTCATTTAAATATATTTAAATTAGTTATGGGTACTATGACTCACTCTTTAATTAAATTCACAACATCCTAAGAAAGTAAGATATTGCATATGTTTGATCTTGTCAGAAGATAAATATTACAGAATTGTCCATTTCCTCGCCCAACGATTTATAATATTAAAGATCGTAGAAAGATAAAGATTTGACAAATTTGTGTTATTTATTTAGTTTGATGATGTCATTTTGTCGTGATGGAAAGTTCCTGCGCAAAAAAAAACAGTGATGAAAATCTGATTTTAAAAAGAAGGTAACAATTTAACAATTTGGACAGTAAGTCGAGTTTCCACACTACAAAACTACCACCATTTATGAGAATTCAGCTCATTTCATGATTATAAGTTGTGTCCAAAGTTCGTAATTTTGAGCCCACTTATTGTTTTTTATTGGTATGTCGGCTTTTCCGGGAGCGACTGCCGCCTGACTTCCCAACCCCCAAGAGGAAAGCCTGCGCCAGAGACTCATCTTTTGATCAGCAGGTGCACCGACTACCAGTTAAGGTTGGCTTGGGCCTCGAAGGTACTGGTAGGGCCATGCAAACACTTCAAATTCAGCTCATTACTGATTCTATGTACCTCTACTTAAGCGGCTACTTTTCTCCGTATGATCCGATCCTCAGGTGTTATCATTATTGCATGTGCTCGGCTGATACACACAAGAGCAAGAGCGAGTTATCACAAAGCATCAAAGTTTTTGTAACATGATATCATAAGTTCAGACTACGTATACCCAGCTTACTTGGACTATTTAAGGATGCACTATTGTGTACCTACATACCACTTCGAATAAAATATTTGTGAATAACCAGTGGGGGGGGTGAGTGAGAGAATGGACAATAATAGCTATTATACAAACCCAATATTTGTGCACAAAAAGCGGAGAGATGAGTCAATGCGTTAGAATCATAATTATACCAATTATACCATTAGTTAGAGTAGCTATGTCGAACCTAAATAATCAATAAAACTCAACTTTTATCTATTGGGTAACCATTTTAGAAGAAATCTATAATACTACCTGCTACCTCTCTGTTCTCCAATATAGGTCTAGATTCAGTAGATTCACTAATGCTTGATTTTTTATGTTGACAACTGTACTGTCAACCTTTTGTGTTATCGGATTGAACGCTTGCGCTGGGTGATAGTAGATAGTGGACTCCTCCCATAGGTCATTGGCGAACATATATGAGGCCCTATAGGAGGAGTCCCTAGCTACGCCAATGATGATGATAAATACGCTGCTTAGCGTGAAGGCCCTTCTGAACTCAGACTGTTTCAAGTTTAAACAGATTTCTTACTGTATCATATCATCATTACGACTTTCGTCACATTATTCTCCTTCGACTCGCTACTGAATCAAACCGACCGCGTTGTATTCAACGATTTAATTTTAACTTCACATAAACAAACTTTTGTCAAAATGCACCACTTGTGGAATTCGCTCGTCACAATTTAATTTTATGCGTTAATGCGTGCCATTTGGAAAATGGGACGTCTTACGAAATAGGAATTTGTATAATGTATTTTGAATATTGGGAAACTGAGCGACAAATGAGTGGAATTGTGCATATGTAGCATTTGATCGTTACTGTATCCACGGATGTTAAAACTATAGTATTCTTATATCACAGAGTCGTCATAATGAGGTAAAATAAAATGTAGCTTACGAAGCGCTGCCGCACTTAGGTACGAACAGGAACGTATCATTAAGAAAATAATGCACTAATTCACGTAAAACACACGGTAGGTAATGTCCACGAAACAGCCACATCCTGATTTTATGCCTCAAAAAATTGAATATTTTGCTAAGATCTGTTAATGACTATGAGAAAATAATCAACCTTTAAAATTGGTTGTCCTTTCGCAATGTTAAAACCTTGGATTCAACTAACGCGAGTCCATACTATGATACAAATTCGAGTTCGCGGATGATTCAGAGAAGTACAACTAAAGTTATTTATTTCCACCAATTTGTACACAATTTCCGCAATTCTAGTAGTTTATTAGTTTCTTGATTTTGGTGAATCAGCTACCGAGTGCCTCATTCGATGTAAACGACTAAAGCTACTGAATTACAAAGTGTTTACATACAGTCAACGACAAAAGCTGGTAACACTAAAATATTTACAAACCCTTTTTACATTGAAATACATGAACCTATAGTGGATGTTTAAGTAGTATTATCCCCAGAGGACAAAGGTAATATTATTAGTATTTTATTTTTTGTTTTATGAAAAGGTTAAGCGCTAAGGTGATCAATAGATTAGAATTTGTTAAGCGACTTCTGTCGTTGACTGTACGTAGCAAAAACTCGTTACGTTCTATTACACATAAAATAATATACTCGTAGGTATATTCTTTAGTTCCATAAATTATTTTTTGGGGTACGCGTATCAAGAGGTAAAAAAGCGGCCAAGTGCGAGTTGGACTCGCCCATGAAGGGTTCCGTAGCAGCAAGTAACATAATAATGCTTTTTTTTTAATTTTATATTTGAGTTGATTGAATGAAATGTAAATTGCGTTTTACGATTTATGACGTATTATAAAAAAAAAACTACTTACTAGAGCTCGTTCAAACCAATTTTCGGTGGAAGTTTACATGGTAATGTACGTCATATATTTTTTTCAGTTTTATCATTCTCTTATTTTAGAAGTTACAGAGGAGGGACACACATTTTACCACTTTGGAAGTGTCTCTCTTGCAAACTATTTAGTTCAGAAAAAAATTATATTAGAAACCTCAATATCATTTTTAAAGACCTATCCATAGATACTACACACGTATAGGTTTGATGAAAAAAAAATTTTTGAGTTTCAGTTTTATAAATAAATAAATAAATATTCTACGACATTCTACACAGCGCTTTCTAGACCCAAAGTAAGCATAGTTTAACTAGCTTGTGTTATGGGTTCCAGTTTTAAGTATGGGGAATCCCAAACTTTTATGTTTTTTTTCTATTTTTGTGTGAAAATCGTAATGCGGTTCACAGAATACATCTACTTACCAAGTTTCACCAGCATAGTACTTATAGTTTCGGAGAAAATGGGACATACGGACGGACAGACAGACAGACATGACTAATCTATAAGGGTTCCGTTTTTTGCCATTTGGCAACGGAACCCTAAAAACGGAGCTCAGAATCACTTCGCTGTCCTTCAATCTTTCTGTCTTTCAAGACCTTTTTCTCAGGAACGGATGTATCAAGTTGAGATTATTATTAAAAACCTACTCAGCTGTGAAAAACTATACCTTTTATTATACTCCTCATGTCTCTCACTTTATTACAGAGGGATATTGACTAACTACTGGTGGTAGAAATTTGATGACACAAATTTGTCATAAAATTCGGCCGGGTAGGTACCACCGTGCACGATTGCAAAAAACCCTCCATAGTAATCCAATTTCGGTTTGATTGCGTTCAGGGGTCAGCAAGTGCATAGCCGGGCACGGGGATTGTGGTCGCAGCACTAGTGGGACCGGTGGGTTCACGCGGTGCTACGACCACAATCCTCTTCTGATGAGGCCGTCAAGCTGAGTGCCACCATTGTTAACATGGTACGTGTATGTAATGGTGACCCTCTTTCCTGAGACTTTACCTTCAGCTTACCATCAGGCGAGGTGAAGTCAAATTGACGTGTCCTAAATATATAAAAAACTACATTCCTACTTCTTCAATTAACTTTTGCTTAGATTCAATTACAGTTGCAAATTCCAAGACAGCTTAAGGTCACTCACTACTGAGTTCTATACCTTGTGTTCTCGTAGGTGATCTACGATTGCTTCTAGTGTAGTGTCCAGTTGATAAGAATTAATTGAGCTGAGTGAGACGAAGTCGAGCGAAAGCTCCTCATACCAGACTTCAGGATTTTCTTTGTCACAGGTCTCCTCCTAAACTACTAATCCGGCCTCTGTGGCGTAGCGGTAGCGCATTCGACTGCTATGGCAGGGGGCGCGGGTTTGATTCCCGCTCAGTGCAAATATTTGTATGCATGAATACGTCTATTTGCATTGGTCTGGGTGTTTCTATGTATAATATGTATGTATTTACAAAAAAAAAAGTATATAAGTATGTTTATCCGCATTCTGGAACCCATAACACAAGCTAGTTTTAAACTATGCTTACTTTGGGTCTAGAAACGCTGTGTAGAATGTCGTAGAATATTTATTTATTTATAATCAGAACCAAATTTGGCATGATTAAAGAGGTCAATCAGAGGAAGTTTTATGGATTTATCTTGAAAAAATTAATGCTACCACAGCGGAATGATCACCGATAAAAAAAACCAGATGGAATTACATAATAACCGCTCGAGACACTGTGACCAAACTTTACACGCTCAGAAAGCATGTCCAGAGTTGTGACTTTCAAAAAGAATTTTCAAAATCGGACTTGCCACGGAGGAATGATCACTGTTCAAAATCTGATTCAAGATGTCTCACTCAGCTCAACATTGCAAGCAGCGATTCTCCTTGCAGACCTAGTTTTAAGTAAGGTAACCAATAAAGTGTCTCTAGAGTGGTAGAGTAAAGCAACAGTCATTTTGGCTGTTGCATGAATGGGCCGACTCGACCGGGGAAGCCCAACCTTCTCACAGAATATCGACGCCAAGTAACAGTATTTGAACTGTTGCGTTCCGTTTGGTGAGTGAGAGTGCCGGAGCCCATACTCCTTTCCCATCCCCTCCCAAATTCCTTTCCTTTACAGGGTCGGCAGCGCGAGTGTGACGCCACTGGTGTTGCACACGTCCATAGGCCGCGGTAACCGCTTCCCATCAGGTGGGCCGTGTGCTTGTCTGCCACCTTTAGGGGTATAAAAAAAAAAAAGAAATTGCCGTGCTAAAATTCATAACTCAAAGGAAACCTGATGCCCATAAATTTGACAAAATGACTGTTCTTCTGCTTATAGGAATTGTGTTATGAATAACTGACTATTGAAATCAAAAGAGATATTTCAGTAGGAACAATATGCTGAACTGTGACTATTACAGCTTAAACAATTGAAAGCCAATAAATAATTTTAAAGATCCAACGAGTCATGACAAACGTTACGTATTTTGCCTTTTGTCTTCCAAGCATCTAATAATTGACATTTGACAACCTCGGTGGCGTAGCGGTCGACTGCTAAGTCGATTCCCGCTCAGTGCAAATATGTAAAGTTGCATTAGTCTGGGTGTTTCTATGTATACTATGTATTTGTTTACAAAAAAAAGTATCAAAGTATGTTTTTCCGCATTCTAGAACCCATATGACAACACTGCTTAGTTTGGGTCTAGATTGCGTTGTGCAATTTGTCCTAGAGTATTTATTTATTAATAATAATAATTATTATAATTTGTCCAAAACATGTGTGTACATACAATAGCATGCAGTTAGTAAATGATGTGAAATATAGTCCATCATGTTTTGTCTCATATAGAGGCGTTAAAAAAATAAATAAATTAAATGCCCGCATAAATATAAATCTAGAACATCAATAGACTGGCCCCTTATTCTAATTGACATGTTTGGCGCTAACCGAACCGTATCGTATTAACCGACGCATTTAAGTTGGTTTAGTTCTACGCCAGCTCTTACTTCTATGTTAAACAATTGAAATACACCGACTTCTCACGTCACGACTGTGATTACAACTCGATGTAAAAAAAAAAATGCCCCGTTTACAACTCGCCAACAAAGAGGCTGACGGCTTGTGTATCATTGCCTTGTTTAAAATTTGACTTTTCGGGCCTAATAAATAATGTTCCGTCTTTCAATTTCACTCGTTTGAATCGTTTGTTGAAATTTGTTTTGTCTGTGCGCTCGATTTGCCAGAAACCATCTGTTGCTTCATTATGTAGATGAAAGAGTCTAATTCTTTTTCTTTGTCAGCTATTGAAGGTCGCTCATCCTAGTATACTACTTTGATTCTACAAAACGTGACGTGAAAGGCATTTTTAAAGGTAGGTAACTAGGAATTTTTTTAAACTACCTAGTAGATTATGTGTATGTGTAAGTACCTACTCGAATACCCTCAAGCTGTACCTTACAGGGGTATGTAGACACAAAGATTCAACTCGTCTTCTATACGGTCCACACTACGTGAGCAAGAGACGCACAGCGACACGCCACCGCTACATGGTGGATATTCCACTCATACGCACGAAACGTTTCGGTGATCCATTTATTATGCGTACAGCTAAGGAGTGGAATTACCTGCCTGAGTCTGTGTTTCCGGAAAGTTATAACCTCGGAATCTTCAAGTCTCGATTGAATAGGTTCCTTCTAGGCAAACGTGTTCCATCGTAGACCACATCGTCACTTACGACCAGGTGAGATAGAGGTCAAACGTGAGCATATCATTCTTAAAAAAAAAAAAAAAACTTCCACTGTGATTTTGGCATGCCTTTAATTTTTTTTCCATTTTAAGTTATTTATTACTACAATACTTAGTCTCTACCACACAAGCGCAATTTATTAGGTCAAGTTGCGGAAACCTATGTGCGTGTACACTTTTTTCTAATAATAAAACATTACAGTCACTTTAAATTAAAATTAGACTTATAAACGGGATATTTACCATGTTTAGTATCTTTTTCGAGAATTCAAGTACCATGATCACGGATGTACATCCGTGATCATGGTACTTGTAACAGTGCCGAAATATCGGATTCTCGAAAAAGATACTAAACATGGTAAATATCCCGTTTATAATTCTAATTTTAATGTAAATGACCATGTCAATCTAAAATCATATATATTACAGACACTGCCATGCATTTGGAACACACACACACACCCATTTAACATGGGACGTAATTAACTTACGTAAGTTTATACCGCCAATGTTAAACGTATTAGGACATTTTGTATAATGTTAAATTCCCTTTGGCTCTATTATCTATGATTATCTTTTGACAGTTTGTATTTCTGACACATGACATTGGCGAAATTGTTGTGGTTGCCCCAATAGTCACTATCTAAAGTTGAAGAATCTCAAGGAGATTGGAGAAAAAACTTGACATTGAAGTCTTCGCCATTAGTAATTTTATAAACATTTATTATATTTTACTTGACATTGGCGAAATTGCGGTGTTTGTACTGCAGAAGCAATTAACTAAAAGAAGAAGAAGATCTAAAGTTGAAGTTGTATAATGTTCACGGCTGACGGATATTATACAACAAAATTAAAAAGAAATGCAATGAAGTTTAACTTTTTCACAAACTTCTTCAACCTTTCACAACCAAAAAAAGGTCGAATTTCGACCATCGTACAGGGTTACTAGTTTGATTGTATTACAAACCGAAAATCAGACGCAGATACCGACACTAAAATCAAATTCAATAATCGTATTAAACACGTACATTTATCGTTTATTACGCTCCAGCCCTGGAAGTACCTAAATCCTTTATTATCATAACCTCAAAATAATGTTACTAAATCAAATTTTGGCGTCGTTGCCAATACCAATTTAAATAAACTGCAGAAATATTGTTTTTCCATTTGGAACCCATCAAAACGCGCTTGTTTCTCATATAGTTGATTACTGTTTTCCTTACGAAAGTTTTAAACAGTCATCCGATTCAGCGGAAACGTTTTGATGTGTCAAACAAACAAAATAAATCAGAGTTGGTTTTCTAACGTTGCATACGTTCAGTCAGTTTTATCAGAATTACATGAATGAAATGCAGCTTGTACATACTAGCTCTGCAATACATTCTGCTGTTGCAAAAATTGAGCGAAGCTCCCCGACTGATAACAATCATCAGTGTTATTTGTTTGAATAGTTTAATATTCCTCCGTGGTTAGTCTGATTTTGGATAGGATACCATTTCCATGGCTGCACATTTTGGCGCTAAAACCGTTGGTCTAGGCTTGACCATTATTACGGAATCAGATTTTGAAAATATACTGGTGGTAGAAATTTGATGACGCAAATTTGTCACAAAATTCGGCCGGGTAGGTACCACCGTGCACGATTGCGAAAATCCCTCCTCAATCCAATTTCGGTTTGATTGCGTTCAGGGGTCAGCAAGTGTATAGCCGGGCAGGGGGATTGTGGTTGCAGCGCTAGTGGTACCGGTGGATGTCACGCGGTGCTGCGACGACAATCCTCTTTTGATGAGGCCGTCAAGCTGAGTGCCACCATTGTTAACATGGTACGTGTATGTTATGGTAACCCTCTTTCCTGAGACTTTACTTTCAGCTTACCATCAGGCGAAGTGAAGTCAAATTGACGTGTCCGAAATAATAATAAAAAAATAAAAAAAAGTTCAGTGATTATTCCTCCGTGATACACGTGACTTTTTAATTACATAGCCTTATGTCCTTACCAACAGTAACATCTTTACTTGTGTGAAATTTCATTAGAATCGGTTCAGCCGTTTGGGAGGAGAAGATGGTCTATCGAAATACACGAGTCGTCTAAAAGAGAGCAAAGCTCTGACGAGCTTCGCTCAAAAATTTACAAGTTTTGTTATTTTAGTTTCAATATTGAATATGTGTGTGTATTGAAGATCTTAGTGAGATCTTCGGAGCCCAAGTCACGTTCACCTAAAAGTCGATACCCCTGCTGACTGATGAATGAGGCACCGGCGCGGGATTTTCTCTTGAGGTTGCCAAGTCAGATGGCAGTTACTTCAGTAAAAGGCAAACAAATTATGGATGAGTAGGAGAGTGGACCTGGGGCTCCAATCAGGATACCAGACGATGATGAAAAGATGAATAAGTGCGATAATTCAAATTGCCATTATACTTCTAAGACGTTGTTGGTGGTAGAGTCATGTATTCCAATTGTCATTCAACTTCTAAGACGTTGTTGCTGGTAGAGTCATGTATTCCAATTGGCATTCAACTTCTAAGACGTTGTTGGTGGTAGAGTCATGTATTCAAATTGCCATTAAAGCCTCTAAGACGTTGTTGCTGGTAGAGTCATGTATTCAACTTACCATTAAACTGCTAAGACGTTGTTGGTGGTAGAGTCATGTATTCCAATTGTCATTAAACTTCTAAGACGTTGTTGGTGGTAGAGTCATTGTATTCAATTTGCCATTAAACTTCTAAGATGTTGGTGGTAGCGACATGTGTACGTTGTTGGCGGTAGAGTCGTGTATTTCCCAGCACTAAGCCCGGGTAATTTAATATCATCATTGTGCACATTTATAAAGACATTGCAAGTACACAGCCGATAAAACTTCATTAATTCATTACACACATTAAAATTACGACGATTAGCTTCAGTATGGCAAATGAAGATGAAAGATCAGTTCAAACGCATCGCTCCATATGTCATACGTCATGTCTTCAACAAGCGAGGTGTTCCCTTGGACATAAACATGTCATAAGTTAGTATTTATTATGAAGGATCAAAGAGATGGGATCGTTGCTTGCTCTGAGCATGTTGGGAAATGTACCTATGTGAAGTAAGCATTACATACGTCTGGTCATCGTTTGTTAACTGTGACAACGAATTACGTTCACTGAACAGTGATAGATATATATTTGTTAAGTGTTTTATTTTTGAGTGGATAGCAAATAGTTACTTTTTCTATTAATCTGCTTCATTTGGCTGGTAGTAACTTATTTTTCGTCACTTTTATTCGACAAGTGTCGCTTTGTTCCTATATAAGTGGGATCAAAATAGCTCTTTACCGATAGGAACTTTTTAGCGGGCAGAATTGAGATTTGAATTTGGAACAAATATGATTCATAGAAATCGAACGCAAATTGTATGAATTTACTGGCTGGCACGTTTTGGCTGCACGGTGTGAGGACCCGCGCCATTAAAAAAAAACAAAAGCGCGCGAATTACGTCTCAGTTCTTGTAATCAGTACATATTTTCTCATAGAAAGGGGATGTGAAAGTAGAGTATATGACTGGAGAGCAAATTATTTTTCCCTCGGGCGATGTACTTTAAATTCCTCGCTGCGCTCAAAATCCTTCGCTTCGCTCATGGTTAAGTACCGCCCTCGCCGTTAAAATACTATTTTGCTCCCTTGTCATACAATCTTGAATTCTTGTTTAGTCCTTTCTAATAAAAATAACCTAGGTAATTGTACTCAGCATCCTTGCATAACCAACTACAGAAATGGCTAGTCATGCCCCCGTAGTGATTCGCTCTCCCTTTTGGAGCAATACATGATTAAGGGCACATTCTGTCAGGAATAAAAACCCTTATAAAAAGATGACATAAAGAAAATCCTATCATTCAACATATCCGAATTCTCTTGTTTCTTTCACAGGTCACTTTCATTCATTTAACTTGCGGTATATTCTACCTGCATCAAATGTATGCGACTTGTCCCGACTTACTCTTAATGACTGACTGATTCATCAATGCAGAGACTACAAACTTTAAATTCCGCCAGTTAGTTGCCTTTTATGTTTTAAGCATCCACTAGGGAAGGATTTTTATAAGTTTCACTACTATGGGGGTAAAATAAGAGATGAGCGTTTGTAAGTAACAAGATTTCCCAATGTTATTCAGCATATTTTATAGAATGCTCCTAAAAATAAAACATGATGACGCTTTAAGTCAAAGCAAGCAGTATTTTCAGTTAGTAATAAAACTTGCTTCGTCATGTAAACAATGTTGGAAAGGAAATATTAAAAGCAAACATCGCTCACGTCAAACGGAGCGGCGGCGGCGAAAAATTAGCTATTAAGTCGCCTGTCATAACAGACCAGCAAATGTCCGTCTTAACAGAAAGTGATTGGTTTTCTATTAGAACTTCTTATGCGACGCATTATGGTCTACATAATTAGTACTATGTATTGTGAGTAGTGACATAATATCAGAAAGGGAATACCCTCATAGCATTATATCAGAGCTGGTAGAGCGATGTTTTTCGATTTCAAACATCCTTAAAATCGCCACAATTAGTTACTATTCTTGCACATTTTTCTAAGAATAGTAATTGGGGTAATCAAAAAGCAATATTTAAAAATGATTGTAACATCATTCATTGTTTCCGTAGTTCGCAAGAATTATGGCAGATGGCTCCAGTGTCGCCCCGAGACGTATTTGATATATCGGAGAAGTAAGGGAATGTCGCGGGTTCAAGGTTCGTACCGTGTCCTCTTTTTCTGAACTAAATCTTTATAGTTTTAGGGAACTTTGAAATCGTAAAACAAGAGTCATGTTTTTCAATTTCAAAAGTTGCTAATATTCATAAGATACTTTTATAATCTTTTTAGATAAGAGGTAAGTACCTACCTAAGTTAAATACAGGTCCAAAAGTGCCAGAGATTAAAGGAAAATCGAACTCTATATTACGAATGATGAGATAAGCAATTAAATGATTTGGGGTTGATCGACAGGAGTACTATTAATAGTTAAATAAGTCAAGATGCATTAGAGCGTACTAGTGTCCTATTCATACCCGAATACAAGTGATTTATCCAGCATCTTGAGATACTGGCGGCAAAACGGTTGATTTATTTGTCCCGGCCTTGCTCCTTGCACAACCAACATCAGAAATGATTGGATACCGATGTCGAATGGTCAAGAAACCCCTATAATAACTCTCTCTGCCGCAATCATTTAAGGGCGTAATGGGGTTGGCATATTTTACCCCTAAATCTATCCTACTGATGTGAAAACTTGTGAAAATGTTTGAATGTTAGTTATTCACTCATGCTTAAACAGCTGAACGGATCTGTTTGAAATTTGGTACAGGGATAGGTTATAGTTTAGAATAACATATAATTAAGCTACTTTTATCCCTGGAACAGGTTCCCATGGACTGCGCGAAAGAGGTTAAAAATCCGCGCGACTAGAGCTGTGGGTAACATCTAGTATTGAATGAAAACAAGGTGATATAGTTAGTAAGATGAAAACGAAAGCTACCTCGCTATAAAAACGTGAGAAATAAGCTTTCTGAAGTCACATGTATCCGTATTAGCTTCATACATTCCAAGTTACCGACCACCTTAGATCTAAAACTATACATAAATTAATGAACAAAAATTGAAAAATGTTGAGTTATCTTGTGAAGATTAGAAAAACAATTTTACATCAATTATTAATTGATTTGCTAGCTGCTGCCCGCGCCCGAGTAGAATACTGACCCCGTTCCCGCAACCCATGGGAACCTCTTCCTGGGATAAAAGCCTATGTGTTATTCCGGACTATAATCTATCCCTGTGCCAAATTTCAGTCAGATCCGTTCAGCCGTTTTTGCGTGAAAGAGCAACAAAGAAACATACATACATACTCACAAACTTTCGCCATTATAATATTAGTAGGATTTCAATGTAAAGATCGTTTGTAAATTTGTTAGTGTTCAGCAACTTCCGAGGGCGACTGTACATAGTAAAATATTGAGCAATAGTATCAGTTGAATTCCTTACATAAATAGTTATCGCTACATTGTAGCAGTAAATACTATAATCTACCGTCAGATTACAACTGAACACGTACATTATTGCTTGCCAATGTCTGAACGATACCTACATACTAAATACCTAGATATCTTAGAATGACGGCCTCTGTGACGTAGCGGTAGTACATGCGACTGCTAAGCGGGTTCGATTCCCGCTCAGTGCAAATATTTGTATGCATGAATATATTTGCATTGGTCTGGGTTGTTTCTATGTATAAAATGTGTGTATTTACAAAAAAAAAGTATATAAGTATGTGTATCCGCATTCTGGAACCCATAACACAAGCTAGTTAAATAAAAATAGTACATGCTTACTTTGGGTCTAGAAAGTGCTGTGTAGAATGTCGTAGAATATTTATTATTTTATTTATTTTTTATTTAAACTTAATAATTCGATCGTAAGCATTGGAGCTCTGGTGTCCCAGCTGGCGGTGGCGTTATTGTCTGCTACACAGGTCTCAACTAATGCAGACACTATCACACTAAGTGTTATTATCCCTATGTTTTTGGTTCGAATAAAGATTCTAGATTTAAAATAATTAGACTCTTGTTTTTTTAATACCACTACGGTGCCAGACAAGCAAAAGAAAAGGCCCACCGGGAAGTGATTACCGCGGCCTATGGACCTATTCAACAACATGGGCGTCATTGCCACACTGCCGACCCTGTAACAAATTTCTAAAGCCTTTCTTGAAGAACCCCATATAGTACCTAGTCTCTTAGGAAAACCACGAGGTCATCCCACCGTCTGAGCGTGTACAGAATGAAGTTCCTTTCATACCTCACTCTACGAACCGTTGCCAAATGAATTAAGGCATTAAGAGAAGGTTGGTTGTTTCATAATTCATGCATTGCTAAGTAACGGCCAGGCTCTAACGCAGACTTTCGTCTCAAGGTTAGGGATCATGAGGACAGTCGCTCCCGCCATGCTTTGGTTTTTTTTTTTTATATTTAGGACACGTCAATTTGACTTCACCTCGCCTGACGGTAAGCTGAAGGAAAGTCTCAGGAAAGAGGGTCACCATTACATACACGTACCATGTTAACAATGGTGGCACTCAGCTTGACGGCCTCATCAGAAGAGGATTGTCGTCGCAGCACCGCGTGACACCCACCGGTCCCACTAGTGCTGCGACCACAATCCCCCTGCCTGGCTATGCACTTGCTGACCCCTGAACGCAATCAAACCGAAATTGGATTACTATGGACGGTTTTTCACAATCGTGCACGGTGGTACCTACCCGGCCGAATTTTGTGACAAATTTGTGTCATTAAATTTCTACCACCAGTAAACCCGCTGGGATGTTGATGATGAACCAGTAATATATTTAAGTCTATAATGCATTGAAGGACAATAGAGATAGAAGTAGTTTACAAAAAGTAGGTAACCGTGAAATGCGATTACTGCGTTTTTCCTACCTCTTAAGGGGGTAATGGGGTTGTCATATTTTGCCCCTAAATCTATTCTACTAATGTGAAACCTTGTGAAAATGTTTGAATGTTTCATACTCATTAGTCATTCATGCTCAATCAGCTGTACGGATCTGTTTGAAATTTGGTACAGGGATAGGTTATAGTTTGGCTAACAAAGCTTTGTTTATATTTTTTTATTTTTCACTAAACGCATCTGTAGATCAAAGGCAGTAAGTGTTTATTTCAGACATTGTTTTATTTGCTGACTTTACATGAATGTTTGTCTATGATGTTAGAACAAACACTCGCCTTATGAAACCAGTATCTATGGCGTTGTTCTTTTTTTAGTAACATAACACATAACATAACTTCACGCCTATATACCCGAACAGGGTAGGCAGAGGTGTATTACACACCCACGATTCGCCAGTTATGTTAAGGTCCCAATGTAATAGGGGGCGAGCCTATTGCCATCTACCGGGCACATTATTAAGCGAGCGATAATTAACATTTATTAATGCACACATAACTACGAAAAGTCAGAGGTGTGTGCCCGGGGCGACTGGGGATCGAACTCGAGACCTCGTCTCAGCAGTCCGTTACGTTACGCCACCGGGCTATCGCTATTTTTTTAGTGTATCTACAATTATGGATTTCCTGTGTGAATATGATTTAGTTATCCATAAGGGAGGCACAGAGAGTATTGCGGCATTTCGCTTTCAAGTTTTTTTTTTTTTTAGTTTTTTTTTTTAAAGAATATTAGCAACCGAAATTACTAATATTCCCCCTAACCCCTCCAGCTAAGCTAAATTGCTTGTGTTAGGAGTGGGTTCACGTCTGTAGTGTAATGGCCAGGATTCGAACCCGAGACCTCTCGATCGTAAGGTCGACTCCTTAACCACTAAGCTACCGACGCTCCAGTTGTAAACGTACCACCGTCCGACTCTACATAGAAAAAGTTTATATAGGTACAGTCAACGACAAAAGTAGCTTAACAAATTCTAATTTATTAATCATCCTAGTTCTTAAACCTTGCACAAAATAATAAACTAAACATGAAATATATTAATTGTATCCTCTGGGGATAATTAAACTACTAATCATCATCATCATCAACATCATCATCAACCTATACTAGTCCACTGCTGGACATAGGTCTCCCTGGTCATGGTAGCGGCCATGGTAACGGTGGGGCAGGGGATGCTAAGAATCCCCGGACTACATTAGGCTACCACACGCTTCAAACTTCTAATAAGTTCGTTACGTTAATTATTGTTCCATGTATACCAATATAAAAAAGGTTTGTAAATATTTTAATGTACATCAACTTTTGTCGTTGACTGTACCTTAGTGTGATTAATATGATTCGTGTTTATGAACTGTTAAAAAGACGCTATCTTAATGCAGCAGTACAATAAATACCTAACCATTAAGTAATATTAGACTAGAATAAGGTACGAAGACAAAAAAAAACGCCAAACTAAAGGAACAAAATTAGTAATTGCCGAGAACGTACTAAACAGCGCGGTTGACTGTAGCCTAGTGGACTTACGATGCCAAGTCGCGGGTTCATACCCCGGCCATTACACTAATATAGCTTAGCTGTAGGGGTTAACGTGAATATATTCGGTTTCAAGACTTTTTGTTTCAAAAAAAGTACAAAATAACCTGCATTAAACCGCAATCAAGCATTCAACTTTCAAATCGGAGGGTCAACTGAATTTTGAACATTTTTTTTATTACGTGAATTGGCCCTCAGTTCTTACATGATGTCAAGTCGTGATTTTTTTTTCAATCATATGAAAAATTCAATTGTTTTACTAAGTTGAAAACCTTAGATACAGACCGCATTGATTTTCCCGTAATATCGCAAAAAAAAAAATATTCTCAACTGATAGACTGACATTGAGAGTATATTTTAATTTCTCTATAAGTAGGCATAATAAAATAGCGATTATGACATGGTCGTCAAATTCTCACCATAACTGCTTAATGACATAGTTATTTTTTTTTAAAATAATATGCATTGAATAAGATATTGCCTAACTAAAGTTAAACTATGATTTTTCATTTTCTTTAGTTCCCAAAATACGTCAAAATATAAACAATCAAATTAAGTCAAAATTCATAACTTGTTAGATTCCTTATTAAATTATGAATTAATTTTATTAAACACTATACACATGTAAACGACTTTTGAATTTCGAAAATCAGATATTTAAAAAATATTTTACATAAGAATACTTCTCTTTAGTAGCTTAAATTTTTCTAAAAAAAATTAGCCATAATTATTATGCAGATGCGATAGTGAAATGAACTTCCAAAATTGTAATTGTAATTTTAAAACTTACTTTCCTGTCTGTAAAACATTCGTTTGCGGTTTTACAAATGCAGTTTAGCTAAGTAAAACGAAGCAAGGCGAATCATCCATAACAAAATGAGCAACTGACTCCAAAAAGTCTTTGTATTATCGGTTTGTTCTTATCAGACGTAAATATTTTGAAAAATAGTAATTCCATCTATAACATTAATTAATAATATTAAAACATGAAAACTAAGATCTAAAATAAATAGGTACCATAAATACAAACCTTATACTTTTGTAACCATACAACAATTAACCATAGATCACTTTAAAAAATAAACCACTTTTCAGACATTCACAACACTTAAAGTCGTTCAAGCGCCGAAGCCATGCGGCGGGAAAAAGTTCATTAAATGGCGTGCGCGACCGTTTTCCCTCGCGCTACGAACAGTTATGAGTATGACTGAGACTGAGGACTGACACAATAAAATCATATAAGTACACTGTAATCAGATTCACGATACGATTTCGTAGTAAACATAGCAACAAAATTACAGTGGAATCACTATAGTAGGTATCTATGGTGAATAAATAACTTACTGAAGAAGTTTACAGTTAAAAAGATGGCGGCTAATTTTCACAGAGAAATAAAATGAAATTCGAATGATTAAATCGCAAGCTAATAGGTTATTAATCGCGAAATATATTATTAAAGGGAGTGCTTCGCAGTTATTGCCACAATAGTGTAAAGAGGTTCAACATGCTTCTTAAGTTCACAACGCGATTGGCTATTATTATATTATTTATTTATTATTTATAATATTTATTTTATTTGTTTATTCTCTGCTGTTTGTGTGACGTGATTAGTCATACATAATATGTTACAGTATGGCGACTCTAGTTTCCATACTAGCAATGTTTAAGGGCACTCTCTTTATATTATTGGTAGCTTAACAACGTATGTAATTATATTCCGTAATATATTATCACGTTGTAAATCTACCAAATAATATCTGAATACGTATTTTATGTTTATTAGTAGAAAAACTCAACACAGTTTTTTTTAGGTGTTTGTTTACCTCTACGAAACTTATTATTTTATTTTGTTCCAAGTATTTTGTCGCGCATGACCGCAAATTATTACAATCACTCTTCACAAGCATCATGAGAAGATGAAAAAATGTTCATACCTCTTAGACTGGTGTCAACTAACTAGTCTAATTAAAACATGCAAAATTATCATACTGCCGTTGTTCACGGTGAAGGCAAATTGTAATTACCCAAAATCATGAATTCATTTGACATAAGTACTGTATAGTTACTCACGCCTGTAGGTATATCATCTTTTGTGGTGGTAGAAATTTGATGACACAAATTTGTCGCTAAATTCGGCCGGGTGGGTACCACCGTGCACGATTGCGAAAAACCCTCCATAGTAATCCAATTTCGATTTGATTGCATTCAGGGGTCAGCAAGTGCATAGCCGGGCAGGGCGGTTGTGGTCTCAGCACTAGTGGACCTGTGGGTGTCACGCGGTGCTGCGACGACAATCCTCTTCTGATGAGGCCGTCAAGCTGAGTGCCACCATTGTTAACATGGTACGTGTATGTAATGGTGACCCTCTTTCCTGAGACTTTACCTTCAGCTTACCATTAGGCGAGGTGAAGTCAAATTGACGTGTCCTAAAAAGAAAAAAAACTCGTCGTTCCCAGCCGCATCTGAGGCTTTCGTGGTCCGCTTACTTCGTCTAATTTTGTTTTGGCTTTACGGCGTTTATGGAAGTGGCAGCTAGTGCACCGGCTTGAAGGTAAGGTTGGCTTTGGCCCCAAATATCGTGGTGAGGCCCCATATACACCCAATTGTTGAAATATCGTCGCTAAATAATAATAATCATAATAATAATCATTTATTATCAGATAAAAATCCATAATTTGTTAGTAGGTTAACTTATAAACTATGTTAGTAATTACGGCAATACAATTAATAAATATACCTATAAAAAGATTCCTTTTTTTTCGTGCGGAAATCCCTTCGGATAAACCCCCCGCCGGCTAGCGGGGGTGGTAATGTCGGGCTTGAATCGACTAAAACCGCACGCCGTCTCGGGTCTACAGACGACACACACTTAAATTAAGAACGCAGAGTTCGAGTCAATTAAAACACAACTATCCTTTTTTTGTAATAAGCGTTAGAAAATGATGTAGAGAGATTAAAATTGAATTAATTAAGCGGAGTCATACATAAAAAACAATGTTTAAAAATGACTGTAAAGTCATTCATTGTTTCCGTAGTTCGCAAGAATTACGATAGATGGCTCCAACGTCGCCTTAAGACGTATTAATGTATCGGAGAATTTCGAATATCTGGGACGTGTCTAGATGGCTCAGTTGGTCAGAGCATTCCCCCTGTAAGGGACTGGTCGCTGGTTCAAGTCCCGTCCTAGATGTTCTCTTTTTCCGATCTAAATCTTTACATTAAAATTAGTTTACAAACAACATAATGGGTACCGGTAGGCACCCATTTATTGGGAGTTAATTTGGAAACAGTCAGGCCAAATGTATTAAATGATGCGCGTATACCTACTGTTCCAGTGAAATGTGCCTAATGATGATAAAGATCCAGCCGTGCTCATGGAAAAGAGCGGCAGTTTGGAAGAATGATGTGCTTTGATCTGTTATGTTGGTCAAATTGATAATTAACATCGTATTCTGTTAAAATTATGACTGTTTTACTAGCTATGTCGCTATATTCGTTTGGGAAATGTGTCATTTGCGTATTTGTACGACATGTGTGGCGTGGCGGTAGAGTGAGGTCATGACTTCGCGCGCCAGGATACTAAGTATACCAAAAGACACATGAATGTTATAATTAAAAAAAATGTAGGTACGACTCTATTTTAATAGATCTCTCTCGTAGCCATTGAACCCATCATAAGTGTTTAACTAAATACGCCATCATTCAAAATTCTTTAAGCTTCTGACAAATTTATTATGACAGCTGTGTCACCGATCCGATAAATTTTTCTGCTGATCAATGAGGCAACGTGGGCGTAAGAAAATCTTGCGGCGAAAATGATTTAGAGCTGACCTATTGCCACTCGTAATAATTCATGCTGTAAATACTAACTGTAAACATGATATTAAATAAAATATAAATATTCTACGACATTCTACACAACGCTATCTAGACCCAAAGTAAACATAGCGTAACTAGCTTGTGTTATGGGTTCTAGAATGCGGGTGTACATACTTAGATTTTTAATTTTGTAAATACGTACATATTATACACTAGTTGATGCTTGCGGTTCCGCCCGCGTGGAGGGCGGCAATCAAATATACCGCAGATTTTAAGTATGACTACCTTTCTAATAGAAAAAAAAACGCATCAAAATGCTTTCAGTAGTTTTTGCGTCCATCACGAACAAACAGACAAGAATTTCAAAAGAAACTTTTTGTGTTCAGGATCGTTCATTTAACATAACTCAAGATTTATTTTTTTAAATATCTTGAATGTACAGACACAATTTATTTAGAACAAAATTGTATAATAGTATAGAAGATCGATAGAAACTCCCAGAACAATGCAAATATTCATAATCATGCACACAAATATTGACAATGAGCGGGAATCGAACCCGCAACCTCTGACTTACCAGTGGAGCGCTCTACCGCTACACCACAGAAGTCGTCATATTACAATGGTCATATTCATCACCCGAGCGTCGAACCCACTTACATCCAAAGTTTGAACTTTGAAGCCCAGGGTTCGCTCTTCCCTCCTTCTGCGAGCATGTAATGCTCGCGAAGGAGATGGCGGAGCGCGCCCGGGAGAGACTTAGAACTCTCCCGGTCCGCCGAGCCCGCAACTTGCTCGCCGCGCGTCGCAGGCGACTCAGGCGCCGGAGGTCGCTTAACGACCTCCGTCCTCCATGAGCGCAGGCCTGGGGGTGGCGGGTGAGGCCACCTGTCACCCCAGCAGAAGCAGGCCGGAACAGTGGGGCGACTAGCGCCCCTCCCCCAAACCGGGGCAAGACTGGGACACCGTGGTTCCCAAACCCGAGGGGGCCATCTCGAAACCGGAGATGGCCCAGGGTCAGTCGGGGTGCGAGGGATATGCTCTATGGGCAACCTTACACCCCGGCGTCTGTAGACCCGAGACGGCGTGCGGTTTTAGTCGGTTCAAGCCCGACATAACCGCCCCCGCTGGCACGCGGGGGGGTATCCGAAGGGATTTCCGCACGATAAAAAAAAATAAAAAAAAGGGTTCGCTCTTCTACTCCTTTTCATCATTTATTTGGTTTATCTTGATTTTTATGGGAGTGACTGCCGACTTACCCTCTTCCCTCACCCTCTCTGAGAGACAAGCCGCTAGAATCAAGCAGAAGTCATTCAGTTGGTATACCGGCCTATAGGTGAGGTTGACTTGGGCCTGAAGATTTACTCCCATTAAGTTAACAATGGTCTCCCCGTGACCATGGCTGGATTTTTAGGGATTTTCTTTAGAAAAGCCCTATTGCTATCGAGTTGTCGTCGACGTCGTCGTTGCCAATTTTCTGTCACGGTTTTGGGTATGAAGGAGATGAGCTATCGAGTTGCTGTTTTCGGTAATAGATTCGTACTGGGGTGAACCATTGCAAGATAAAGAAAAAATCGCAAAAAAAAATTGCAGGAAAAAAAAAAATCGCAAAATCGAAAATCCCTTGTATTCGGCTGAGCTCGTCTCAGGAATTCAACTTGTTATTTTATTTATTTGTTTAGGTCCACCAACAACTGTTTACATTCATTCCAGTACATGTAGCAATATATCTAGGTACAATACGTAATGTAACAGTTATTTATAGGTAGACACAACATGCAATGAAATACATTAAAAAGAAGCTACGTACCTATATACCATCACAGTAACAAAGTTATTCGAACAAAGTAGTTGAATAACAGGAAAATGTTACAACAGAACACATGAGTGTTTACTTATTTTTTAGGGAATTTCTTTGGAAAAGCCCTATTGCTATCGAGTTGTCGTCGTCGTCGTCGTCGACGTCGTCGTTGCCAATTTTCTGTCACGGTTTTGGGTATGAAGGAGATGAGCTATCGAGTTGCTGTTTTCGATAATGGATTCGTGCTGGGGTGAACCATTGCAAGATAAAAAAAACGTAAGAAATCGCAAAAAAAAATCGCAAAATCGAAAATCCCTTTTATTCGGCTTAGCTCGTCTCAGGAATTCAACTTGTTTTATATTACAAAGATAAAAAGAAATATAAACCTGACAGTAGTAACAAAAAGAAAGAAATTAAGCCAGTTCTGGCAAGGAGCTGTAATAAAACTCTTTTTAACGGATTCTATCGCGGTTTATTTGATGTTATTTTATATTTTACATTGAACCCGACGTTAAAAAGAGTTTTATTTCCATGTGTAACATTCGCGTAAACTTCCGACAATATCAAGGAGCTGTAAATTGTCTTTTGTTTATTACAAGATTGGAAGTGAATATCAACTAGATGACTGCAACAATTTATCACCCTGCAAAACCTTGCATAAGGAGAATTAGCACCAAGAACAGTTCTTCTTAAGGGTAGACACAGTGGTGTGATTGGTTTACGTGGAATCCTCGATGGTACGCGAAGTTTGAAGAGGCCCAGTAATGGGGAGCAGTCAATCTTGTTATTAAGTAGTTTAGAGGCAAACACTGCATCGTTGAATTTCAGTCTACTAGAAAGAGGTTTGATTTTAAAATGTTTTAGGGATCAATGTAAAATATAAAATAACATCAAATAAATCGCGATAGAATCCGTTTAAAATAGTTTTATTTCAAGTTAACAATAACTCAAGGATATTTGCAGCCTCAGCACCTAGACTTTCCTAAGACATTTTAAACCTTTCAACGAGTATTGGGTATTGAGTTTTCCTAACGGGCAATTACAGAGGTCACGGGAGGATTACAGGGTCAGCAATGGTCCTCTATCGTAAGGTATGAGTGAGATTGTATTTACGGTACAATGCGATAGTTTTAACTTGACCTTTAGTAGCTTTCGTTTTAAAATGAATAGCCGAAATGTTTTTACGCGCATAATTTCTGAACGACTGCACCAAATTGGATAAGTCTTTTTAGGGTACCGTAGCCAAATGGCAAAAAACTGAACTCTTATAGATTCTTCATGTCTGTCTGTACGTCCGTATGTCACAGCCAATTTTTTCCGAAACTATTAGGATTATGCTGTTGAAACTTGGTGAGTAGATGTATTCTGTGAACCGCATTACGATTTTCACACATAATTTTTTTTTTTTATTAAGACACGTCAATTTGACTTCACCTCGCCTGATGGTAAGCTGAAGGTAAAGTCTCAGGAAAGAGGGTCACCATTACATACATGTACCATGTTAACAATGGTGGCACTCAGCTTGACGGCCTCATCAGAAGAGGATTGTCGTTGCCCTCAACAGGGCCGTCCTCGCCTCGGTCGGAGTTGGCCGTAGGCGGCAGCGTCTCTCCCGCCCTAGGAGAGAGGCGCTGGCGTATCCGATGCCCAGGGCGTGCACGGTGGTACCTAACCGGGCGAATTTTGTGACAAATTTGTGTCATCAAATTTCTACCACCAGATAAAAAAAAACAATAGATTTTAGGGGTTCCCCATACTTAGAACTGAAACTCAATTTCTTTTTCATCAAATCCTTCAAAAAAACCCTTCAAAAATCTTCAAAAATTATTTTGAAGTTTCTAAAATGACGGCCTCTGTGGCGTAGCGGTAGTGCATTCGACTGCTACGACAGGGGGCGCGGATTCGATTCCCGCTCTGTGCAAATATTTGTATGCATGAATATGTCTATTTGCATTGGTCTGGGTGTTTCTATGTATAATATGTATATATTTATAAAAAAAAAAAGTATATAAGGATGTTTATCCGCATTCTGGAACCCCAAACACAAGCTAGTCAAACTATGCTTACTTTGGGTCTAGAAAGCGCTGTGTAGAATGTCGTAGAATATTTATTTAGCTCCATGACACCACGGACATAGTAAGAAGACTTAAAAGAACTAAGCCCTCTAACTCAGAGGGCTTAGAACTAGTTTAGTGAAATTAGTGTTACGTAGTGCAGTGAGTGCTACTCTTAAAGAACACAAGAACAAAGTCTCTTTCAATTATAATAGAGACAATATAAAAGTGCCAATGGACACATTCTTAACTTTTCAGATTTTAGCAAATTAAGTTACTGTTAAATTACTTATTAGCCTCAAGGTCTACATTGTAATAGTTATGAGTAACCGTTTAATTATAAGTACAACATAATCGAAAAACAAAATCGTAAACCGCAATTTACCTTTCATTCAATCAACTCAAATATAAAATTGAAAAAAACATTATTATGTTGCTTGCTGCTACGGAACCCTTCATGGGCGAGTCCGACTCGCACTTAGTCGCTTTTTTTGTGTTTGTTATTTCAGACCATTTTGCATGAAAGAAAAATTTAGGAAAGTCCACGGGTATGGTGGTATTATTGTAAAGGGGCAACGCCAGGGCCTGCAGCCAGTCTTCATTAAAACCCTTTTCAGTTAATTCTCAGAAACTTTCGCCAATATTACCTACGTTCTAGCAAAAAAAAACCGCGGTAGCCTAGTGGTATGGGTAAAGGACTGCTGAGACGAGGTCTCGGGTTCGATCCCAGGCATGCCATGCAAGGCAGGCCATGGCACACTTCAATGACTTTTCGATGCTTTTCGAAGTTATGTGTGTATTTATCGCAGGTTTATAAGTGCCCGGTTAATGGCAATAGGCTCGCCACCTATTACATTGGGACCTAAAACATAAACTGGCGAAACGTGGGTGCTAGCACCTCTGCCTACCCCTTCGGGGATATAGGCGTGAGTTTATGTTATGTTATGTTATGTTATGTCTAGCAACTTCTATATTTAGAATTCTTTACTCAGTGTATTGCACCACTTGGTTATGTCAGGAATACCTTTAACGGCTTCCTAGGATGGATCCATGATTCAGGAGATTATAAGAAGTGCTGACACAGAATGGTGGATATTTCCGTTCATAAGTTGTTGATCCATCTGTATACGTTGATGGTTCTCTAAAATTAAAATGGTAAACACAATTTCAGGATGTGAGTCATTTAAAGGAAAGTCTATTAGGTAGATTTCGATGAAATCGATCTACCTATTGGTTTCTTGACTACTGTCGAATTTTAAAAAAAAATCTTAATAGGAGGTCTAGTTATGACCCCTGAGTCCGAAATAACCACTGGTCAAAAAGTTTAAATATATATATATATATGTATGTATGGTTCCACTTCCCAAAATTTGCGGCACTCTCACGGTCGCATTTTTGCCCCGATCGCTTTCAAACTGCGGTCAAAAATTGCTTGGTTGTAAACTTAGTTTAAGTTCGTGAACGGGTGGAATCCGGCCTAAGGGGACGGTAGGGCCTCACTTTTTGTGAAATCAGTTTTTCCTCAAAATTTCACGTTCCATGAAAGATATTCGAACCGTTCTAATTTTATCCCATAGTATACATGAATACCAACAACTTTTAATTATAAACCTATAAGATTAAAACTTTAACTAAAAGTGGAGGGGGGAAAAATCAATTTTTTTCGGGAAAAAAATCATAACTTCTAACCGGTGAACATTCTTGTTGTGGGAAACATTTTTAATCGATAGGCCATTTTTAAGTCTAAAATAAATGTCTGAAAAGTTTTTCGCTAAAAGTTACCGTTTTCGAGGAAAAAAATTTAAATATGTTAAAAATGCGCTCGGCGTGGGTCATAGAAATAGTTCTCTAGGAAAAATAATATTAATTACTTCACGAAATATTGTTTAAAGTAGTAGTTCTCTATATAAAATAATATTCATTGCTTCACGAAATCTACCTGTGCGTTCCCCCTGCAGGAACGGATTTTTTTTTTATTTGATTTTTTGATTGGATAATGGTTATTGGACTAATTGAAATAAAACTATATATATAACTATAACGGATTTTATCGCGATTCATTTGATCTTATTTTATTATTTACATTGAACCCGACATTTCGGTTGCTTTTCAGCAGCCATGATCATGGGGTCCTGAGGTCTCCCCGACGACGTGAAATAGATTGCGATAGAATCCGTTAAAAATGGTTTTATTTCAATGTGTGACGTGACATTTCGCGTAAACTTCCGACAGTAACTTGCGCATTATGTCAGATTTCAGACAAGGTCAGATTCAGTGTTAATAGTCCGTTGAAATGTAACATTTTTTAGGCCTAACCTTGCGTTTTTTAGAGGACGCAATTTTATTCTTTTGATGCGTAGGGGGGGTCAGTGTAAAGCTAAAACCAAGTTTGTGGGGTCGCCACCCTTGTCCCACGGCCGCCATCTTGAAAATAGGGGTTGAAATGGTTTTTACGAAATATCTCTTAAACTATTTCTGATAAAAAAAAATTGTTAACATTTTTTGTTGCTAATTAACTTAAACCCCAAATGTAACTTTTCAATGGACTATAATATTAATTTGTAACTTAAAAATAATAACATTGTCGGAAGTTTACGCGAATGTCACACATTGAAATAAAACTATTTTTTAACGTATTCTATCGCGATTTATTTGGAGTCTCCCCTTGACCATGGCTGCTGAAACGCAACCGCGATAGAATCAGTAAGAAAATAGTTTTATTTCAATAATGATGTTATTCAAAATTAAATAAATAACAATTAACTATTCTACTAGTTTCTATTCCAATTTGAAGTGACCTGCCTAATATTACGGATTAAAAAAAAAAGTTTAATTCTGGCCTTTTTCAATCAATTTTATGAACGTATCTATGCAATAACGCAGTTATTCGTAGAGGTTTTCAGCCTTAGTTCGGCCGGCCCCGTCTGAGCTACATTCTACATTGCTTATGTGGTACTGGGATTGAACCCGATACCTCGTCTCAGCAGTCCATTACCCATACCACTAGGCTACCGCGGTTTCGATCTCAGGTTTTACCATGGCACACACCAATGACTTTTCGATGCTTTTCGAAGTTAGGTATGTGTGTATTTATCGCAGGTTTATAAGTGCCCGGTTAATGGCAATAGGTTCGCCACCTATTACATTGGGACCTAAACATAAACTGGCGAAATGTGGGTGCTAGCACCTCTGCCTACCCCTTCGGGGACAAACTCACGCCTATGTTTATGTGGTACATTTGGCTTCAAAAAAATGTCTGTGCAAATTATCATAAAGAATTCTGAAAATTAATAATAACAAGATCGTAGGTATAAAGTAGGTTTTGTTTTGACTGATCATATTTGAAATCACTCGTTTTGATATCTTGCCGTTACTGAATCCGGCCACTAGCACGCATTCCTCTGTGGTTATTAATGTAAATATAGATAAAGCTGGTTGCTTTATAATAAAATTGTCTCAACGAGGATACAAGAACAATAATAAACAAAGAAGGGTCATTAAAATAGTTATTTCGGAACGTCTGGTGCGCGACTAACACGTTGTACCGTGGCCGAGGTTGGACTCGGAACAACGCAAGAAAAATATGCGATAGCGCGGAAGTTTCAACAAATTAATGTTTGCTTTCCTTGTGCGGTGTTTATTACGTAGCTGGTGGTATTGGCATGTAATTTGTTATTTTAAATGTCGCTTCACATTAGTTTTTTAGATATCGTGCCGGTAATGAAAATAGACTTTTCTGCGATAAAATAACGGACATTCGCAAGGGGTTTTATCATGATATGAAATAAGATAAAATTAAAAATTATTAATAAGTTCACAGCCTTCACATGGTAAGGCCAAGGTGCAAGTCAGCCTAGTTCTGTAGCAGGTATCTGCGTTGACTTGTACCAAAACATTTCTGGCACGACCCGCTCAACAATGAGATCAAAGTGTGCAATGTATTTATATTAAAAATACTTAAAGACTGTAAGAGTAGGTATGTGAGCACTACGCGCAGGTCGGTAACCTAATAATTGCGCCCGTGTCGGATTTGGAAAGTATCATTTAAAACCACGATGGAATGAACGGTCTGGTCTGCTCGTGGTTATGTCGGGCTTGAACCGACTAAAACCGCAAGCCGTTTTGGGTCTTCAGACGCCGGGGTATAAGGTGGCCCTCCATAAGGCATTTCCCTCACACCCTGACTCTCCGGCTTCGAGATGGCCCCATCGGGCTGGGAACCACGATGCTCCCATCTTGCCCCGGAAATTAAGGAGAGGGGAGCGCTAGATGCCCCGCCGCCCGGGCCGGTTTCTGCTGGGGTGACAGGCGGCCTCACCTGCCACTTCCAGGGCTGCGCTCATGGAGGACAGAGGTCGTTGAGCTACCTCCGGCGCCTGAGTCGCCTACGACGCGCGGCGAGCATGTTGCGGGCTCGGCGGGCCGGGAGGGTTCTATATTTTTCCCGGGCTCGCTACGCCACCTCCTTCTCGAACATTACATGCTTGCAGGAGACGGCGGCGGCCCACGCGCTCGCGCTGATCTGCTCGTACCTATAATAAGTACTTAAGCGATCAGGGGCCTTACCATGACGCACTAAAAATAATTCAGTTTCGGGCTCGGCTCAGCGCAAAGAGGGATGGAGCACCGTGTTTTTTATGTTGTGTTATTTTTATTATTTAAAGTTTAAGGGCGAAATTGGAACTTGTAAAGCCACTGTTATCGTTGACTGTACCTACCTACCTTAGTCAAGATCAGCTACGCCGCGCAGATGGCAGCAGGACCTGCTGAAGTCACTGACGGCATGTAGCGAGTTCTTTTCCTTGCGGGCCCGAAGATGAGAGCATGGGAATTTTCTATAAATATATACTTGTCCGGACTGACTCAGCTTAACCACTTGGGCTGAAAACTTGAAGTTTTGCCACTTCATTCCTTTTATGTTGTAAGCCAAAATATGAAATTTGCCCGTGCGAAGCTGGAATGGCACGCTAGTCTATACTAATAAAGATTTGTATGTTTTTAAAGACCAAACTCAAAAACTACTTGACCGATTTTCACCACCGGAATGCTACATTATCCCTGAGTAACATAAGTTATTTTTTATCCAGATATTCCCACGGGCTCAGGACTTACGCAGGTGAAGCCGCGGGGCGATACTAGTATAAAGGTGTTAAAAGAACTAAGCCAAGATTAAAAATCTATAAATTCCATTTATTCATAATCATAACAAACTAATAGCTACTTTACTACTAATAAATTGTATTCATTGTACCAATTTATTGTACAGTAGACTATTGTTTAGCACTTTAATTCAAGCTTCAATGTTTATTAACTTCCATTTACTATTCAATTTCGTATATTAATGACGGATATACAAGGCATATAGAGTTAAACCCCGCAAATTTACATAGCAATAAATATTTACAGCAAATATACATACATTTACATCATTATTTACAATTAGGTTATGTGTTTAAATAACAAGTGTCCATTATTTTGCCTGAAATATATATATATAAGGTAGCTGGGATAGACTGGATGCGCAAGGCGGAGGATCGGGTGCTATGGCGTAAAATGGGAGAGGCCTATGTCCAGCAGTGGACTGCAATAGGCTAATTGATTGATTGATTGATTGATATATATATATACAATATATACATATAGATATAGCTTATCAACAATATTTAGGTGAGCAACTTAAAAACCTACTAATATAGTAGAATTTTTTTGTATAACCACATTTAGGATAACCTTATTTAAATTCTTAACAACATAAAATTAAGGCACTATAGGAATGAGGGACAGCACTGCCTTTATTATAAAAAAGTGCTCAGAATGCTGACTTCATAATCTTCATCGTCATAGATCAATCAATACCACTTTTTTTATTATCACCGCTGTCTTTGTGTCACAAGTCATAGTTGAAATAATTATGTCTTCGTTCTAAATCTCTGATTTCTACTATATCAGCCTTTAACCTCAGTTTCAGTATTTCTCTCCAAATTGCCTCCCTGTGATCTTTATTCATTATTCCCATTCGGAGCAGGGTGTTGTCATTGATGCGGACCAAGGTTCTACCAGTTATATCGTGCTGAAAGAGAAATCTTTTATCATAAACCAGCTGATGTTCACCCCAAATAGACATACTCATGCATACAAATTTTTTCACTCAGCACAAATCTGACTCATGACCACTGACAATAACAGTCATACACTCTACTGCTACGCCACACAAATTGTCATATTTTAGTCTCAGTCCCATGATACACTTCACAAAAACACACCTAAACATTTAAATAAAATCACACACTAGAGAGAAATAAGATCTGTGCATTGGATGGTTAAAACGAAAATGGTAGGAAATATCAAACATAATAATCATTGTTTTACTGCCCCACCCCATATTTATTTGGGATCAGTGCAATGTGATTTTTTCACAATCATATCTATAGGAAATGAACATTAAGTAATTTCTTGTATCTCCAATTAATCATCATTCATCCTCTGCTTTGCTTATCTTACATTGAATCAACTTAGAACTCAAAATAATGAAATTAACAGTTGTACAATAATTTATTAACAAAAGCAATTACTTTACCTCGTGAAACCTTTCCCAGTACATATTATAATAATCGCTGCAATGTCGTCGTAACCACTTTTGCACATCAGCTTCAGTCCATAAGTTTAAGGCTTTCGGACGAGTTGTTTTGGTCTACAATAGCGAAATAAAAAAATAATAACTTTCACTTTATTTATAACAATATTATAATTTTACTTTACAATTATGTTTATATGATATATTCAGGTATTTTTCCGCAATTATTACATTTTTTACCTTTGTAGATTTGTTGGAGTTTAAACTCGAGTCTTCTACCATTGTCATTTGTTTACAATTGCAAATGAATGTAGAAGTTCCGCCAACACTTCACAAATTGAATAATTAAATTATCCAAGATATCAAAGAAGTCGAAAAATACTCTGGATTTAATACTAAATAATCCTGTTGATAGTTTTCGGTTTTTCGAGATTACAGATTACCTTGACTTGATTTCAAACAAACTTGACAAAATTGAGTAATTTGACAATGGTGGTGTTGCCATGTCTTGAATACAAAAGCGTATAAAATACGGAAATAACGGACATTGTAATAAATAAATAAATATAAATATTCTACGACATTCTACACAGAGCTTTCTACACCCAAAGTAAGCATAGTTTAACTAGCTTGTGTTATGGGTTCCAGAATGCGGATAAACATACTTATAAACTTTTTTTTTGTAAATACATACATACTATACCTACATAAAAATAATATTAGAAATATATCTCCAATTTTGAGGACAAACGTGTAGAACTCTTTCAGTTTCAGGCTAAATATGGAAAAACATCCCAGCCTGCATCTTCGCTGATAAATCAGCTACCGCCAGCAAACATCAGAGTTGGTAAACATAAGGGGGCACGTTTGTCTAACTTGCGCCTAAGTTATATAATTATTTTTATGTTATGTTATTTTTTAGTTTTTTATTATTTTTAAAATGCCAAATAACTACACAATTGTGATTGTTCTTCTAGTCGATTTACATTTTTAAAAGTTTAGTACCTACGTGTTGATCTCATTTTTATAGTTCCTAATAAATACTTATGTAAAAACGATAAATAAATGTCTCATGTAATAAACCAAATGATTTTTTTATTTATAATGCTTGTCGATTCTATACACATCTTAGAGTATACATTTAAAACTACTAGTTAATGTATACTCATACAATAATGTCATTTATTTATTTATTTTATACTTTATTGTACATACGCCAATTGAATAGAATTTTAACAGAAATTAAAAAGAAAAGAAAAGTACAAGGCTTAACGCAATTTCTGACAGGCGACCTTTGGATGGAAATATTGGTTGGAGTGCTCGGTATTTTGTTGGCGTGCTATTGAATGATTATAGTATAAACATACTGTGCGGAAAATCAGGAATTAAGAAAAAACAACTGGGCGAGTTTTGATGATTACTGTGCAATCTTTCATCGTAGACTGGACTTACAAAATAACTTTGTGCTTAAAACAAGTAGGTACCTACTTAACTCAGTCAATCTAATCAGGTAGATAGCTCCGTTAATAGGAAGTGTGTTGTTGCGGTGATAGATTGATCAGACGCTTGAACATGCCCCCGGGCGTTGAGGACTACGTCTTCAACTAATATTCTTGAATCAATCTGATATAGGCAAGGGGCAGATTCGATTGAAGGCTATCCGGATGACGCCAGCAGACGTCCTGATGTCCGCTACACGAACAATCCCATCCGATCCAGGGTGAACGGCAACCACTCTGCCTAACCTCCATTTCAAGGGAGGAAGACCATCTTCCTTCATTGGTGAAGGAAGATGGAACCATGGAGCCCAATTTCAAACCGTCCTTACATGAACGCCATTTGGTTCTCTGTTTGAGCTCGGCAACATACTCCTTACTCCATCTGCTCCAGAAATGCTGACGGAGTTGCTCAACAAGATGGTAACGTGATAAATGGGTTTAAGAATGATCTTGGAGGTTCCGTTGTGGCAAAGAAGTGAGTGCACAACCAATCAAAAAATGTCCCGGCGTTAGCGGAGTGTCATCGTCAGGATCCGACGATCGGTGTCAGAGGACGTGAATTTAAAATCGCCTCAATTTGGGTCAGTGTAGCGTAAAGTTCCTCAAAGGTCAAATTACAATTTCCCAACACTCGTTGAAGATGATATTTGGTTGACTTGACACCCGCTTCCCAGAGTCCGCCAAAATGAGGACTATATGCCAGTATAAAATGGAACCGAATTCCGTCATTGGCCAAATCTTCACCTAATGAAGCTGAATTTTGTTTTAAAAACTTCGATAAGTCGTACGCACCAACAAATGAGGTACCGTTATCAGAATAAATATAAACAGGCTTTCCTCGTCGCGAAATAAATCTATATAAAGCCAGCAAACAATTATTGCTAGTTAGGTCATCTACAAGCTCCAAGTGAACTGCCTTGGTAGTAAAACAAATAAATATTGCTATGTACACCTTTACTAGCCTACATCCGCGACCTTGGCGACTAGCATACATGACAGGACACGCGTAATCTACGCCTGTGCTTTCGAACGGACTACCTGGAAGTAACCGCCCCGTGGTAAGTTTCCCATTAAAGGAGTCACTACATTACCCTTCAATTTACGGCAGAGTAAGCATTGGTGAAAACAAGCCTCAGCCAAACTGCGACCACCGATAGACCAGCCAATAGGTCTCCCTGATCGAAGCTAACAATAGCTGTGGCCCTGCATGCATCAATCTCTTATGTTCATAATTAAATAATAATTTAGTGAAATAATGAGCGGACTGTAATACAATAGGATGCAATTTTTTATAACTAAATTCAGAATTATTGAGACGTCCTGTCAAACGTATATTATTTTTATTATCTAAATAAACATTGAATTTAAGAAGAACGCTCCCTTTCGGAATGGACTTTTTTTCAACTAATAAATCATGTTCGGTAAATGATTCCTTTTGACTATGGAAGAGCAGTACACTTAGTGCGTCATGTAATTCATTTTCAGAAAGAAATATATCACAAATTTTCTCCCTTCTACATACTTTAATAAATCGAAGAACGTTTGCAACGCAACGCACAAGTCGTAAATAATTCGAAAATCCTTTAAAATTAATGAACGAACCATCTTTACCATCATCTTTCTCGATAGCGCTTAACGAAGTATCAGAGCGGGTTTCAGGATACGTTTCTAGTCCTAAGTGCCTTTGCTGAGTAGGCCAACTGCTTATATTCTTCGTTAAGAAGTCTGGACCCAACCACCACAGATCTGAATCTTGCAGAGTATCAATATCAACACCACGCGATATTAAATCTGCTGGGTTTTTATCAGTAGGGACGTGTCTCCACGTACAATTGCCAGCCTTGTCCAAAACTTCAGCAACACGGTTACGTACAAAAGGCTGAAGTCTGGAAGGTACCATTTGCAACCATCCCAGTACGATAGTTGAGTCAGTTCACCAATAAGCAAGAGTTATAGTGGCTCGAAGTGAGCAGCGTACCTTCTCATATAGACGCGCTCCTACTACTGCGCCACACAACTCCAACCTTAGGATAGTTCCAGCTAAGCTAAATTGCTTGTGTAAGAAGTGGGTTCACGTCGGTAGTGTAATGGCCAGGATTCGAACCCGGGACCTCTCGATCGCAAGGTCGACTCCTTAACCACTAAGCTACCGACGCTTCAGAGTTGTGGACTTAAGAGGTGCTACCCTACTCTTAGCCATTAGTAAGTGAGTCATATACTGACCTTCGTTATAAACGCTTCGAATATAAACGCATGCACCATACGCACGCTCGGAAGCATCTGTAAATATGTGAGCTTCTAGCTCTCTGTATGAGTCACAGACTACTATCCGTGGGATGCGAAAGTTATCTATTGACGGTAATAATTTAATTATATTGTTCCACCGAGTATTAAGCTCCGGGGTTAGTTTTTCATCCCATGACATCTTATCTAACCACATTTGCTGCAGCATCATTTTCATGGTAATCACACAACGAGACAGAAGTCCTAATTTATCGAATATCCGTGCAATTACCGAAAGTAAATCTCGTTTTGTGTACGCATCAGAAGTTACATTCATGGTTATTGAAAACCCCAGCTCATCAGAACTTGAACACCAACTGAGACCTAGCAGCTTGTTGGGTTCACTCAACCCCAATTTAAATCAAGCGACGAGTCAACAGACCCAGATACCAACTGGGGTTCGTTTGACTTCCACTTTCTCAGCAACATGCCAGCCGATGACAGCGCCTTTTTAACTTCAGAGCGAATGAATTTCAATTCATCTAAATTCATAATGCCTGTACATAAATCATCAACAAATATATCATGCTTGATGATTTTCTCATTGCTATATTCGAGGCCTATCTGCTTAAGACAGCGCGTGGCTAGATATGACGCGCTCGTTGTCCCATATGTGACAGTATTTAACTCATAACAGGTTCTTCAGTACTACCACGCCAAACTATTCTTTGCAAGTGCCTATCAGGTGAATGAACGACTACTTGTCTATACATTTTCTCGACATCAGCTGCCAAGACATACTTATGCTGTCGAAACCTAAGCAGAATAGACAACATATCGTCCTGTACTGTCGGTCCATTCATCTGCAAATCGTTAAAGGAAATACCTGACGACGTGGGACAACTAGCATTGACCACATGCTTGGTCGTGGAGACGTGTTCTGATCAAGCCTACGAACAACAATATGAATTAAAAGTGTGCCCCAACTATTAACTGGCTCACCTAACAATTCGAGGGCTCTTAAGTTTCTTTGTAGCTGGTCTACTAAAGTAAGTTGTAAATCCTTAACTAACGTATTATATTACCTATACGAGTGTTGGGTAATGATACCATAAGATTAGCACAGCAACTTCCAAAGAAATTAGAGACACCCAAACCACCGGTTATGACCACTTTCAAGGGTAATTGGCGAATTGATTTCTTCAATTAATTTAATTGATATTCCTTAATCCTTCACAAATTCTTCGCTAGTTCAATATCCGGGACGAATGGACCATCATGTGCGGAAAATCAGGAATTAAGAAAAAAACAACTGGGCGAGTTTTGATGATTACTGTGCAATCTTTAATCGTAGACTGGACTTACAAAATAACTATGTGCTTAAAACAAGTAGGTACCTACTTAACTCGGTCAATCTAATCAGGTAGATAGCTCCGTTAATAGGAAGTGTGTTGTTGCGGTGATAGATTGATCAGACGTTTGAACACATACTTCTATAAATACATACATAGGTACCTACTTAAATATATACACACTTAAACAGATATAATAACATACTATACATTGGATATTGTCTATGTTATACGTGGTATACTGGACAAATAATGCTCCTTGACCATTCTTTTAAATTTCATTAACGTCTCAGCTCGTCTTATTTCTACCGGTAATTTATTCCACAGGCGAACTGCTGTAACAGTAAAAGAATTATCAAAAATATCTGTGGAATGCATAGGTATTTTTAAATTAGGTTCACTGAAGATCGTAAACACTTCTCATGCGTATTAGAAAGGAATTGAAAGCGTCCCTTTAAATAAGGTGTTGTAGGGCTGAACAATATATTGTAAGGTAGGGAGAGAATATGTGCATTCAGACGAGACCTTATGGTTAACCTTTAAGCTGGGTACGGAACTCGGAATACATGATCAATCTGGCGCAGACCAAATATAAAACGAATGCAAATGTTTTGAAGACGTTCAAGTTTGTCAAGTTGGTTATCTGTCAAATGCAAGTAGCTAGAATCCGCATAATCTAAGATTGAAAGAAGTAAAGAGTTTGCAAGCGCATTTTTTGTGGAAATTGGTAGCAACCTTCTAATTGATCCGGCAGACGCAAACACCTTTCTACTTACTATTGGAAAAATCAATACCTTGGTAGAAGAACTAGTGAAACCAGCGACTGTTAAATAAATTCGGTATAATTTTCATAAATTTATAACAGATTAATATTGAAAAACACTGTTACCCTCTTCGTGGCCAACACTCGAATGCCTGTCAAAAAAAACTCTGTGTTGCCATGATAAATATTTTTAACTCCCGATTCTGATTCTGTTAAAATTCCGGCTAACGCTAACAGACGGCCGTCCTGTTAATGGAATGACCCTATTCCGAATCGGCCATTCGAGTGTTGTATGTCTCTATACAATGATAAAGAAAAGAAAAAAAAAAATCTAAATGTTACAACAAACACAAAAAAAAAATATACATATTTTAGTGTATCCCAAGTACTTATGTCATTTGACGATGTATGATTTAAACTAATTCGTTGGATTTACATACAGTGACGACGGTTGCCCTACTTCTACTGATGGTACCTATCTCTCAAATTATAATTATGAACAGTGCACGTTTTTATTTTAGTTCTAGGTAAAGTGCGATGGTTTTCTTAAGACGTTCAGGCTATCAGTCGACCTCTCACGAGCTGGTACTGCACGCAATTTGGGATGCCTGTGAAAATACAACCTAATTATATTAATAACTCATTAAGTGTATCAAAAAGTTTTATTTGCGACGTCAATCATAAAAATATAAATATGTTATTAAGTGGTATGGTTAGACTTAGACACCTCTGCTGTGGTGTTGTAGAATAAGTACTGAAGATAAAAGTAAGATTTCATTTCAGCATCGCTCTGTGACAATAGTCTCGATACATATGAGCTGTATGTACATTAATATTTAATTAGATGATAAAAGTATTTATGAGTAAAATATTTATTATACCATGATACAAGACCATCAAATTCAATAATATCGTAGACTGTTCAACGGTGAGCATATAATCAATAACAGTGTAAGTGGGTACTGAGCACTGCAGTCAGCAGCATATTTCAGTAACAATTCACACTGAGCACCGCAGTAAGCAGCATATTTCAGTGACAGTTAATGCTGAGCACCGCAGTAAGCAGCATATTTCAGCGACATTTGAGTAATACTGAGCACCGCAGGAAGCAGCATATTTCAGTAACAGTTGAGTAATACTGAGCACCACAGGAAGCAGCATATTTCAGTAACAGTTAATACTGAGCACCGCATGTAACGGCATATATCAGCAGACAGTGAGCACTGCAGCGATAAGCAGCTTTTCACAGGTTAATTATGATAAAACGTGCTACATGAATCATAGATATACTTACACGATATTATTCCCTTATTTGTACAATATTGGTAACAGCTCCTATGATTGGTAGAGTTTAGACTTCTTGTAAAACCTGAAATAATTATTAATGGGATGTGGAAAGTCAAAACAGTCGTGGTACCTATTGTACTTGACGAGATAAGATTAAGGAGTATTAGTTAGGACAATAATCGAAGATGTTTAATTGTCACTATTAACTTGGTTATGATCATCATCAGTACTGTCGCTAGAGTCATTAGAATTGTTAAGATTCTCATCGCGGTCACTCTTGTCAGACGTGGAGAAAGTAATCCACTTTTTTATATAGTCAGCTGGATAGACACCTTTGTATTTGCGTTTTGCGTGACCTTCAACTGTGGAAACTTCATAGCGATCATTCTTGAGGACGGCAGTTATCCGGAATGGTCCTCGGAACTTCGGGCATAACTTTTTACTCTTACCATTGGCAGGAAAGTGGTTATTAGGGATCATAACTAAATCACCCTGGTTAAAGAATTTCGTGGGTGCTTTATTATTATCATAACGAGTTTTCATCGCATGTTGGTTCTTCTCCATATTCGCCATAGCCAAACTGCGTATTTTATCACGCGAAGCATCAAACTCGTTGACATTCAACTCATTATCCAATTCAGAGCCGGCTTCTTTATTTGTCTGGTCGCTTGATTCCTGGATAGAATTCAAGACGGGTCCTTCACTCGGGTTGGTTGTTCTTCGTCCGAAAACAATTTCTGATGGGGTAGTACCAGTACTCTTATTCAACGTATTATTTAAACTCCACTGCACTTTATTGAGGTGCAGGTCCCAGTCGCGCTCGTCAAGACCATGATTTGACGCCGCTAAGGATTCCAGAATTGTACGATTGTACCTTTCAATTTGGCCATTGGCCCTAGGCGTAGCGACAGCATTCAGGATATGTTTAGAGCCAATAGACTTAACAAAGTTCTTAAAGGACGACGAGGTAAAACTAGTTCCCCTGTCAGATATTATAATTTTCGGACATCCAACTGTGCTAAAAATGTCATTCAATATTTTAATAGTCACTTTGCTCTTTAAGTTTTTAACGGCCCTAATAAAAATAAACTTGCTGAACCCATCAATGACTCCTAATATGTATGAATTACCCTGCTTGCTTCGTACGAACGGTCCCAGATGGTCCATATGCAATGTATAAAATGGAACGTTCCCCTTAGGTATCGGATGCAAATAGCCACTGCTCTTAGATGTCGACGCTTTATTATATGCACAATTAAGGCACGCCGAGACATATTTCCGTACAAATCTGCTCATTTTCGGGAACCAGTAATCGTTCTTCATTTTACTAAGCGTCTTGTCTAACGAAAAATGGCCCGCTTCGTCGTGGCAGATTTGACATATTCGCCACCTTGCACTATTTGGTACGACCCATTTCAGATCATCACCAACTTTTCTATAGATCTTACTATCTTTCAGGGTATAATTATCAATTATATCCTTTATTTCTTTACTTTAGCTTAGGATCTGTCATTTGAACTGTATGAAGCCATTCAGTGGTGGTAACACTCATAATTTCATATTCTCGTGACTCGCTTAAATCTCCAGTACTGTCGCCCTGAATGGGGTTCCTGCTCAAAGCGTCTACATGCCGCATGTGGTCTCCCGGTCTATGCTCAATGGTGAAATTGTACTCCTGCAATAAGAGCCACCATCGAGCAATACGAGGTACTAAATCTCTCTTTGTAAGAGTAGTTCTAAGGGCATTGCAGTCAGTATACACTTTGAATGGAATCCCTATGAGATAAGTCCGGAATTTCCTTAGTGACAAAACCACAGCAAGGGTTTCCAATTCATACGAATGTAGATGTTCTTCTTCCTTAGTCGTCTGTTTACTGTAGTACGCCACGGCTTTCAATGGAGATTTCTCATCAGGTCGCTGCAATAAGATACCGCCCACGCCTAACTTACTAGCATCGCAGTGAACTTCGGTATAGAACTTTGGGTCATACAGAGCCAAAATCGGCCGCTCTACTAATTTAGCTTTTAGGGACTGGAATGCTGCCTCTTGCTCTTGCCCCCATTCCCAAGGTACATTAGATTTAGTAAGGGCAGTTAGCGGCTTTGCGATTTTGGCAAATCCGGCAATAAATCTGCGGAAAAAGCTAGCTAGTCCAACAAATTGTCTTATTTGATTTACGTTGGTTGGTGCGGGAAATTTAGAAACTGCCTCTATTTTCTTGCTGCCAGGTCTTAACCCATCATTGGATACTTCGTATCCTAGGTAATCTAATGTCTTTGCAAAGAAAAAGCACTTTGTTAAATTCAATGTCAACCCAGCGTTTCGTAAAGAGACTAGAATTTTACGCAGTTTCGTCAACCCCTCGTCAATGGACGAAGCCGGGGATAACAGATCATCCATGTATGGGATAGCTAAATTGTATCGATCCTTTCCCAACGCCTTATTGATCATGTGTTGGAACACGGCCGGGGCGTTAACGAGCCCAAAAGGCATTCGGGTATACTCGTAATGCCCGTCCGGTGTCACGAAGGCAGTAAGGTGTTTAGATTTCTCGTCCATAGGTATCTGGTAATAGCCAGACTTCAGATCGAGGCTGGTGAAATACACTTTACCACTGCGACGATCTAATTGATCGTCAATAACCGGCATCGGGTAAGAGTTCTTCACGGTTTTCTTATTCAAGGCCCGATAGTCCACACATAGGCGGTGTTCCCCATTTTTCTTTTTAACCAAAACTATCGGACTCGCGTAAGATGAATTAGATTCTTGAACTATCTTAGATTCCAGCAACTCTTCAATTATGTCTCTAACGATAAGCCTTTCACTAAAGGGTAGCCGGTAGGGCTTATAGGATATTGGGGTACTGTCCTGTAAGTCTATATGCATTTCTGTTATATGAGTCATCCCTAATTCATCTAAACTTAATGCAAAACAGTCTCTAAACTCATTCAGTAAGTCCAATAATTGTGTTTTATATTCCTGAGTTAAATCTTCACCTATATTTAACATATCTATAGTGATAACCGTATTGGTCCTTTTGTCATTGTTAACCTCACAGTCAGCTAAAGTCATTTTTCTTACCTCGAATTCGACGGGTGGTTTTTTCGTAATTGACTCCGCTCCTATCGGTACCATTCGTGCACGCGCTAAAAGTCTATCTTTCTTTAATTTAACATCTTGACTTGACAGAGTTACAACAGGTATGTATCCCGTTCTATTTTCGATGAAGTAGAGACCAGGCAGAATCATGATTTCCTCTCCTTTTTTAAGTGACGTATTCCCTGGTATGTATATATGTCCCGTATAGTCAATATCACATCGTATTTGGATAACCTGCATGGCTTTTAAGGTCACATCCTCAATGTTGTAGATTAATATCTTCTCCAATTCCGTTGTGCCAGAGTGGAGAATAAGGCTAGAGCTCGTCTTGTAAACTGTAACATCTGACATCTCCGTGACATTTTGGCCCACAAGTAGATCCGAGCTTAGAAATTCGTCAGGAACAACGTAGGCATCTATTGTCGCCTTTATAAAATCCAAAGCCAAATCTATTGAAACTTTTCCCATAGGATGTAAAGAGCCAAATGCAAATCCTTTTATAAGAGGTAAGTCCTTATCATCTAGTTGTAAATGTAATTCTTGTGCTACACTCCATTTAATGATTGTGCATTGACTTCCGAAATCCACAAACGCAGTTTTCTTTTGATCGTTAATTTTAACAATTTTGTTATAAATATCTCCAGACTCTTTTCGGGCGGTTATATGCTGTACTTTAGACACTACTTAAATTTCGTTTGTACGAGTATTTTCCAGGTTCGTCCCTGATTTCAAGTCGGCGTTTGCATTACGTCTACAGTATGCTGCCATATGACCCATTCGAGTACATTAAGTGCATTTTTGGGGTTCTTTACGGCATTTTGGAGCCGTGTGTCCTGGTTCGGAACAGTTGTAGCATATACGGGTAGTAGCGCTAGCGGATTTATTATCCTTGCCGAAATCAATATTTTTATTTGCTGGAACTTTTGTCATTGAATTTGGTTTCTTGACATCCTTACCCGGATTCTTTCCGGTTATACTCCGGAGATATCTAAGAAGTTTGCTTGGTCTTTCGAAATTAGCCCCTTGTGCATTTAGCCTTATGTTGTGATCGAATATACCCTCAATGACGCAGTCGACCGCATCTTTACCTTTTATGTTACAGTGACTTACCAGTTTTATTTTTTCATAGAAATACTCTTCAAGAGTTTCTTCTCTACGACTTCTTCTTGCTAACATTTCTTTAAGCCTATCTGCATAATTCCGATCATCTGGAAAATTTTGTAATAGTTTACGCTGCCATTTTTTCCAAGTAAAATTGAGCGATGATAACCCTTCATACCATTGGCGTGCTAGTCCAGTCAATTTTGGCAAGGCATGAAAAATTGTCTGCTTATCACTCCATCTATAAATTTTTGCAGCTTCATTGATTTTCTTAAGCCATGCTTTGGTCGTCTGAGTCCGCTGGCTAGGATCGAATTTCGGTATCACGTCATGAGCTCCTACAAACGTGTTACGCCCGTGGTTACTAATGGCATCTATAAAACGGTCCATGGGATTTTTGCGATACTTGTATTTATCGCGTGATCCTTTTCGGTCCCGACGTTTCGTAATTCGTGATCTAGACCTCGAGCGGCTCGTTCTAGATGTAGAAGTCATAGATGATGAGCCGCTGCTTGTCGTTGTCGAGCTTTGTGAGGTGTTACTACGATTCCGCCTTGAGTCACTAGAGGTTGAGGTCCTTGTTTTATTGCCTCGTGTTTTACGAGAACGACGAGTGCGTTTGGACCGAGACCGGGATCTACCGACGCGGCGACGCTTATTACGAAGCACTGTTCGTGAGCGGTAACGCGCGTATTTCCGCATTGCTTTTCTATCACGAGATCTAGGACTAGACCCAGATCTTCCGCGGGTATCACGTGATCGACTCCGGACAGCTTGTGATGGTGATCTCATTCTCTTTCTTTTGTCCGATCTTTTGTCTTTAATTTAACATCTTGACTTGACAGAGTTACAACAGGTATGTATCCCGTTCTATTTTCGATGAAGTAGAGACCAGGCAGAATCATGATTTCCTCTCCTTTTTTAAGTGACGTATTCCCTGGTATGTATATATGTCCCGTATAGTCAATATCAACCGGTCACTGAGGGAGTGTAAGCGCTACGCTCCGAATCAGGCATGACGGGAGTAGTATCAAGTAATTACGTTCTTCACAACTAATAATGAAGCTAATTAAGTATACAAGTCAAGGTAAGTATATAAATATTCGTTCATTCAGTAGGAAGGAATATTAAGGGACAGGAAAAATAATATTTTATTTTTGTATTGTGTAGGTAGAAATAAATAAAATACATATGGTCGCATTTAGGTGCGATACATACCTAAATACGATCATGATTTTGAAGTTTAAGTAAAAGTTCTCCTACTAGGACACCCCGCAACAATCAGATATGAAACAACACATAATATATAGGTACCCACCTAATTACCATCTGGAATCAATATCGTAGCAATGGGCGAATGCTACTGGTAAGTACTTAAAAGAGTCTATAGTACGAAGATAACGAAAATTTCTTTAAGTATTGGGGCACCTTTTAAATAACATTGAATTATATTAAGGATACTTAATTAGTTTAACTAAGTCATAATTTAATTTGGTAGGTTTGAAAATTAAATCATAGACACATAAATGAAGTGACTTGTAACATGTGTTAACAATGAGGAATTTAATAAAATTTAATTTTCCATCAATAAAGTTACTCAAAATGTTTATCAATGTTATCCATTCAGCTTAAAACAGAAATCAGATGCACTAAAAGTACATAAAGTAACACAATCTTGTGTTTTCGAGGTCTAGTATAGGTAGTGAGCAGGTACACAGGTAAGCAGGACTACTACCTATTTAATGGTTACAATTTATAATATTTTGAAGCAGTCCCCTATTTTCCAGTAGACAATAGTAAAACTAAAACCGGAGCCAATGCACGGAAAATATATTACATGGGTAGGTATGTAGTCCAACGTTGTTGTCATGAATGTTATGACTAAGTAAATTATAAAATAGTAACGTAACCTAACCATATTTTATTGTTATAAGCAATTAGTCCTGAACTAAACATTGAACAATACTTTTGTTCAATGTTTAGTTCAGGACTAATTGCTTCAATCCTCTCAGAGCCTACGTCCTCAGCTAATTAAGAATAACATAACCTTTTCACACTGGTTGTAAGACGGGATATAAATAATAAATAACAATACGTCATAAACAAACATGTCACACTGCCGGACTACACTTTTATTTTAAATAGTATGATACTTCGTTTAATCAGGTAATACCTACCTTTTTTTTTATCATTGTGGGTAAGCACGTCCTTGACTTTGGCAACGGTGAAATATGTATTAATTGATGTTTCTTACACTTACGTCGAACGGTAAAACTACATTCAACGACTGTAAGTGTATAATTTTGCGCCTATTAGTGAATGCTTTTGTTCGATGTAAGTTCAAGATTGATCGTGCGATTGCAATTTAATAAGAAAAAAAAAATGTACATACCGGTGAGCGCTCCTTCTATCCCACTTCTGAATTATTGGAAAAATCAATACCTTGGTAGAAGAACTAGTGAAACCAGCGACTGTTAAATAAATTCGGTTTAGTTTTCATAAATTTATAACAGATTAATATTGAAAAACACTGTTACCCTCTTCGTGGCCAACACTCGAATGCCTGTCAAAAAAAACTCTGTGTTGCCATGATAAATATTTTTAACTCCCGATTCTGATTCTGTTAAAATTCCGGCTAACGCTAACATTACTTCCTGCAGTTGTGGGTCCCAAGATAGGTTATAATCAATTATTATACCTAAATTTTTAACTTGATTGCTTACAGGAATCGTAGTGCCATCAAATATAACCGGAGGAGTCTATAAGTTTATTTCATTTCTAACAGTAAATAACTGCCTATGTTAGCCTATAAGGTTAGCTATATCTAGAGTTAATAAATAATATGGCGGAATTATTTATTTCTTTATAGGTAAACTTTTAATGAAGAACATAGATACATAAATATTCATTAATGCAAATAGGCGTCCAAATAATAATACATTCAATTAAATGGTAAACCTTGACTCGACAGTTTCAAATTTAACAGATAATTAAATTTGTTTTCGGATACACTTACATTCATGGCAGACTCTTAGTAATATGACTTACATTTTGTGGTTTAAAATAAGAGTTATGAAATTCTAAATGAAAAAATTATGTGAGATATTAAACTCAAATTTATCATTTTATTAAGTTGTATTTTAAATATTTTATTAAATATATTCATAATCATAAGTGCAGTAGCCATTGCAACATTTGATACGGTAACATTAACCGCTGTCAACTTTCAATATTAGTAGAATATTTGTTCCCTTGTCACATGCATAGAAAATAAAACGATTTCATATAAAATTCTAAGCTTAGAATCATAAAATGTCGCTATAAGTTACTATAATGGCGCAGAATTTACAGAAGAAGCCCTCGAAAGGCATACTAAAGTCATCGCGGAGTGTAGATGGTCAGGATGGCACACCGTCTACGAGTAAACGGCCAAAAGAGCAAAGGTTCGACGAGATGAATATTATGGAAACGTTTCATCCGCCTAACAAAGATTATGGGCATATGAAGGTGGACGAGCCCAAGACTCCTTATTCGGAGCCGGTGGAGGGAGATATGGAGCCTACTGATGAATTGGATGCGAATATACTTGCGGCGAAACTTGCTGCCAGTATGAATAAGCCGCCAAAGTGTGTAGAGCCCAGTGAAAGTAGCGACGAGGATATGGAGGAGTCGGAAGACGCACGTCGGAAACGCATCGAGTTCGAGAAAAAGCGGAAAATGCACTACAATGAGTTCCAGGTCAGTCTACACAAATGCATTAATGTTGTGGGTGTGAACCTGACGATTAGGTCATTACTGGTATTAATAGAATAATTTGATTGAATATGCAATTATTCGAAATTAAATATCAGTCATATTAGTCATTGTATCATCTTGATTTTGTTTAATAATTTCAAATTTAATTAACCTTTTTCGTATATATTTAGACTTCAAATTTCTAGTGCAGTTACCACTATTATAGCTTGTGGGCACAATGATTTCCCATAACAATTAGTAAATGTACTATTTATAAACCTATTAACTAGCTTGCCACTCCTTGAATGTGGGACATAATTGAGTACATTACTTATCCAGTAAACTCGCTCTAATGATCTTTAAATGTTTTTGAGTTCATTTTAATATATAATTATTAATGTCTACTTTGTATAAAATGGTAGCAAACAAGCTCATGGCCACCTTATGGTAAGGCTGCTGCAAAGCAAACGAAACATTGGGTTCAGTGTAAATAAATAAAATAACATCAAATAAATTACAATAGAATCCGTTAAAAATAGTTTTATTCCTATGTGTAATATTTGCATAAACTTCAAACAATGTTAAGTGTTCATGGATACTTATAAATGATTGCAAGTATAACTACGCCATAGTTGTCACTACACTCACACCCTTAGTGATGAAACATGATAGAACAGAAAAGGAAGGTAGGGAAGGCCTCCAGGAGTTTCACTAACTTTATGAATTTAACATACTATAGTCGAGCCAGGCCATCTATGGGAGCATTGAAGTATTATTACAATTGGGGACACCGGAGACCGGACGGATGAGCCACCCACGAAGCTAGTGGGCCACTTCATCCATAAGTATTACATACAATGCAATTTTTGGAGAATGTTGACTCCTCCCCCCAAGTAACACGCCGTAACGTTTTTGTTTACGCCACCCCCCCCCCCCATGTGACTACCACCAAGTGCAAATTGGTGAAAATCATGTTAATATCATTTGAAATGTGATGTCTTAAAAGCTAGAGATTTCTAGTTAGTTACATTTTTACATGGTTTTTTTTTTAAACAGTAATTAAATTTAATTTAAATCTAGTTAGTACGTTTAGTATTTACTTTACAGTTTGGAACCCATCCGGGTAAAAGCCTCCTCCATCTCCTTCCACACTTTTCTGTTTTTCGCTTTTTCTATCCAGTTTTTCCCCGCTACAACCTCTATGTCGTTAATTTTTGTTGCATCCCTACATATAATACCTACAGCTCGAAGCACTCGGGGAATTAATGTAAAAATTACCAACTTAGGTGAACAAAGCATGTACAATTAATTTGGGAAAATCCCATAAAAAGTTCATAAAAACATTTTAATTCCCGAGTTTTATTAATAACTCTTCAGACCAATCGTCTTTCACAATCATTACTGATGTGATATGATTTTTTTCTTAATGCGTATTTTGTGCTAATTTAAACATAAAAAAAAGTTTACAGTTTATGTCATTTTCTTTCATGAATACTTATATACTACTTCTACTAGAATACTTTAGTGGCTACCATGAATCCTATTTTCTATATTGAAATAATGTATCAGTTATACTTCTCCACTGTATATTTTTAATAAATAAATAAAAATAATAAAAATCAATATTTTTAAAATAAAAATATCTAAGGTTCACTATGCTTAGCAACTGTAATATAAAAAGCCTTTGAGAATGCTGTGAGGTGAAACCGGTCAGGTGTAATTTATTAAAATATATAGTGGAAAAGTACAAGTTATACATTGGTATGGTATGGTATGGTTTCGCGAGCTGGTATCCGCAACTCCACGACAGGGCGCGGTTTTTGCGTGAGGGTGGGCATTTCACTCGATCCACCCCAACTCATTGAAGAACGCCAGCAGGCTATTCACGCTGCTGGCGATCTCCCGGAGCGTACCTGTATTTCCGAAGTACTTTACCCTGTATGTGGCGGTTACAGGGCAGTGTAGGAGCACGTGTGCCGCTGTTTCTTCCTCTTTCATGCAGGCTCTGCAGAGAGGGCTGTCGGTGATTCCTAAAATATAAAGGTGTTTATTGAAGGAGCCGTGCCCCGTGATGGCAGCTGTGGCCGTGCGCAGTTGCTGTTTGGTCAGTTGTCGAAGACGCCTGGTCAGTCTATTTTCAAGCACGGGGAGTGCTTCCCTCGCCTGTCTGCAAACTTCCAGATTTATCCAATAGCTGTTGTGTTGATCTCTCGTTCGTTTGTTTACCATGGTTCGTAGGTATGCAAAGGGGATCGGTATTATGGGCTCAGGTCCCATTACCACCATGTCAGATCCTCTCCTGGCAAGCTCATCCGCTGCATCATTGCCGCGCGAGCCGCTGTGGCCCTTAATCCATTGCAAGGTTATGTTATTGAAATGGCCTATTTGGTTCAGTTTACGATGGCACTCCAGTATTAGTCCCGAGTTTATAGTGTGGCTGTTTAAAGCTTGCAGCACGGCCATGCTGTCGGAGAGTATGCGTATAGAGTGGCCTTCCACTCTCCTGGCCATTACCGCTGAAGCTGCCAGGGTAATCCCCATGCATTCAGCTTGAAATACTGTGTTGTGGGTCCCCAGCGGTGTTGATATGGATATATTAAGGTCTTCCGAGAAAACGCCGGCCCCGGTGCCTGTACCAGTCTTTGACCCATCTGTGAAGATGCGTAGTTCCGTTGGGCATAAAGCCTCACAGCGGTGGTCCTCATGAAGTTGGATCTTGTATTTTTTGTCGAATACGTGTTGCTTGGGCACACGATCATTCATTGCTCCTATCATGGGTATCTCCTTTATGAGATCTGTGAGCAGTGAGGTGTGTCGCGTGTTTCTCTCGCTCCATAGGTTGAGTGCCCTTAGGCGTATAGCCGCAGCTGTTGCTTCTTGGCGGATGAACAGATCCAAGGGTGGGAGTCCGAGCATGGCTTCCATTGCCGCGGTGGGGGTAGATTTCATGCATCCACTGGTTGCCATGCAGGCTAGTCTTTGGGTCCGTTGTAGTTTAGCCGCTACTGTGCTGTTTTCGGTCCTTGGCCACCAGACGATAGCACCATACGCTATCATTGGGCGGATTACTGTTTCGTAAAGCCATAGGATGATTTTCGGTGATAGCCCCCATTTTTTACCAATCATTCTTCTGCATTGCCAGAAGGTAATCCCAGCCTTTTGTAATTTATTGTCTAGGTGGCTACTCCATTTTAACTTGCTGTCAAGAATAACGCCAAGGTATTTGACCTCTTTCGACAGTTGGAGTTCCGTGTCAAAGAGTTTGGGTAATCGGTATTCGCCTAATACCCTTTTGTTCGTAAACATGACTAACTCGGTTTTTTTCGGATTCACAGATAGTTCGAATTCCCCGCACCATTTTTCTACGATGCGTAAGGCTTGTTGGGTTAGGTTACAGACCGTTCCCGCTACCTTCCCTGAGATGAGGATTGTTAGGTCGTCTGCGTAGCCTATTGTGTAGTCGCGGTTTTTGTTCAGCCTTGTGATTAGGTCATCTATCACTGCCGATGGGACTTCGGAGAGCACATCCGAAGTCTGGCCCCCAAATTGAAGGGCACAGCTCTTGCTCTGGCTCGGCTGTTGCCCAACATGAGGGGGCCCGATGACTCCTGCAGGAGACTCTACGCGGGGATCGTGCGGTCCATGGCCCTGTATGGGTGCCCAATATGGGCGGAGGCCCTGAGGACCAGAACTGTGCAGATGCTGCGCGCTCCGCAGCGAGTTCTGGCCATCAGGGTCATCCGAGGGTACCGCACGATCTCCTTCGAGGCGGCGAGTCTCCTTGCCGGAACTCCGCCATGGGACCTGGAAGCGAGAGCCCTTTCGCAACTGTACCAGTGGCGAAAGGAGGCGCGGGAGCAGGGATGGAACCCCGAGCCTCGAGAAATCGAGGCCGTGCAGTCCCAGCTCCGCCAGGCCATCGTGGTGGAGTGGAAGGAACGACTTGGGCAACCAAGCGCAGGGCACGCCGCAATAGCGGCGGTAAGGCCCATCATGGAGGATTGGCTGGAGAGGCGACACGGAAGCCTCTCCTACCGACTGACGCAGGTGATCTCAGGGAAGGGGTGCTTCGGGGACCACCTGCATCGGATCAGGAAGGAGCCAACGCCTGAGTGTCATCACTGCGACGCGAGCGAGGACTCAGGGCTGCACACGCTGGCGGACTGCCCGGCGTGGGAGGCGCCGAGGCGTGACCTCGTGGCAGCCATCGGGGTGGGAGTCCTCTCGCTCGGCAGCATGATTGCGGCAATGGTGCGGAGCGCGAGCGCGTGGGCCGCCGCCGCCTCCTTCTGCGAGCATGTAATGCTCGCGAAGGAGGGGGCGGAGCGCGCCCGGGAGAGACTTAGAACTCTCCCGGTCCGCCGAGCCCGCAACTTGCTCGCCGCGCGTCGCAGGCAACTCAGGCGCCGGAGGTCGCTTAACGACCTCCGTCCTCCATGAGCGCAGGCCTGGGGGTGGCGGGGGAGGCCACCTGTCACCCCAGCAGAAGCAGGCCGGGACGGTGGGGCGACTAGCGCCCCTCCCCCAAACCGGGGCAAGACGGGGACACCGTGGTTCCCAAACCCGAGGGGGCCATCTCGAAACCGGAGATGGCCCAGGGTCAGTCGGGGTGCGAGGGATATGCTCTATGGGCAACCTTACACCCCGGCGTCTGTAGACCCGAGACGGCGTGCGGTTTTAGTCGGTTCAAGCCCGACATAACCGCCCCCGCTGGCACGCGGGGGGGTATCCGAAGGGATTTCCGCACGAAAAAAAAAAAAAAAAAAAAAAAAAGGTCATCTATCACTAAATTCCACAGAAGGGGAGAGATAACTCCACCCTGCGGGCAGCCTTTGGCTATCAGAGCCGTCTGATCTTCTTCCCCAAGGCGAACTACTCTTTTGCTGAGCATGTTTGTTATCCAGTCTGATAGTACCGGCTCCGCTCCATGTTTTGACAGGGCGGCCTTAATACTGGTGAAGCTGGTTTTGTCGAAAGCTCCTTCGATGTCAATTAACGTTCCTAGGCAGAAGCCTTTTTGTTAGATCGCTTCCTCTATCCGGCTGACTACCAGATGGAGGGCTGATTCCGTAGACTTACCGGAGCTGTATGCGTGCTGGTTTGCATGTAGGGGTAGCTGTTTTAGTGCACCATCTCTCAGCTCCCTCTCGCATAGGCGTTCCATGGCCTTTAGCATGAAGGAGGTCAGACTGATTGGTCGATGTGCTTTGGGATTCGTGTAATCACCCTTTCCTGGCTTCGGGATGAAAATTACTTCTACTTCCCGCCATCCCTTCGGAACGTATCTGTGTGCCAGACAGGCTTTAAAGATACGCTCCAGTCTGCTTGCGACTAATTTGTCGCCCCACTGTAGCATAGCAGGGATGATTCGGTCGAGGCCAGCTGCCTTATGAGGGTGAAAACTACTGATGGCCCACTGGACTTTTTCCAGTGTGACCACTTTGTTTGCGTACTGCCAGTCTCGGGCAGTAGGTGTTATGGTTTCATCATGCCAGTTGATTGTCGTCGTGAAGACGCATCCAGGGAAGTGGGTCTCAATGAGTACGCGTCTAGATTCTTCTGGTGATGTTGTGAGTGTGTTGTCCTGTTTTCTAAGGGCGGTCAGTGCCATCGGTTTTGTCTGTACTAGGACTTTCCTTACCCTGTTTGCTTGTTGGCATGATTCTATGTTCCCACAGAATTTTCGCCATCCCTGTTTGCTTCGGTATCTAATACATTTTTTGTAGCTGGATTTGGCTGAACGATAGGCGTCCCAGTCTTCATCTGCACAAGTATTCATAGCCCTGTTGAAAGCCCTTCTAACCTTCCTTCGCTTGCGCTCTAGCTCTGGGCCCCACCATGGCTGTTTGCCTGGGGTTTTGGGAGGTAGGGTTTCTGGGCATGCTATGTGGTAGCTGTCTATTAAAGATTTGGTTAGGTGGTTTACCTGTTCCTCAATCTGTATGATGTTGTCGAGGGTCAGTGGGGAGCGCTGTTGAGCAAGTCTATTTGCTAGGTGCTGCTCAAATTTGACCTTGTCGGTTTTTCTCGGGTTGCGTTTTGGCAGAGTTTGTAGTGTCCCCGCCTGTAGATCAAAGCGAATCCACCTGTGGTCTGAGCAGGATGCCTCCTTGGAGACGTGCCAGCCCATGATGGCTTCCGCTGCATTTTCAGTAGCTAGTGTTAAATCAATAATCGTACGGCTCTTTTTGACGAAGGTCGGTTCAGAGCCGGTGTTTAGTAGGGTAAGGTTAGTAGTGAAAAGATATTCAACAAGGGACTTACCTCTGTCGTTTTGAGTGCTCATGCCCCATAGCGGATGATGAGCATTGGTGTCGGCCCCAATTATGACCTCTACCCTTTCCCTTTCGCAGTGGTCCACCAGCCGGGTGAGGTCTTGCGGGGGCAGCTCCTCCTTCTCGGGCATGTAGGCTGAGGCGAGGATGACCACGTTGTCCTCGACGTCCAGCTGTGTATGCAGCCTTATGGCAGTGAGATCTCTGCAACAGAACTCTGTGAGGACCTGTGTTTTTAAGTTTTTTGTGACATATATACACGATCTGGGGAGATCATGTTCGCCAGTCACGATAAGCTTACCTCCTAAGTTGGAGAGCCCCTGGATGTGGCTCCCTCTGATCCAAGGCTCTTGGATCAGGGCAATGGCCGTTTGTTGAACCTCCAGCCATTTACGTAACTGAGCCGTCCCATCACGGCTGTGCTGGAGGTTCACTTGGAGGACTTTAGTCTTCGACGAAGGGGACGCCATCATTGGTCGTTCCCACTTCGTCCTCCCCAAGTTTAAGCCCCGCAAACAAGTCGCCCGGTTCGACGTCGTCCCCCAGGAGGCCGGAGATTGATGCCAGAACGTCCTCCGCATCCTCTGCCTCCATGGGTGCGCCCTCCTGTCCGACACTGGCGGGGGATGTTGGTGGTGCCTTTGCAGGCACCTCCCCGCTTGATTCGGGGGCGTTTGGGAGAGGATTGGACTCCTCTGTCGCAGGCAGGTGCTTGAGCTCCTGGTTTATGGTGGCCGTGGATGGGTCCCATCCCAGAGGGACGTCGGCAAACCTGCCGGACCGACCCTGGAACTTAACGTACACCGTCCCCACTCCAAAAGCGAGACGGCGTCCGGCCTTCATTAGGGTCGGTACTTGGTCCTCTGGGATTCCGACCACCAGGAACCACGCGGCGTTTTGCTTGGTCGCGTTAACCAAAGTCCACTTTGCGACCTCCACTTCGGGGTTCTAGAAGGACAGAACTCGCCCAATTTTGCGCGCGTCCTCCAGAAGCCCTTGTGGATCAGGGACCAGTATGCCACAACGTGCCCGCTGAGGGATCTCAGTCTGGCTCTTCACGACCAACTTGACGTTGGGCGTGAGAGCCATGTCGCTTACGGCACGCTGTAGCCATGTGCGTGTATATTCATCCGCACACCACAGTTTTAGGACCCCCTCAGCATAGAGCGGTTTGGCTCTAAACTTCGGGGGCTGAGTTTCCCTCCGAGCCAAGGCATCACCGAAGATACGGGTTTGTATCCCGGTGAGTACTTCCTCGGATACGTCCTTGCCGATACGCCCCGTGCGTGCGCATGTGATTGCGACGTCAAGAGGCGTACTCGCGGCTTGGGCGTAGGTTGGCCTGGCGACCTTTTTGGTTAGGTCCAACCTCTGCCTTTTGTACTCCCCGCGAGGCGAAGTCGTCTCGTTGAGAGCACGTTTGGCAGAGGAGTTACCGTTCCCAGTCGGCCGCTGTTTGGCCCCCTTCGCTTTGTTACTGGTAGGCGGAATATTCCGTCCACCAGCGGCGAAGTTGAGGGTGCCGATTGCCTCTGTCTTCGTTGCCGAGACAGAGGGTTGTGCGGAAGAAGGCAGAGACTTGGCCGCGATGGCCGCCATACGCCTCTCCTTCTTCGTTTTTCGGACCCTCCGCTTTTTCGGTTTGAATGGTTCGGCAGCTGCCTTGCCATCCACGCCTGTCGGTTGGGTACGTGCCCTGGTCCTGTTTGACCCCTTTCTCTTAGGCAGTTGCCAGCCTTCCGAGAAAGCGTCCTCCGGTTGGCAAGAAGCCACCGGGCTGACGCTACGGGGGCCTTCCCCTGGGGGAGGTTTGTGTGACAAAGGGGTTTCCCCCTTATGTGTGTCGTTACCTTCGCGGGTACCCGTAGATGGAACCACTGAGCTTCCCGTGAAGGTAGTTTCGGTGCCCGCACTGGTACCCGTAGATAAAACCACTGAGTTTCCAGTTTGGGCTGTGGTTGTTGTGAGTTTCTGTTTGGTGTGTTTGCCTCCACCGGTACCTGCAGCCGAGGCCACTAAGCTTCCGGTTTTGGCCAGGTGTGCGCTGAGGGCGCGTGTGGTGCTTTCGCCCTCCCTGGTACCCGTAGTTTTAACCACTGAGCTGCCAGTTCGGGCGGTGTGGTGAGTTGTGTGGGTGCCTTTCCCGGTGCCTGCAGCCGGGGCCGCTGAGCTGCCGGTTCGGGCCAAGTGTGCGCTGAAGGCGCGTGTGCAGTCGTTCCCTTGACTGGTACCCGCAGTCTGGACCACTGAGCTGCCAGTCTTGGGATTTGTAGTGTTCGTTTTATTATGATTGTTATTTGGCCTATCCATGTTATTGTGCGTTTTAAATTTCGTCCCTTTGGCTTCCCACCCTCCACGGAGCCCGCAACTGGGAGTGCCTTACTCGACTTAATTCGAGGGGCACTAGGACTACCAAAGAGATATAGGAGTGCAAGGCTGGTTTACAGTGCGACATCGGGGGCTCGATCGGGTTGGCGTAGGGGGCATGAAATGGCCTACCCCCAACGGCTGATCAACCCTCACTTACCCCGTCAGCATGACCTTTACCCACCACGATAGTCGTCCAAAGACGGCTATCGTGGACCCTACACTCCTCGCCGGTGGCCCACTAATGGGACACCTTGACCTAATTTCCCCAACCATGGCTAGTGTTTGGGGCTACCGTTTAGCCTGAAATCCAGGCCAAAGAGGGCGTGTTGCCTCGCGGACGCATAACCGCCAGCGCCGTTTGGCTCAACCCCCCAGGATCCCTTCATCCTTGCGTACGGCGCTCAACTGCGCAGGTCCATGACGCAGGTGACTGCCCAGTCACAAAGGGTTATTTTTGTATCAGGGTTTTCTTCCCCTAGCCGTCCGTCCGGTTATGGCGCCGGAGATTCGCCCTCGTGCATCATATTTAGCTACTACAGTTCCGAGGTAGTTGGAATGAGCGAGGCTCGTTATAAACCATAGCATTGCCCAGAGGAGACGACCCGCCCGGATGCATCCAAGCGAGCCCGCACCCAGGCCGCGGCGGCAGCCTGGGAGCGGCGGGGACGTATATGAAGCACTTGTCGGTGCGCGCCGAACAGCCTAGCTTCGCTCACCTAGGCGTACGCTATTGTCGTCTTAGCATTTAAGTTAAAGGTAAATTCCCTGGCAGAAGTCACCCCACTAAGGACTAAACACCGACCCTCCCCCAAGTTATACATTATTTCAATATGTGTCATAAGTTCTACCAAGTGCCAGTATAAAATAATAGGCTTATAGTCTGTTTTTTTTTGTCCCAATAAAGATTTTTTTTTTTTTTTAAATATAACAAATCTTGTCTCATTAGATTTACTTGCATTATAACAAAGTTTAGAGTTCATGTTACCTCATCCTATAGCCTTCTGCCTTCTTCTTCTTGATTTCATTTAGCCCAAAGACCGCACAGAGCTGCGTGGATCAGATAAGATAAGATATTATAATCCTTATTAGTTAAGAGATTTGTACTGATATACTTTTACATGCTCCATTATTGTGGACATACAAACACGAGTATTCGAATTCCAAATTTCGTGAAAATGTATATATCATCACGAGTCAGGTACCCATATAAAGTAATAATTTAAGTAGGTAATTAAATTACTTTATATGGGTAGTAATAACAGTAGTTTACAATAAATAACTAGTACATAATAAAACAATAAATTTGATAAAGATCATCTATATGATTCCTATTGAAAAATATAGCTTTTCCTATCAAAAAATGTATTCCTAATGGATCCATCTATTTTTTTTTTATTTATAATATATTTAAAATAATTTTTAAATTAGTTGTGTCTGGTGTCTGTTCATTTTAGATATTTAAAAAAAACTTGGGTTATGGTAAATTAACGATTCTGAAAAAAATATTTTTTATAAAGAATTTCATGTACGCACGGACGCAACAAAGACTGATCGGATTATGATGCGGTTTTTTTCTATTAGAAAGGTCTTGGTCAGAATTAAAATCTGCCGCTATAACAACAAATACTAGAAACAAAATATAATAAATATTTGATATATTATATCTTCTTCTTCTTTCTCCTCTCCTTATCCCATTATTTGGGGTCGGGTCTCCTCACTTTCATGCGCCAAGTCATGCGATCTTGGGTTGTCGATTCAGGCAATTGGGCATTCCTGAGGTCTCTTTCCGGGTTTTTCCACCAGGTTGATGGTGGGCGGCCTCTTCCTCTCTTGTGTTCGGGCAGGTTTAGCGCAATATGGACCACATGGTCTTCACTTCTTCTCTTGACGTGCCCATACCAGCGAAGGCGGTTTTCGGTGATTTTATCCGCATTGGGTGCAACTTTAAAGCTACCCCGCACGTAATCATTACGGATTTTGTCCAGACGCGTGACACCTCCTGCCCATCTTAGCATCTTCATTTCGTTGGTATGAGCTTTTTGTTCATGCGTCTTTTTTATTGTCCAGCATTCAGACCCGTATAGTAACGCAGGGCGAACTGCAGTTTTATAAACTTTTCCCTTAGTTTTTATGGGAACTCGTGGGTCGCACAAAACTCCAGTCAGAGATCGCCATTTTTGCCACGCGGTGTTAATTCTGTGTGCCACATCTGCATCTACGTTAGCATCGGGTGTAAGCATCGATCCTAGGTACCTACTTAAACTTTTGGACCGTAGGGATAGGTGTGGTCTCAATGTTTATTGTTTCCGGTGTTCTATTTCCACTAAAAGGGCATTTCAGATACTCAGTTTTACTCCTGTTTACCCTTAGTCCGTATTTTTCTAGGGCATGCGTCCATAGGTTTAGGCGATCCTGCAGGTGTGCGGCGGTGTCGGCAGCCAGAACGATGTCATCTGCGTACATCATGGTCCACGGTAGTGGGGAAGGTATGTTTCTGGTGAGGTAGTCTATGACCAGATTAAATAGTAGCGGGCTAAGCACGGATCCTTGATGAACGCCTACCTTTACCTCGAAAGCTTTGCTGACTCCCGCTAAGCTTCGTACTCTAGTTGTGACATTGTTATACATGTCTTTTACAAGTTCGACATAGTGCTCAGGTACATATTGTGCCCGTAGAGCCTGCCATACTAGTTTACGGGGTACTCGATCGAAGGCTTTTTCGAGGTCTATAAATGTGAGATGCAGGTTGATGACGCGTGTTTAACCTCTGCTATCTCTATCTTGGGAATTGGTCCATATGTGGGCTCGCAGGGTTCAGGTTCTTCACTTGGGAATTCTCACAGCACTTTTTGGTCCTTGCTTTTTATATATTTGTTAACCTTGATATCCATGGTAGCTTTGTGTCTCCATTTATCTATTTTCAGTACTTCGTTTGCCGTCTTGGCGTTTTCCATACTATTGTAAAACTTTTCATTACACTTTGCTCTTTCTTGTGCCACGCATTTCTTTGCATGCTTCTTCGCTTCATGATATTGGTCTTTGTCTTCGTCTAGTTTCGAGTTTTGCCAGTTCTTAAAGAGATCTTTTTTGTGTGACAGTGCCTCTTTAACTTTGTCATTCCACCAGTTAGGATCTTTTCCGGTTCCGACAGGTCCTTTGGATACTCCTAGTATTTCAGCGGCTTTTGTTCTGCACTCGATATCAGTTTCAAGATACTCTTTTACAGTAGCTTTTAGTAGTTCGCCTTTTGGGGTATCCAGATCTTTCCATTTCGTCCTTGGAGTTCTATCAACCATGGTTTTAATGGGTTTAGGTAAGGCATACACCGCAACAAGGAGGCGATGTTGTGTTGTTAGAGGCTCGCCCGGGATTACTTTACAATCTTTGAATCTATACTTAACTCTGATATCAGCTATGATGAAGTCTATTTGCGACACCCTACCCGCACTTTTATACGTTGTTAGGTGTTCTTCTTTCTTTTGAAAGTTTGTGTTTATCACGCTTAACGAGTGTCTCATAGTAAAGTCCAAGATTTCTTCGCCCTGCTAGTTCAATTTGGCTATCCCATACCCGCCATGTCCCGTTCCATGCATGGTCTTCTTGGCTCCTACGTGGCCATTTAGATCCGCTCCTATTAGCTTATATTCGTTTGAAGGTATGCTATGGATTAGGTCATCCATATCCTCCCAGAAGTCCACCTTTTCATTTTCTGCGCAACCCGTTTGTGGGGCATATGCTGATACGACGTTTACGATCTGCTGCTCGTCTAAAGCAAGTTTGATGGATATTATTCGGTCGCTTATCCGTGTGATATTTATAATGCGGGTCTTCAAATTTTTATCCAGTACTATTGCTACCCCATTCCTTTTATTGTCTGTGCCGTGATATATCAGTTGGTAATCGCTTCCTATGTCTTTAGATTTAGAGCCTTTCCACTTCGTTTCCTGCAGGCAGCATATGTTAAAGCTTCTTCTTTGTAGTGTTTTGCTCAATTCCTGGCTTCTTCCTGTAAGAGACCCCAGGTTCCATGTTGCCAGTCTAATCTTATTAATAGTCAAAAGGGAATGTTTATTCTTGTCCCGATGTTCGTCGCTTCGGGGGAACGCCCTAGTGTCTGCATCGTTAGTCGCATTATTCGCATTTGCGTCGCTTACGGGGTACGCCCTAGTATTATAGCCCTTATTCTTTTTGTTGTTGTGCATTTCATTTGAGGAGAGATTTTTGTTGGCAATGGGGTTTTATGGCTGGTTGCCACCTGACGCCAAGACAGTGACTCTTCTGAAGAGCTTAAGAGCCGAGTTATCCTAGCCATCCTTACAACACTACCCTGCCTGATAGCGCCGCTCCAGAGTCAACCTGTGGCCTCAATATGTGAGGGCAGCCTTCCTCTGGGTTTGTGCTTCTTACGCCTGCTCCGCAGTACCGATATCCATTATCTCCGCCTTCACAGCCGTTGAAGTCTTCACCCGTAACCCGGGGCTCGGGACCGCGTTATACCCCGCGGCACTGGGTCCTTGTTTGAACTTCGCCACCCGTTTATTCCGGCCTACTGGAATAAGGGGTGCCCACCCCCGCGACTGGGTTGCGCCAAACAAGTATTAACCCTGTGGGAAAAACAAAGAAGGTGTCTCTGCTCCCCAGGGGCCGGATTAATGGCTAAGTTTGATGCCTCAACCAACGGCTGATATATTATATATTAATCCCAATAAAAGAAACGTGATATTTTCACCGATTTTTGCTCGATATTAATAACGGCAACAGGTAGACACTTCAAATATTCAGATAATATTTAGTTATTGAAAAAAAATAAACTAATGGGGGGGGGGGGGGGGTCTCATTGTATACATAATGGTACGGAACCTATCGAGCGCGAGTCCGACTCGCACTCAGCCGGTATTTTCTAATAGAAAACACCGGCATTCTAGACTTAAAATCTGCCGTATGTTTGATTGCAATAGGTTAAGTCGAAAATACGATAACCAACCTCCGCGCGGGCGGAGCCACGGGCATCAACTAGTATTATAATATAAAACGTTATCTCGACCCAAAGTAATCATAGCTTAACTAGCTTGTGATATAGATTCTAGAATGCGGATAAACATACTTAGAATATTTTGTTTTGTAAATATGTACATACTTATTATACACAGAGTTAGCCACTCCATTGCAAATAGGCATATGAATATACCCCAAACCGGGGCAAGACGGGGACACCGTGGTTCCCAAACCCGAGGGAGCCATCTCGAAACCGGAGATGGCCCACGGTCAGTCGGGGTGCGAGGGATATGCTCTATGGGCAACCTTACACCCCGGCGTCTGCAGAGCCGAGACGGCGTGCGGTTTTAGTCGGTTCAAGCCCGACATAACCGCCCCCGCTGGCAGGCGGGGGGTTATCCGTAGGGATATAATATATATATATATATATATAATTGAAGCACAAGCTGGCATAGAATTGTTTGCGGATGATACGTCGCTAATATTCAAAGTGGATCGGCGTAATACAAATGCAAATAATGTTAATAATATTTTGAACGCCATTTCAAATTGGTTTTCTGCAAACAACCTATTGTTGAATGCAGAAAAGACCAAATGCATTAGGTTTACACTGCCTAATGTGAGGCAAACACACGTTGATATCATGCTGGGGGGGCAAAGGTTGGAATTTGTGAATAGCACTACCTTTCTAGGAATTACAATGGATTCGAAATTGCAATGGGGTGACCATATCACTATTTTGGCCAATAAACTCAGCTCTGCTGCTTACGCTGTCAGACGGATTAGGCAGTTGATTGCTAGGCTGGTATACTTTAGTTACTTCCATAGTCTGATGTCCTATGTAATACTACTTTGGGGGAATGCAGCAGATTTAGAAACTATCTTTATATTACAAAAAAGGGCAATTCGTGCCATTTATTGTTTAGGTAAGAGAGATTCTCTTAGGGAACGATTCAAAAATATTAATATTTTAACTGTAGCTTCCCAATATATATTCGAGAACATACTGTATGTCAGGAAAAATATATCCAATTTTACAAAAGTAAGTGACATTACAGACAGAAATCTGCGCAATAAAAATAAACTGATCCTTCCATGTTATCGGCTCAGCAAAGTTAGTGATTCTTTTAGGGGGGGAAGGTATACGCTTTTATAATAAATTACCTGAATCGGTCCTTGGTATGCCTGACAATAAATTTAAAACCTTTGTTAAGACCACCTTATGTAAAAAAGCATACTATAGGACAGATGATTACCATAAAGACAAAAATGTCTGGCTTGAGCATCGTGCAGGCCCCTCTTAATGCTACAACTACAGCATAATATTGTAGTAGGCAACCTTTTTTACCATATTTTAACTTTTTTAAATTATTTTAACGTTTAACTTAGGTTAATTTTTTATTTTAACTTTTTTTTTTATATATACCTTTATTTATCTTGACACGAGACAAAAATGTACATTCGTCCATATTTAACATAACATAACATAACATAAACTCACGCCTATATCCCCGAAGGGGTAGGCAGAGGTGCTAGCACCCACATTTCGCCAGTTTATGTTTAGGTCCCAATGTAATAGGTGACGAGCCTATTGCCATTAACCGGGCACTTATAAACCTGCGATAAATACACACATAACTTCGAAAAGCATCGAAAAGTCATTGGTGTGTGCCATGGTAAAACCTGGAATCGAACCCGAGACCTCATCTCAGCAGTCCATTACCCATACCACTATCCATATTTAGTCTTACGAAATCACTATTTAAAATATGACGTCTCGAAAATGCCGCAGTGGAGTTTGTTGCGCCGTTTCTTCTCCACTAGGGCCTAGGAAGCGGTGGTAAACTTAGTTTTAAGCAGGTTTTGACGTCAAAAAGATGTAATTACGTTGCACTATTTTGAAAAATAAAGACTTTGACTTTGACTTTGGATTTCCGCACGAAAAAAAAAAAGAAAAGGCATATGAATATAAATACAAATATTTGGACACAGCGAGAATTGGACCCGCAACCTTCTACATAGAAGTCGAACGCTCTACCGCTACGCCACAGAGGTCGTTATCAGATAAAAATAATTATACGGAATGTATCACTGATTTAGAGTAGGCAGAAGTACCGCGGAAAATATCGAATATGGCCGCTTCGTAGTTAGACGGAGGTGATGTTATAATATTAGGTCGTTACATATGAAATTGCCGTTTTTTTTGAAGAAACCAAATTTTCAGTACTAACATTTTTGCATTTTTTTAGGAATGACAAATCCAAATTTTATGATTTTTTTGTGTATGAATGAGACAACATTATGCTAACAAACATCAACTTTTATTACATTTTTGAAAAGTGACAGCTGTTAAGTAATACGAAATTTATCATCAAAATGGATAGCATTTAGGAAGTACTGTTTTTGAAGATCGAATTAATTTATCAAGCGGCCAATGAAAACAAAATTTAATGCAGAGTTGTAAAATCTTGAAATCAACTTTCAAACAAAATATAAATAATGGAAATAGCTATTAAATTACAGGACTAACGAACTCATGGATTTGTAAGAAATTTTCGGCAATTTCATAGGTAAAGACCTATTATGTATTAAGTAGCATGAAAACCGAGCGTGTCATTTTTTGCCCACCGCCGATGCCGACACGCGAGTCATTTAGTGATATGCTCACCGCCAACAGTTAAACGGTTGAAATGGAGACTAATGTAGGAGCGGACCAGTTTGGTGACATAAAAACTAACATTACGTGCAAATTTTCGGCGTTGTTACACTCGTTTAATTGAAATAAAATGGTTTGCCCGAAAATGTTAAATATGATTTTGTAATCCAATATTCCGAAATGAATGAGGACATAAAGGTGATTGCTCTGCAACCTGAAGTCGTTATTTTATCGAAAAATGGTGTAACGATTACACGCCATGTTATGCCGACACGTAATTATTAATAATTTAATAACATGTTGTGTTCTGTTCATTGTCTCTTGAGAAAGGTAGGGCCTCTCGCTAAGTTTAGTTAGGTACAAACACTCGTAATTCCTATATTGACTTTAATGGAATGTACCTACTTAATCTTGAAAACAACCTATTCTTTTTTCTTTTTACTTCACCTTTTACGTCCGCGTCCACTGATTCGTCATTTTGCGTGGAAATCCAAACTCTAAGTGTTAACTTCGTATAAATATTTATATTAATTTGTGTACACTTTGTTCATTAACAATTGCATATTCTTATAACTCTAATAGGTAACTATTTTCATAAATAACTGATCAGCATCCAAGCACCAATCCCGGTTGCATCCAAAGCTTGCATGCACTTTGGACCCTGGGGTCCACTCGCCTGTTCGTACATGAGTTGAATTACTTCTCATTTGTTTGATCCCAAAGCCTTAGGAGAAGCCTGCGCCCAAAACTCTACGTTTAATCAGCATGTGTATCGGCTTGCAGGCGAGGTTGGCTTGAGAACCAGATTCTCACACCCTCACAACTCATTCATAACTTATTGATCAGCCTCATATATAACGTTAACTGTTGATACGAATAGGCAAAGTAGAAATTACACCTACTCACAACGGCAAATTTATGACACGCGAATATTTACTGACATATTATGTGTTTTATAGGATGGATGATCACACGAATTAGTTCAACTGAACGTCTATTTCTAAATGTATTCACACCAAAATCATAACATTTTACAACATTCTGTGTTTTGTTACGCAGCACCATAGGAATATGGGGCTGCCTAACAAAACACAGAATGTTGTAAAATCTTATTAAACAAAAATTGTGAGTTATCTTGAGTCCCTTGTGCTTTTCTGAAATAACCAAAGTAAAATAGGCGGTTTTTACAGGCACTGCAGCTGGCGCGGCAGCTCATGGCTCAAGAGGAAGACGAAGAGGAAGAGGCGAAGACCACCTGACTGGCGCACTCGCCAGCATTTGTACATAACTCGCACCGAGGCTTCAGGAGAACATCGACCAACACTTAACTGCTCAACGAGTTTGACTTGAGGGTAGATTAATATATTCAAGGTTAAAGCCGGGTTTGTACGTATCTTAAATGTGTAACATAGTTTGGCGCAGTTTAAGTGTATATCGGAGTGGATAGTGCATGTGTTATTGGAAATTTTGAGTCATGAACGATATTCTATAAGCCGAGAGTTTGAAACTAAATCTGGTTTTGTATTACAGATCTAAAAGAATAAACTATTCTTTTTTTTATTTATGACACACGATTATCAGTATTATCGTAAAACAAACATTTAAAGATTAGAAAAGAAACTACGTTATATCTTGAATAGGCTGTCAGATTAAATCTCACAAAATACTTTAATCTAATAGTCTTATTAGTTCACTGCATCTTCCAATAAGCGCCATAGTAAAAATGTTAAATGCCAAAATTTTCTTCGCTTCCTTTTTGCCAAAGCTGTGAATACGAAGTACAGTCGATGACAGATAAAATTTATTTATCGTTAATGTATACTAAATATTTCTTTGGGATATTCATTTGTATATCGGAGAAATGAGCGAAATAGTATTAGTATAATCGATTAAAAGTACATACTTATGCGAAATTGAAAAAGGACTGAGTTATATTCATAACTATAAAGCTATTTAATCCTAAGCTAAATTATACAAATTATGTAACAAGTAACCAACTAATAATAAGTTATGTAACAACTGTGGCACATGCACTTAATTGCGAACAGCATTGTTCCTCGTTTTGGCTGTTTGGTTTATGAATTTCCTGAAGGTGTTAAATTATTTAAAGTGATTTATTAGCAACATACTAAGTATGGTATCATGATGTTTTCTAATGATTCAAATGTATCTAAAATAGTCAAATGTGGTCATATAGACTTCTGTGTGTAGCATAAGGAACGACAGCAATAATATGTGTATACCTAATACTTTGCATTTATGCCAGTCACAGATTAATCCACATTAGTTTCTATTCAACTGAATAGAATATGGAAGTGATTATAGCGGTGTGAATTATGTAAAAAAAACATAAATAGGTACCCACTCTTGGGTCATAAAGTTATATAGTTAAATAAATAATTGTGCAATTGGTCATTCAGTGCATAGATTATAAATATAGTGGGACTATGATTCGTAATAATAATATTTCCACTGTCTCCATAGATCGTGCCAATGGAGAAAGTAGGACAAACCATCACGTCATATAGAAGCCGAAGCATTATATTTACCGAAACTTACAATGGCAAATATTTTGTTTAAAAAAATATTTTCCCAGTTACTTATATATTATGTTAGAACATATATTTATTCATAGAATGTAGTATATGCAAATTTATTAAAATCATTGCGTGTTCATATAATATTTATTTTTAATAATAGTTCTCCCATAAAACGTAGACACATTTGAATGTCATAAATGTATTTCTATATGTATTATAAATATGTGTAATGATAATTTATTTGAGTTAATATGTTAGTGTTCGCTATTTGTTCACAAATACAGTTGACTACGAAAGTTGCAGTGTGCATCCCATTGAACAAAGTCATATTAGTTCGGGACAACACTAACTTTCAAATAATAACTTATGACTAGTGTTCATATTTGGTAATAACCGAACTGGCATCGAGTCACGGTGTATATTAGGTCGTTACATATGCAATTGCCGTTTTTCTTGAAGAAATTGGAGGAAACCAAATTTTCAGTACTAACATTATTGCATTTTTTTAGGAATGACAAATCCAAATTTTATGATTTTTTTGTGTATGAATGAGACAACATTATGCTAACAAACATCAACTTTTATTACATTTTTGAAAAGTGACAGCTGTTAAGTAATACGAAATTTATCATCAAAATGGATAGCATTTAGGAAGTACTGTTTTTGAAGATCGAATTAATTTATCAAGCGGCCAATAAAAACAAAATTTAATACAGAGTTGTAAAATCTTGAAATCAACTTTCAAACAAAATATAAATAATGGAAATAGCTATTAAATTACAGGAATAACGAACTCATGAATTTGTAAGAAAATTTCGGCAATTTCATAGGTAAAGACCTATTATGTTAGAAATAATCAATTGCGCTCGGCTACTTTAGTTTTCGACTGTACCGTATCCAACCGATACATTTTCCTTAATGTCTTCATTTCAGGTGTTCAAAAAATAAATATTTTATGTAATTAACAGAGTATATTATATAGAAGAATATATATTTATATTGTAATCATTAGCTCTTAATACCTCGTGAAAATGTTAGAAAATGCTGCTTTTTCTGCAGTACGCATAATGCATATTGATAGATTTACTCGAATGAAGGTTTTTTGATACAAAATATATCGTATAATATGTGCCAATAAAATTTTATATTTTGCACGAAAGTTATGTGATTTTAAGGCTAATTATATTTCGAACTATTTTTATTTATGCAACAAGTTGATCTGCATTCGCGCTATATTTACGGTGATTAAACATAACATCTCAATCTGAACATTGATGGGAAATTCAAAAAAAAATTAAGCATTTTGTATGCTTACTTTTCCTATATATTTAGATCGGAAAAAGAGAACATCTAGGGCGGGACTTGAACTAGCGACCAGTCCCTTACATGGAGAACAAAATTCTCCGATATATTATATTCGTCTTAAGGCGACGCTTAAGACGTATACATATAATATATCGGAGAATTTCGAATATCTGGGACGTGTCTAGGTGGCTCAGTTGGTCAGAGCGTAAGGGACTGGTCGCGGGTTCAAGTCCCGTCCTAGATGTTCTCTTTTTCCCATCTAAATCTATAGAATTGATTGGAAATTCAAATCGATAGCTAACAGCTCGTCACTGCCATAAGACACCGATTACTGATCACTATATTGCAACGAAATTAAAATGCAAAATTGTCGTAAATGATAATGGGGTTAGGCTGTCCTGGGACACGGCCATGTGTTGTACGTGAATACGTCTGGTAACGGGTAATACGCAGCAACATAACCTCAAAATCGCGACGCTTCCCCCGCCACCGCGCGCGATGTGTCGCAATAAATTCTTTGATCCTTTACCATCCAATGGTGTAACTGAACTTTGAATGGAGGTGATAGATACGTATGTGCAACACCAGACTTTATCCCCCGATTTTATAATCTTTTTTTTCTGAATTGCCTTCCTGTGGAAGCAAATTAAAGATGTATCCACATCAAAAACGATGAATCACATAAATTTCTTCGCATTAAAAATCTATCAAATCTCGACGACAACTTAGTTAAGAAATATCAAATCCTTGCTCATATCCACGATTATTTAATTGCAGTTTTAGTAAATTTATTACATTGGAGATTTATTATCTAGACTAGAGAGAGGAACATTCTATTAATTATCTGTAGTTTTAAAATCCAGTTTATATATTTTATGCTATAGATATTATATATAGATATTTAGCATACCCCGCGAAGATGGCGAAAATGGAGATCATAATTAATATGAAATAGTTCTGTCTGTTTGATTCTAGCTGAATAAAGGCTTTAGAATCAAGGCCGTATTCGTGTAAACAGCAATAGTTTGAAACTTTTTATGTGTGTAACTTAAATTGCCTTCGCAGATAGCGTGCTGTCAACCTTTGAAACCGCACTATTGGTAAATTATACAATGTATTCAAATGAACCCTAGTCTTAACGACTGAACCTGAACAAATAGTTGAAGATCTAAAGAGTACAAGTTATTGTTGTTTGGTTTAAATAAAAATAAGTTTATCTCTTACTCTGATTTCAGCGAATGTGTAGAAGACTGCGTTGAGGTAGGCTAAACCGTCTTTTGAGTGACCATTTTTTAAGCAACAGAGATCTATCCTTCCTTTCCACTTGTGCCCCCCGTGTGAACCCCCTGGAGGGTCTATGGACACTCACATTACACTTGGACACTCTGGGTCTTGGGTCTTGGGTCTTGGACTTGGATCTTGGAGGTTCAAGAATTATTATAAAATTTATATTCCTCTTCAACCCCCAAAGCCAGAAATGAATTATTGAAAAGAATATTAGTTTGTTTATTGTAATAAAAATTAAAAACATGGCACATAACATCAAAATAATAACAAGTTAAAATAATAATAATTACCCTTTTCATACAAAATTAATAACTGAAAATAATAATATCACGCTATACCTTTTTTTTTATATTTAGTCTGTCCAATTGACTGCACCCCGCCTGATGGTAAGCTGAGGTGAAGTCCAAAAAGTAGTGGCCACCATTTCCAGAGATTGCCCCTAGAATGGCGGCCCCTACCTAGACGGCCTCAACGGATGTTTTTTCACGCCCCTCTTAAAGAGCCCAGGATTGTAGGTAGAAGGGAACACGTGAGTGGGTAAAGCGTTCCAGTGCTTTATGGACCGACAAAAAAAGGAGTCACCAAACCGCTTGGTTCGCTTAGTTGTTGGAGGACCTGAAAGGCGATTTTTAATGGATTCTATCGCGATTCATTTGAAGTTATTTCATTATTTACATTGAACCCGACGTTTCGGTTGCTTTTCAGCAGCCATGGTCACGAGGAATATCATCACGCTATTATATTAAGGAATCCGGCAGAATAACCCGCTGTTTCGAACGAATTGTCAATTTAACACGAGCTCATCACACCACCGCATCCGGCCCGTTAATAAAGTGATAAAGGAACCTATTATCCTTCGTTTTCGTTTCGATGTTCTAGCTTTGGTAGTTTAGCTCTACGTTGATGAGTCTGTCACCTGAAAAGGGCTTTATTCTTCACTAGCATCACCATCTGTTTCACCCTTGCAAGTCCCGATCCCGTGGGAATATATCGGGATAAAAAGCCTAGCCTATGCTACTCAG